>JACTOM010000110.1:6647059-6799903 GCA_015832385.1 Elymnias hypermnestra | reverse complement strand
CCGTCACATCGGACTATGAGAGTGAAGGAATAGAGAGTGCACTTGTGTACTATGCCTGCCAATCCGCAGTGGAGCAGCGTGGTGGGTCTATGCTCTAAAAACCCTCTCTCATATGAGCGAGGAGGCCTGTGCCCAGCAGTGGGACGTTAATGGGCTGCTACTTACTTAGTTCTCCTACGGATCTCCTCATTTCTGATTTGATCACGTAGAGAAACCCCAAGCAGAGTCCTCTTGCATCACACCTGGCCCTGAACACGGATCGTCATGGTGGCGTTTTCATACAAACACTTCAATACATGGATATACCGGTAGTCGACTCGACATCTCTGCAAATACTTCAATACGGCCCAGGTTTCCACCGAATCGAACGCTTTTTCATAGTCCACAAACGCTGAGCAAAGTGGCCAGCTATACTCTTCAGTCTACTGTATAACCTGCCGCAGCGTTTGAATGTGGTCTATGGTGATAAAGCCTTTTCGGAATCTGGCTTGTTCGGGAGGCTGAAAGTCGTCGAACCTACGAGTGAGACGTTTCGTTATGACTCTTGAGAACAATTTGTAGACTTAACATAGCAGCGCGATAGGTCTATAATTCTTTAACAAAGTGTTATCGCCTTTTTCGAAGAACAGAACCACCACGCTTCTATGCCAGGCCTTTGGAACCGTGCCCTCGTTGATGACGAAATTGAAAAATCGCTGAAGGACTTTAAGTATCGGTTTGCCACCCTCTTTTAGGAGTTCTGATGTGATTCACTTCACCGGGTGCTTATTTGCTCTTCAATTGTTTAAGAGCCATACTAATCTCATATAGGCTAACGTCAGGGATATCTTCGGTATAGTGACGGGTTACATTGGCTGTGGGATCTTTGGCAAAACTGTCAATAGGCTTTTGAGTTGATGTGTTTAACTGCCCATTTTCGACTTCCCTCAAAATCTCAGGTCTAGAAGTAACCAGGATGCCGCTCTCAGTCTTCAACCTCTTCAGGTGGCTGCGACCGAGACCTATCCTATTACTGAGAGGTATACAAGGTAATATTTTGTGCAAGTTTAAAATATATAATTATATACTCGTATAATTTGACGGCCTCGCTGGCGCAGTGGTGAGAGTATTCGCTTTGCTAGCGGAGGTCCCGGGTTCGATCTCCGTTAGGACGAATTTAGGAAATTGTTTTTTCTGATTTGTCGGAGTCTGGACTGGTCGGAGGCTTCGGCCGTGGCTAGTTACAATGGTATGGTAATGGTAGACTGCTACCAGTAAAAACGACAAAGATTTGTGTTCCGGTACGATGCTGTGTAGAAACCGTAAGGGGTATATCGCCTCTTAACAGACTCTTAGACTGTATCACCACTTACCATCAGGTGAGATCACAGTCAAGCGCTAATCTGTCAGTAATAACAAATTTAAAAAAACATATACATTTCTGACTGAGATTAATCTGAAGTTGAAATGAAGTTCAGTAGGGTATTTATAATGTTTAAAAAACGAGTTGTAATAGAGATTTTGCAAACAAACCCTTCAGTTTTATATAGATATATAAAGAACTGTCTCATTGATCTAGTGGTTAGCGTGTTCGACTACAGACATGAGGTCCCGGGTCGGGCCAATTCAAAATCGATATTGAGTTTTCTATTAAGATTTTCTCAATATTTGCCCGAAGTTGGGAAAAATTTCGCGGTGTGATCTACCCGCGTGCCTCGGAGAGCACGTTAAACTATCGGTCCTGCGCCTGATCTCTCTCCGGTCGTGTCAGATTGCCGTCACGTCGGACTATGAGAGTGAAGGAATAGAGAGTACACTTGTGTACTATGCCTGCCAAACCGCAGTGGAGCAGCGTGGTGGGTCTATGCTCTAAAAACCCTCTCTCATATGAGTGAGGAGGCCTGTGCCCAGCAGTGGAACGTTAATGGGCTGCTACTTACCTTTTTTTATATATAAAAAAGCTAGAAATCAAACTCCGAATGTGAAATACTAGCATTAATGCAGAAGTTATGGAGCGAGGAGTACATACTAACTTCACGTATGACTGCCGTCCCCGAGACAAAGGGGAACAGACAAGGGACGATTGACAGTAACGGAGACATGCATGACGAGTTCTTTTCATCGGGATATTCGTAGCACATTTGTTCTTTTATATCTTACTACGTAAAGCTTTGATTTTTGGCTATATATAGTAAATCGTTATAGAAACATTAGCAGAAATAATACATTCACTATCTTTAGAACAGTCTCCATATTTAATATTGGATTAGAGGTACATTGCTTTCTAATAAACACTATCTTAGTTTCTTGAACCGTTTGTTCTATATATAAGTATAAAATGTTTAAAACGAAGGCAAATTGACGTAAAGATTTAGTAAATATATGACATCATATATCTTGCACTTCTTCGTGATCTTCGTTACAAAATTTGTAAAAATCCATAGCTTAGAAATCTTAAATAAAAATAGTATTAACACGTTCCCTGCGCCATAATTTTCAAAGAACTTTCTACTAGTGCTTTGGAGACCTAAAAGTTCTCGTAACAAACTTACCCTTTCTTGCGTTAGGGATCTAAACCGTCTAAGAAAAATACAGATTTCAAGTTTCCAAAATCAAAAACCAAAATATTCGTTATTCTAGTAGGCTCAAAGAGCACTTTTGAATATCTAGTCAAATCTACCACCGGTTCAGAAAGTTGAATCCGCTGAGAAGTAACCGGCAAGAAACTAAACGGTTACTCCTTTAAAGATAGTTAGGCATGATACAATGTGTAATATATTACTCTTTTGAGCAACTTGAATCAAGTCTATCGCTTAAATAATCTTCAACATTATAATATGCATTTTGTAAAAGGATGTTTTTGACATATTACTTAAAATTATGTGGAGACAAATATAAAGTGATTGAGGTATCTTATTAAAAATACGTATGCTCAACCCGACAAATGATTTCTGAACCTTTTTCGCTCTAAAATATGGAATTACAAGTTTGTTGTGACAAGACTATCGACATGTCTCCCAACGCTAGGAATGAAAATAATTATACTAATGTGCGTTAGGGACCTAACCTATCACTATTTTTTATGGCCTTGAGTTCACCTTTAAATAGGTAGCAAATATGTATTATGTCTTACTCATAATAATATAAATTTACACGTTAGAGCCTCCCGCAAGGAGTGAAACAACACGATTATAGTCAACGCACAATACGAAAGTCCTACACAAATATCTGATAGATCTCGTAATGCAGCGAACGTGTTAAGACGAAATGCAACCATCATGGATACTTTTGGATATAAGATTTCTCGGAGTAAAAAAAGATAAGAAAAGGTCGAGTGCTACTAATTGTTAAATTACAATAGTCCACTACTGTCTTCTAATATCGACTGTGATAGATAACATAAATTGAATATATTAAAACGCTGTTGAATATTTGCTTAGTTACACACAATTCGTCTCAGAAGAAAGAAATTTAGAGCTAAAACACACTAGGTTCCTCCATTGAAGGTGAACGGGTCCACGAGGACGAATTTGGGAACAAATAAAGTCAGATATACTTAAGTAAATAATAATTTTGTACCTCCAGAACATACATGCTACCCGTGACCCAGATACTAGGTATTCAAGTATTAACGCTAGGGTTGGAGCTCGCGATTGCATTGTTTAATAATTGAGAACCTTCCGACATTACTCTGTATTGGGGGTTGGCGCAAGTGATAACCTTTCTGCAAATAGTTATCACGAAAAATCATTCGAAAAAAACTTTTGTTATAGTCCACTACAACCATGATTGAAGGACGATAGAGAAGGGGTAAGCTACACATATCAGAAGTGAAACTTCTTTGGCAAAAAATTTTTTAAGCCTTGTTTATATTTAAACAATTTTAAAAATTTAGATTTCCGAAACTTAGAGCGAGAGGAAAAGGAAGATATATTAGGAATTCAATGAATTCAATTGTCATTAAAATATTAAGTGTCGAAAATTAATACAAATAATTTATTGATCTCTCAATTGACGAATTGTAAATAAAAATGCCACGTGTTTTTTTGTAGAAATTATAAATTACATTTTGTTTTTGAAATATAAAACTTTAAAAAAGTGAAATTTTTTGAGTGAAAGAAACAGAGAGACATGAACCTTCGTTATCTATTCAAAATTAAATTTATTCATTTCTTTTTTAATTCTTTTATATTTATTTTGATATTATACGAGTATAATATGAACACAATAAAATAATTAAGAAGTTAAAAACATCAACGTTAATATTATTGGCACATTATTAATGTTCTTTTTCAGACGACTATAATGCTATTTTAAATTATAAAAAAATATTAAAATATAAAGTTTATACAACACATGTATTGTATAATAAATTGAAGGATTTTTAATTTTATGAAAATACATATAAACTAAATCTTTTGTGTTTAATCAAGATTATAACCGAAAATAATATTTTACAAATAATTATATATAATATACTGTACTAGTTTATATGATTCCATAATTATTTCATAATAAGTATAAAGAGTCAAGTAATGGCAAATGTATTTATATATAAATTGAAATCATAAACGCGTATAGCTTGTACCAAAGTGAACAGGTTCACAAAGTTCCTTTCCGTTCTATTAAAGAAATCCCTTAACAAACATAAGGGTGGAATGCGTGTTCCGAATTTATGCCAGTCCGGAATTCAGAACGGAATTAAATCATATTATTTTCAATAAAAAGACTTAATTTCAATCTTATATCATAAGTTACTTATTCTATTTAGATTTGATTAATATAAAATCATCCACTTTATGATAAAGTAGTTTGGAACGTGAAATTTCTTTCAAGTTATTTATATTTTCATATTCACTCAGATTACGCTACGTACGACCAACAATTTTATTTCTCTCTGCCCTAGATCGTTTATTATGCCCTAGATGGACGAAGAGAGTAGTTTCATAACAGGTAATTAAAAAGGTAATGTAAGTAGCTATGCATTATTATCCCACTACTAGGCTCAGGCCTCCATAATTATGAGAAAGAGGGTTTTAAGAGCATAGACCCACCACTCTGTCCCACAGCGGGTTGTCAAGCAACAGATAATCCAGAATTACTCCCCAGATATTAATGTTTCCTCATGACGTTTTCTTTCACCAAAAAGCACAATGACGCATTGGAATGAACAATGAATCTTCCCAAGATTAAAACTTGATATTTCTCTGAACGTGAGAATTTACGCATCTTACCATTAGGCCATCACTTATATAATCAAAACACAATAATCACTAATAAACTGTTACAATTTATAAAATATCACAAAAACTTAACGACCTTTTGACACACGCACTGTTAGTAACAGTCACTTTGTGACTCATCATTTTTTAATATTTTCTATAGTCTCGTGTTATCTCTACGCATATTACGACAGTTACCGAGACGCGAAATATATAATACACATTATGACTTAAAAAGAAAGAGATGCTTATATTTTATGATAGTTGACACGGGCAATCTGCTTCGGTCTTTTCAACCCGTAGTAGAAACCGGCAATGAAAAGGTTTCCAACATGATAGTTTTTTAGATATCTTGTTTATTCTTTATCCTATTAGATTTATGTCTACGTCGCTTTCGTTGTGGACGTTTGTGCTACATCTTTGATCCAACATTTCCCGACAGGAAATCCTGTTCAGAGCAAAGGGAACTTGTGTTGGACTTTTCTAAATTACATTGAAGTTCACAATTGACTTCGACAGAATTTCTCGTCTAAAAGTAAATGTTAATTAGCTTTGTTCTGTCTGCTAGAGGAAGTCAACAGATATGTGTTGATTTCAGGCCTGTTGGGTTAGTTAGTTTGTAGAAGCCCATTAACGTCCCACTGCTGGGCACAGGCCTCCTCACTCATATGAGAGAGGGTTTTTAGAGCATAGGCCCACCACGCTGCTGAATTCCTTCACTCTCATAGTCCGACGTGACGGCAATCTGACACGAGCGGAGAGAGATCAGGCGCGGGACCGACGGCTTAACGTGCTCTCCAAGGCACGGGGGTGGATCACACCGCAAAAACTTCCGGCAAATATTGAGGAAATCTTAATAGAAAACTCAATATCGATTTCGAATTGGCCCGACCCGGGACTCGAACCCAGGACCTCATGTCTGTAGTCGAACATGCTAACCACTAGACCAACGAGGCAGTCGGCTTGTGGTTTTTGGTTTTTTCGTTTGTGTTCGTATTTCCATTTCTAAAATATCAATAAAACAATGATCAAAAAAAATGGATCGATTAAGTAGACATATCCAAACCACTTCTAAACATGCTCTATAACTTGTTCGCGTTTAGAATTAGGTGAGGTGAACTTGACCTTGTAATTTGAAAAGATTTGATTGGTTAGGGGTCGTGGCTAGAATAATGACTCATTCCATTCTTAACGCGAACAAACTGTTCTGATCAAAGATCTTAAGTTACGTTCATTTTATTTGGATTTGGAAAATCTGTATATACTATCATCAATTATTATAAGTCTCGCTAAAACTTCTGAATTTCACTAATTTTGGTTTTGAATTATTTGAGGAAGTCCAGAAAAGGTTTAAGAGGTGAGTGAATATGAATGATAATGCTTGGAATATAGTAAAAACACCGATTTTGCTTTCTATTAGAAACCACTACCTGTCAAACATTAGATGTTCGTACTGTCGTTTAGAAATCAATTAAATTAAAAAAATCGTTCGGAAATGAAATTAAATTTAGAGATGAAGTATTTTTTGGTTTTGAATGTCAAACGTTAGATATTTGTGCCGTCGTTAAGGAATCAAATTGAATTTAAAAGATTTCATTTGTTTTTGACATTGACAACCAACAATTTCTGATCATAACTATAATACTTATTTGATGGACTTTGGAGGGAAAATGGGCATAAAGGCCGCCTTTTTTGATTACGATATATTTCTAATCCCGTTAAGTTTTGATCACATGTTTAACTAAAGTTGAAACATTCTGAAATTATCATCTAGCTCTTTTCATCACTGATTCTAAGGATTCTTTAATTTGAGGATTGTAGATGCCATTCGATGTTAATACAGTTTTTTATCAAATATTAATTCATTATATACATTCTATTCGATTATTCGACTGCCTCATTGGTCTAGTGGTTAGCATGTTCGACTACAGACATGAAGTCCTGGGTTCGAGTCCACGGTCGGGCCAATTCGAAATCGATATTGAATTTCCTATTAAGATATTTCTCAAAATTTGCACGAAGTTGGGAAGTTGGCGGTGTGATCCTTCCCCGTGCCTCGGAGAGCACGTTAAGCCGTCGGTCCTGCGCCTGATTTCTCTCCGGTCGTGTCGGATTCCCTTCACATCGGACTATGAGAGTGAAGGAATAAAGAGTGCACTTGTGTACTATGCCTGCCAATCCGCAGTGGAGCAGCGTGGTGGGTCTATGCTCTAAAAACCCTCGCTCCTCGGAGTGAGGAGGCCTGTGCCCAGCAGTGGCACGTTTATGGGCTGCTACTTACCTTACATTCTATTAATTAATCATCGTATTATAAATGTTACAATGTTTTTCTGCATAAAATGAGTTTAATAAGTGATTACTGTTAAAAATATGACTTGTTTTGAAGAAAGTTATTAAAAATTTCTCACTTGGAGACTTTTTCCATAACATAGGATTGTAAATAGACAGTTTCTGCAATAATAGAGGTTTATTTGAAACTCTTTGAGTCTTTTAAGATCGTTCCTGTGTGAATTTTCCATGAGCGAATGAACTAGCAATGATCCAAAAAATACAGCGACTAAGTTGACATATCCAACCCTTTAGACGGTGCATCTAAACACTTTTGCTAGTGAGCACAGGAGATCCTCCAGGATACCTCAAGGGCCGCACCTAATTGGAGAGCGCTTAGCTTACGAGTCCTTCAACCTGTCTTATAAAGAACCGACGGTTTACACTGGCTTCACATGCACCGCAAATATCCTTTATTTACGTTTAGATAGACAAGATGTTTACTCAAATTGAACTATTAAATTGCGAATGACACAAAACAAATACAATTAAAAGGGTTTCCTAGAACGCCAGTTCTAAGTCTACCGAAAACCGAAATTCTTTTCTCATGGTTGAGCAATACACGAAGCTTTGATTTTTTTCATCTTTATATCCTAAACTTAGAAAGTTCAAGCTTCTCATCGCTTGTTTTTTCAATCTGACGCGATCATTATTGTCGAAGATAAAGCCATTCGAAAGTTTACTAATATGGACATGGATATTGATCCTATGATTAAAATATTATGGTACATGCTTTAAGCTGGATTGTTGAGCATATTTTCTGTTACCAACTAAGTTACAATTAAGTCCCATATTTAAGTCGTCGTCGTCGTCGTCGTCGCTTCAACCGATGGACGTCCACTGCTGGACATAGGTCTCACGAAATGATGCCCACAAGGCCCGATCTTGTGCCACCTGGCTCCAGCGGCTACCGGCGATCCTCCTTTACCGAAACCGCTGCCAGAGCTTGGAATAGCGGGGCTGCCAGGGACTGGGGGCCGTTGCTGCCTTGTCATCATTTTTGTGGTTTTGCCAGTAATCACCACGCTTGATAGGCGGGTTGGTGATCATATTTAAGTATACGAAGATAAAGTTGCGCGGGTCAGCAAGCGATTTAATAAAATACAAGGGCGCTCAATTTTGGGTTTATTTGTTGTTCTTATAAAACAAACCAACGGAAAGTTATTCGAGAAAGGATACGCCTAAATTAATAAAGATTTTCAATTAATGTTCTACCCCGTTTTATCAACAAAAATGTATATTTTTAATAATTATTCCGGCTTCGCATTCCTGTTTTTAAATACAATATTGTTTATGTTTTTGCAATTTCCGTAAAGCTAAGTACTAATTTCTCTTAATAATTGATCTAATGTTGTATAAACCAAGTAAGTAGCAGCCCATTAACGTCCCACTGCTGGGCACAGGCCTCCTCATTCCGAGGAGCGAGGGTTTTTAGAGCATAGACCCACCACGCTGCTCCACTGCGGATTGGCAGGCATAGTACACAAGTGCACTCTCTATTCCTTCACTCTCATGTCCGATGTGACGAGAATCCGACACGACCGGAGAGATATCGGGCGCAGGACCGACAGCTTAACGTGCTCTCCGAGGCACGTGGGTGGATCGCACCGCCAACTTCCCAACTTCGGGCAAATATTGAGAAAATCTTAATAGAAAACTCAATATTGATTTTTGAATTGGCCCGACCCGGGACTCGAACCCAGGACCTCATATCTGTAGTCGAACATGCTAACCACTAGACCAATGAATCAGTTTATATAGTAGTATAAACCACTATGTACTTTTAAAGATTAGTTCAAATAAGTGTTCTTCTATAGCCTTTTTTGATTGTTGATATCTAAAATCAAATAGAAAGTCGAATCCGAGAAGAACTAAATCTTCTTTCAGCGACGTGCATGTTGAGTATACATGTGAAAAGCAATCAGCTCTGTTATATGAAAATAATGTTCTTAATACCTAATTTGATGGTCTAGTAGTGACATCCGTGGTTTCTCGTTTAGTAAAATCGCAGGTTCGAAACATAAGCTGGTATTAAGTTTCTCTTTTAAAAACAAAACTAACGTGCTTGATTGTCTTTTTCCAATCCATCACTGTTCTTTTCTCTAAAAACCTTCATGTCTCGGGAGTACTTCTGGGGTATCTGTAGCCTGCCAACCCGCAACGGAGCAGCGTGGTCTATCTCTGCTTTAAAACCTTCATTCTTACGGGTGATGAAGGCTGTCTCCAGCAGTAGCACATGAATAAGCTCATAATCACCCCTTGAGTTATATACCTAATGTCTAATGCTAATCCAGATGTAAAAAATTAAGAACAAATTGGATTCTAGGAAAGCGAGTATTGCCCCATTTGACAGCCTATTTGTTTTAGTGGAGCTATCTCCTGGGTTATTTTCAAATTGCAGTTGAGAGGTGCGGGCCTCAAGGTACTCCCTCTTTTCCCGGGCATCTTTCTCAGGCATGAATTTGATGCCTGATAATTTTTTTTTGCCCGCAATAATACGGGCTGATTCCCGCCGGCCACGCTAGAGGGTTCATCCAGGTCAATTCAATGTGTTGGCCAAGTCGGGTTTCGCTACTGCCATTTCGTTGTCTTCGCCTTCGTCTACGTTAGGAGGCGATGACAGCAGGAACTCACGAGGCAGGGGACGCCCAGTGTTTGCTGCTCTTTTGCGCTGGCTGGCAATGCTATGGAGATGTGTGTGTGGGGGGAAGATATCCGCTTGGTGGAACATACTCCCCGCCAAATTCCGGACGAACACCTCTACGCTCGGCGTCCTGGTGTTACGGTGGATGACGACATTTCTGGCGTACGTAAGGGCTCCTATCTACTATCATCCGTAGGCACTTATTCTGCTGGTACCAGACGAGGAACCTTAAGCAGAAAGAGTACCAGGCAAGAGCCGCATACGTCAGTCTGAAATGGACGTAGGCTCCGTAGACCTTCAGTTTGGCTTTTACTGGGAGACTTTAATGGAGAGAGTAAGTTACACCGCCTCTTTGGCTTAATAGTACCAATATTCACCTCGTTAGCAAAGGTTCTGAGTTCGATATGCAACGGGGCAATTTTTTAGTACTGGAATGATTCAGCTGTGGCTATCACTTTATCAGTTAAGACCTGCATCTAAGCAAATAATCGATACAATCTATAGTCGGCATAATTAAAGACTAAGAACTATAAGCGGTAAATTATCTCCTTCCCAGTTCTTCGTGGTTCTATCTTAGACTGTATCGCCTGTCAGCGATAGAAAGAAAACTTCAATGAAATGAAATGAAATGAAATGTTTATTTATTAGGTACAATTTATACATTTTTTGAAAAGTGCAAAGAAGAAGTAAAGGTATGCATGCATGACGTGTAAGTGTACGTGTGTGTGTGTGTGTGTTTGTGTGGGGTGTGTGTGTGTTTGTATGAATGTGTGTGTATTTGTATGTTTCGATTTGAGTTTATGGATGCGATGCTTTCACGTGGACACTACTCTTTGTAAATAGTATCACATATTCGTCTTTAAAAGTTTGTGTGTCTCCCCGTAATTAAGTTAAGATAATAGTTTTCAGTTCATATTTTTTCATTGTCAGTATATTAGACTTTTTATTAATATTTCTGTACAAAAACGGACTTAGGTAGGTATTCTGTCTTCTAGCAAATGTAGCTTTTGTTTTAGGTAATGTAATATTGATTCTTCGAGTCGGCGTTTTATCCGGTAAAATTAGGTACGAATTATGATGACGTACTACTGCTTTCAGTATATATAGTTGACGAACGGAGAGTAGCTGTTAAACGAAGTTTATTTATATCAATGATCAAATAACAGTGTTACAATGAAACAAACGATTGTACAGTGCACATTGAGTTGATTTATAGAAGCATTTCTAAGACAAACCGGTGCTAGAGTTGGCGAACGAAACACAAAAGATAACAAATCGGGCTTTTAACACACTCGTTCGCTCGGAGTACGTACGTTGTTTGATTTATGAACACTCATCAGATCGCTGGAGCGAGAGTTATGCGAAGTGACGGTGAAAAGTTAGTATCACGGGTTCAAAGCATTCAAGTCATAACCCGTTATTCGAGAGTGTGCAAAGTTGTAATACTTGTAAAGTAATCTAAGTAAAGAAGAGCTTAATTATGTCTCAACACTGCTGCCTGTCAGTAAAACAATATACAACACCATGTTATAGAATCCATTAATCAAAAAATTGAAAAGTGCGTGCGTACAAAGTGCACATGTCAGAAGTGAAACTTCTTTGGCAGACTAATTTTTAAGTCTTGGTTATATTTATACAAATCTACATCTGTAGATTTCCAAAACTTAGAAGAAGGGGAAAAGGAAGAAATGTTAGGAATCTAATGAATTTAATTGTGATAAGTATATTAAATTATGACGACTGGCAAATTAAAATGCCACATGTTATTTGTAGATATTAAAACTACCTAACCTTTAGACGAATTAACATAAAAAAACGCTGCACATCTTCGTGGCGCTAATCACGCGTTTCATCCATAAAAAAATTACCTTCATGCAACGGAGTTGTTATGAGACGAATTTCACTAAAGAGGTAAGTAGCAGCCTATTAACGTCCCACTACGGGGTACTGGTCTCTTTCCTTATAGGAGAGAGAGATGCCGAGCATAGACCCACCACGCTGCTCCATTGCAATTTAGCAGGCAATTGCATTATATTAAAGGTAAATAAACATACAAAATTGGGTATGGCAGAAGAATCACATAAGTAAAATAAATGCGGCAGAGATGAGAGCGTTGAGAAGTATGAGTGCAGTAAAATTGAGTGACAGAGTAATAAATAGTGTGATAAGAGAACGTTGAGGTATAAAAGAAGACGTAGTGACTAAATTCGAGAAAGGTATGCTTAGATGGTTTGGGCATGTAGAGAGAATGAGTGAAAGGAAACTTACAAAAAGGATTTATAAGTTAAGTAAATGCGAAAGTTGGAAGGGAAAGACCAAGGCGAACGTTTCTGACCAAATCTACATACTAACTACATAGCATCACGCCTCATTCCCATAGGGTTAGGCAGAGACCACGTCCTTTCTATTTGCCCCGATCCTTGCATATCTACTTCGCTTCTTTCCATTCTCAATTAACCTTTTATACAAGTTCGTCGGTTTAGGTACTCCTGACCTGGCCCTTATTTAAAATGTGCTGGATTTGGCCCAGAAACGTTCGCCTTGGTCTTCCCCTCCCAACTTTCCCATACACTGTTGACTCATAAATCCGTTTTGTCAGTCTTCTTTCATTTCATTCTCTCTACGTGCCCAAATCATCTAAGCATACCTTTCTCAATTTTAGTCACTGCATCATTTTTTATATCACAACGATTTTTTATCACACTATTTCTTACTTTATCACTCAGTTTCAATTCACTGATACTTCTCAATGCTGTCACTTATTTTACTTTTATGCTTCTTCTGCTATACCCAACTTAATAAAGTAAGTAAAGCTGAATAAAGAAGAAATATATTAGCTTTTTCGGCGTTGTAAATCGCGAAATTTTCTATAAACACGTCGACAAATCGAGATATCGATGTATATTTTAGCTCTAAATTGACACTCATTGACGAAGTGACGTTATCATCAGACATTACAAGTACCTCTATAATTTGAGTTTGAGTCGAATTCAACACAGTAGAAGCCGTTGGCATCATCTAGCTTTACAATATATTGTTTCCAAATAACGCGTATTCAAACGAGACAATGCTACATACACCCGGTCCATCTCTATGCAAATTCAACCCTTAACTTCCTACATTCGGTCGATTTAATCGTCGAATTTCCCAACTTGGAGAAACTTCAGATCGAAGGGTGAATAAATTTAAAAACCTCTTAACAGAATACTTAGTGGGTGCCGAAAAGTTTATGTTTAAGACTCTGGCATATTTTGGCTTCTAATCTAACAGAGTGGTTTTCGCCTTTTTTGGGTTATATACTATGTCGATGTGGACTGAATTTGAATAGCCAAGGGTAAAGAAATTAAAATAAAAGATATAAGTCGGCGCGACTACTTGATATTGCCTATAACTCTTTAAGTTATAGTTAAATTTGACGGTCGCGTTGGCGCAATGGTTTAAGATCTCGATATGCTAGCAAAAGCCCTGGGGTTAAGCATCAACAGGAAAAATCTTGAAAATCGTTTATTCTATTATACGTGTTTGGGTCTGGATTGGTGGAAGGCTTCGACCGTGGCTAGGTACCACCTTACCAGCAGAAACGCATTGCCAAGCAAATAGATTTGTGTTCCGTTGCGATGATGTGAAGAAACAACAAGAGGTAAATTACTTCTTACCAGATTAACACTCTTCAATCTTAGACTGCACCAACATCAATTGCAATTATAATCAATCGCTAATCTATCAGCAATAAAAAAAAGTTGCCTTGATGGCTTAATGTAATTCCAGTTCGTCGTCGTCGTTGCTTCAACCGATGGACGTCCACTGCTGGACATAGGTCTCACGAAATGATGCCTACAAAGCTAAGCTTGCGCCGCCTGACTCCAGCGGCTACCGGTGACCCTCCTTATATCGTCGGTCCGATTTGTGGGGGGTGTTCCTACACTGCGTCGTCCGGTGCGGGGTCACCATTCCAGCACCTTTGGGCCTCAATATCCATCGGTCCATCGGACTATGTGCCCCGCCCGTTTCCACTTCAGGTTCGTGATTCGTAGGGCTATGTCGGTGACTTTGGTTCCATTACGGATCTCCTCATTTCTGATTTGATGGCATAGAGAAACTCCGAGCATAGCCTCTGGCTAGCATAGCATCTTATTGAAGAGTTATGGGCATAAATTCAGTTCCAGTGTGGGGAATAAGCATTCTCACTCATAGGACAAGGTTTTTAGAGCATCGACTCTTCGTGCTGCTCAATGCAGGTTAGATACAACGCAGAATTACTGTAAGGAAATGTCACTTACGATGTTTTCCTATAAAGAAAAGCGCAATGATTTATTTAAAATAACACTTAAACGTATAAGTTTACAGAGAGAACTTACTGGTGCCTTCCCAGGCTTCGGATCCTTGAGTCTCAACAAGAATCTAATGGTCTTACAATTAGACTATTGCAGCTCTTGTAAATAGCTGTTTTTTGCTAAAATCTCTATTTATAAATGGTCACCTTGTATTTTTGGATATTTTGACATTTTTCTTAAGTAATATTTCAAAAGATGTCATTTGTTCAAAAGTTGGTACAGTAGTAAATATTTTTTGTTTGAAATGCTCTTAAAAAAGATTTTACACGAGTATTCATACGACCGTCGATATATTTAGTACAATAAAAATATTGTAGGTTCTTGTATCCATTTCCAAAGAAACTTTAATTGTGCCAAATTTCATACTCCTTCATACATAGCTTTTTGTAAAAAAAAGGGGTAAGATGTTGTGTTTAAATATTTTTTTTAATCTCTAGAGAAATTTTCAAATTGAACACACTTAAATATGACTACACCTAAACTAGGGTGAGACTGAATTCCCTAAAATCCTTTTTAATATGAGCAACGTTAGGTTATACCTACCCTCTTTTCATTATAAATATTGAACCTAAAAAGGAAGAAGTAAATTGTAGGGAACCCCTTTAAAGAAACCCTTTTCGCACCTCGCTGCTTTGGCTCTAATAACTTAGAATCGTTAGGGTTAAGTCTTCATTTAATATTGATTTGCATTAAAAGCGTTTTCACACTTTTCAATCTCTTTTTAAACTGCAGAATATATAGTTTTTAAAGTAATTTTCCTTTAATTTAATAAACATTCTAACCGTCTTTCATCCACGACTTTTAATCTAACGCAGACATTAGACATTTGTGCATGAGATACAGTACATAAGTGTACTTACAATAGACAGACAAACACAATTATTTTCACATTCATATAAATGAATAAAATTTGATTGTCTGTTTTTAATTTCAAATTTCGGTACTTATTTCAAAAAAGTCTTTAATTTTAACCCCACTCAGTAGCTGACATGCGATAGATGAATAGAATATTTTAGGCGGGGTAAATTAGTTTCACTTTAAAAAAATTTTTATTTTTAACGCTGGGAAATCCTAGTGGATACCTGGAATACTCGGATGTATGTCTCAGGTTATGCCGGACTCATACCAGCTAAAACCCAGCGATGCTCTTCATTAGGCGACGGGATCACGAGACCTCGATTTAGGCCCAACCCTGTCTAAATGATCAAAAACTTACTGAAAAGGTTGCATGCCTGGATTACCTGGCAAGCCACCAACCACCTCGCGGGACCTCTCCTTGTTGGGCAATAGACTCCACATCTGTTACCCAAAGGATGGAGACGGTGACCGTGGGCCTCGCGCCTCCTTAACGGCTGTCTCTTGAGAACGGTCGAAGCAGTCGCGTCCACCTCTCTCAACCGTTTCGCCATCTCCTTCCGCGTCGTGACCTCCTCGCAGAAAGAGAGCGTAGTACACCTTTCTCTCACGCTGGTCACCATCATTCTAATGACGGCGGGGAATGAGAGAACCACCTCGATCGCTACCACGAGCGTAGCACGCTGATCAGCCCAGGTTGGGCACACCTCGAGCGTGTGTTGGGCCATACTCATGGCACATCTCGGTAGGCTCACGACTAGCCACTCCACACAGGTACTTGCCAAAGCAACTGTGGTCCGACAGAATCTGCGTAAGGTGGAAGGTCACTGCACCACTGCTCTGCGACACCATTATTGTATTACGGGCCAGATTGCCGATATGGCTACGTGGCCCGCTTTCGGCTGACAAAGCCGCTCCATCCATTTGGCTATCAGGGCGGCTTGTTCCGCCCTTTGCCACCCGCTTTCCCTCGCAAATTGTGATGGAAATTCGCCCTGAAGCCGTGCTTCCATCCTTTTGTCATGCACAGTTGCGGGTCCCAGGACGGCGTCCTGTTTCTCACCGCCATGATCCGCTGCGCTTGGCGCAGCAGTGTTTTGGATGGTGAGGTAAGAGTATGTGGTCATATGCAAGCTCCAAAGAGAGCGCCATAGTGCGTACGACAGCTCAACGCTCCAGCTGTCCTCACGAGCCTGGGCGAGAGGACTGTAATATTATGAGACCAACTAAAATAAAACAGCTGATGCGCACCATGAACGCGAAAGAACCCTCGTAAATTTACATTCTAAACTGTTTTCTAATACCGTCCACTGGACATAATATGACAACGATTCAAACATGCTGTAAAAGTATACCTATATATAGATTTTTTACGTTTTGCATTGCATCTGGTTTATAATATTTTTACAGACAATACAAGTAAACACTTTTTAGCGTCGTTTTTCCATCAGATGTATCTACTTTCGGTCTCATTTCGTGGTTCGTTGGCCCAACACGATTCAGCACTTTAAACTCCCCTAGTAAACACTGATTGACGAGTGATTTCACTAAAAACGTCCCAATAGATGCAATTGATACTGTCTGAGTGTACTGTTTACTTTTCTATATATTTTTTTTGCGTCTGTCCTGTACCACATGTACAGTTTCTCTATATAGATAAATGTCTTTTTGTTATCCTTGATTTTTGTCTACGTAAATTTAGAAAGTATATCTCTGAGATACTAGTTTATATATCTACAAATATAATACGATACATGGTTGTTAATTTGGCATATTTTCGTCAGAAAGTGATAAGAAGACTATTTGCAATAATTTAAAACCCCATATGCACTAGTTAAAGTGAACCATTTCGAAATTATCGTGTTTGATATGTTTTTTTATTCTAAATCAAACTTAATGCGACTTTAAGAATTTATTACATAAAAAGTATTAATTTTAATCGCATTTCTTCATCTTACTTATAATAAATAGAAATTTTAACAAAAAAAGAACCGCCTTCAAAACAAACTTACAGATATATTACTATGGTCTAAAAAGTAAGAAATAATTGCGTATTCTTTTATAGTGCTCTTCGTATTGTTATATTCGGAGTCGGTGTCAGCCAAGGAAGAAGTTCCCGCATGTCCACTTGGCAGCTCTCGCGTCTCTCCCACCCATAGCTACATATGAAGGCACCTTGGCTGACACCGACTCCAAATATAACAATACCAAGAACACTATAAAAGACCAGGACCTCATGTCTGTAATCGAACATGCTAACCACTAGACCAACGAGAAATGTCATTAGGTATTGTTTTTAAGCAATTTTATGGAATTATTTAAGAACTACCTTAAATTTAGTTCCACCTGATTCGTTTGTGACCAATTTTTTTTTACAGTCTTTAAAACGAAGAAAACGGTTATGTTTTTAAAATAATTTGCAAGCCAATTTATTTTTTCAAAGGAATATTTAAATCATATACATCCTTATATATTTAGTAAAAGCTGTTAATTTTAAATAACAAAAACATACATACATAGCATCACGCCTCATTCCCATAGGGGTAGGCAGAGACAACATCCTTCCACTTGCCACGATCCTTGCATATCTCCTTCGCTTCTTTCATTCTCATTAAACCTTTCATACAAGTTCGTCGGTTTAGAGTACTCTTGACCTGGCCGTTATTTAAAATGTCCTGGATTTGGTCCAGGAACGTTCGCCTTGGTCTTCCCCTTCCAACTTTCGCATTCACTCTTGACTCATAAATCCTTTTTGTCAGTCTCCTTTCACTCATTCTCTCTACATGCCCAAACCATCTAAGCATACCTTTCTCAATTTTAGTCACTACGTCTTCTTTTATACCGCAACAAAAACATACTCTAATTTTATGTTATTACATTTGACTTGTATAAAAATAAAGGTAGGGAAAAGCATAAATAAAAGAGAAACAAGATTCATTTAAATATTTAATTGAAAAATTTAAAATCACTACTAAAATCATTTCGCTTTTCTTAACCAAACAATAATCAAATACTATCTCTATCTGGTTCATAACTATACACAACTAATTATGTTTTGTAAACATTTCTCTTTAGTTATTAAGCATTCTAAATAATTCCGTTATAAGGACTTGTTCATACTGTGTTAAAAGTAATTGTTATAATTTTAAAAAAATCTATGAATTTTAGATTTAGAAGAACCAGTTATTTTATAGATAAATGAAAAGTATTTTAAAGTTTAAATTCTTATAAGTAAATAGACAGGTCCTTAACAAAACCATAAAATTTTCGTCATATAGTTTTTTTTACACTTGAACCTTCATTACATTACATGAAATATTTTTTCTATGAATATGACATAGATTTTATGGTTTTGTTAATATAACTGATTTTATAAAGACATCAAAACACTCCCTTTTTATTCATTTGTTTGAAATTAAAATTTGAAATATTTTTATTTATTTATCTATAAAATAAAGTACTTTCATTTAGTATTCACAAGAACATTGCTAAAAATAATACTGATGCCTGTTATGCATAAATATAAAAGAGATATCCAGGTATCTATTAACTCATCGCGATATCCCTGGAACCATAAGGCGTAGAGACTCGAAATTTGGTAGGAATATTCCTTTTGCCGAGTAGAGGTCAGCTAAGAAGGAATTTTACGAAATTCCACCCGCAAGGGTGTTAGCTATTGACTCGTCACAATATTTCTAGAACCATAAGGCCTAAAGACTTCAAATTTGGTAGGAACATTCCTTTTGCCGAGTTGAGGTCATGTTTCTTATTTGTATAACAATTTTCCTAAATAAATGAAATTGCTACCCAGAAAATATTCCACGCGGACGAAGTCGCGGGGTCTGCTAGTATGATATATTAACTTTAATGATTGGATTTAACAATTTGTATAAATAAAGGTACTAACAATGTGTATTTAGACTTCAATTCAAGTTTGAAACCTTAAGTATGTTAGCATAAAATAATTATTTACTATGAACATGCCCTTATAATTCTGTCTGACTACAATATTAGATTATTAATTGTATAAATAAATAAATAGCTTGTTTTAATTTTAATGACTGTAATTATTTTAGTATAACAAGTTTATTGTATCATAGACCTGTTAAACTACAAATTATCTGGTTACACAAATATATATGTCGGAGTGCAATACTCTGTGGATCGCTGGTCCGTGTGCAATATTCTGTGGAACACTGGCGCCATCTGTCTATCGGCGTGGGATAGAGTCAATAAGTGGCAGTCCGGCGCATCTCTCGGCAGTTATCGGGTGACGGTCCGCCAGAGCGGTCGTCTATTGAAACTGTCGCGTTCCTAGTTATCATATTATTATTAATGAATTTATGTAAATTGATTTCGGGAACATTAAGTGATTGGACATTATAATCTGAGTTAATTAATAAAGTGTTTGATTGCACCAATATTACCCATCAACTCCCACAGTATGCAAATTATGGATGCCATTAATGACGATGACGGCGGAGAACCCTACGCCCCTATGCTTTATGCTTCCTTGTCTCTTATTCTCTGACATATATATATTGATGAAATATAAAAATGTAGTCAGACAGTATTCACTTGATTAGTAATAACATTGAATGCAATTTTTACATCATATCACTAAGAGTACAACAGTTGCCGTTATAAAACTTAATCTAGCCTATAAATATTATCTGTCAACATCAGTTCTCTTCTAATTAATTTGCTTAAACGCTACCTCAAACATTTTTATGTGTACGTTGCATTTTACTACACTTTGTACTTTTCAGTACTGTACTTTGTACTTGGTAAGTTTTTCTGGTATCTAGACTAGGTAACAAACCCCCATTCGGGCCCTTACTTTATGTATATGGAGTTAGTCTATCTAGTAAGTGCAACTCAAACTAAAACATGAGAAGAGGGTCATGATTAATCAGGGAAGATTAGAAACATATTTATTATTATCGTAGATGAAGAAAGTTGCTGGATAGTGCAGAAGGACAATGTACGATTAGATAAGAACGCTTAAATAAAAAAATCATGATACTAGACGATGAAGAAAAAATGACTAGATGATGAAAAAAGAGAAAGTACGACTAATTAGGAAAGTTTAAAAAACAAACTAATTATTATATGCGATAAAGAAAAAATACTAGATGACGGAGAAAAAGAAAGTGCGATTAATCGAGAAAGTTTAAAAAACAAACTCATTATTTTAGACGATTAAGTAAAATTTACTAGACCATGAAGAAGGAGAACGAACGATTAATTATGGAACATAATAAACTAATACATTATTATAGACGGTAAAGAAGGAGAACGTACGATTAATTAAGACAGCGAAAACAAACGTTCATAATTACAGATCAACAAGAAAAATTTACTGGATAATGAAGAAGGAGAAGGTACTATTAATTAAGTCAGTGAAAACACAGATTCCCTACAGATATTGAAGAAAAATTTCCCAGACGAAGAAGAAGAACGTACTTAACATGAAATAAAGTATTTTATTATTTATATTGATAAAGAAATATTTACTCTTAATAACTGTGGAAATCAGTTGCCTTTTAATATTAGATGATTAAATAGGATCTAACTAGCTTACAAAGTACAAAGTACCTAATCTTACTTGCTTGATACACGTGAATTTGCTAAGCGTGAAAAACAAAACGTATACAATGACTAGAGTGAAAAAATAGACTTTAAAATAAAGAAAAATCAGTCTAATTAGGAAAACAGCGTCTCTCAACGACCGTGGCACAATCAATACGAGACATCTCTCTAAATATCCTCGATAAATTCACTAACATTTTTACATCGTTGTTCCTACATATCCAAAGATTTAATATGTTTTCAGTGGGAGAGCAAGTGTTCGAGAAATAATAATAAAATGAAGATAGTTTTAACTTTTCAGCAAGTAATCTCCAATCGTTACCTTTTGATGTGTGACTATCCAACAATTTGCACAGAATCACTCGATCAGATTTCGTTAAAACATTAGATCTATAATAATTATTGTCTATAGTAAAACTGCTCCTTCGAATACCGGTATTTCTATAAACGTAATCGTATCGGGCCTCTTTTTTTGATAGCGAGGAATAATTGAATGGATTTTCAAAGATATTAACGCTGTAACCCATTTCTACGCCTGAATAACTAAATCGTTTATTACAATTGAAGTTGGAATTAATATCGTTTGTTTTTAAATTGAAATTGACTGAATTAGATTGTTTCTGTTTTTGATATACATTAATGTTCAACTCTAAATTGTTAATTGCGTCTATTTGTTGCAAAACAAATACACAATTTAAGGATCTGACGTTCATATTCCACAGATGATTAAAAGATATTTCTTGATATTTCTCGCCAGATTTAATTTTCCATCCCAAACCCACATCTCTAATATTGATACATAAATCAGAGCAATTCTCCTGGAAATAAATTGTTTTTGGATCACAGAGAAGAAAACCTCCCATGCGCTTTTCATTTTCGAAACATTCGTAAAAGGCATAGGGGGTATCATTAAATACATGTAAATGAAGGTTATAGTGTCCGTCTAATCGTTTACTAAGAAATAATGCTAATTTCAATAATTTTGCATCTAAGGCATTAAAACTTCTACCAATGAGCACATAATCACTTAAGAACTCACTAACGAGGTAAACTTTAGCGTTATCGACTTGGGCAAAGATAGGAGTACCAGGTGTTTCCTGACCAAGAGTTAAAACTCTCCGCCATTCTCTTGAGTTGATTTCCTCTGGTTTTTGGAGTATAGAGAGCACCCAACTGGAGTTTTTTAATGCTGCACAGTGCGGGAATGTAAGGACGACTCCTTTGCAAAAATGGTAATTTTTTGGACCGCATCTAATAACTGGGCTAAGTTGTGTTTCACCTAAGACGAAGAGAAAAACAATGTTATTCAAGTTTTAAATGGTATTTTAACAGTGGTACTAAATATTTTAAGTACATTATAAAATAGTTTAGAATCATTATCATCATTTCCTTGCCTTTGTCCCACTAGGTGGAGTTGGAACAGCATGTTTTCTTTCGCCACTTCACTCTATTAGACGTCATTTCTACGTTCATACCCCTTACACACATATCCTCTTTCACACAATTCATTTTATTGGTTGCCTCCTGCGGCCCTGCCGCTTAAAATCATGGTTAGGGTCCTCTTGCATATACGAGTATGGTTCTCCTCCCCTCTCATAGCTTGTCCATACCAGGATAGCCTTCCACTCGTTAACTTCTCGATCACTGGTGCTACTTTCACACTTTCTCTAATATAGTCATTCCTAATCTTCTGTAATTTTATTACTCCACATTCATCATCAACAAGCACCTCCGCTGCATGCAATTTCCTTTCATTCTCCCCTTTATTGGCCTAGCACTCTCATCCATACAGGTCGACAAGTCATATGATCGTCTTATACATTTTCCCCTTTAGTTTTCAAAACATAGCTTAGAAAACATATCACACAAGTTTAAATTAAGTGTATCTAAATTTGTAGACAAAATATGCAAATAGATCTTGACCCAGATTGTTTTAAAATTGAGGTATATTAGTGAATACAGTCTAGGTCAATCGATTTAGTCAAATATAAAACTGAAACCGTTTTTGGATATATTCCTATGAGATCATAGCAATATGATATCTATAAAGCAGAGAAAAGAGTCATACCTTCTTGTAAATTGGGTTTATTCCATTCCTCATCTGTGACCTCAACTGAAAAAAGCTCTTCGCCTTTCTCGACAACACCATCGGGGACAAATAATCGGACTCCACATTTATCCAAATTAAGCCAATCACCGTCACCATTAATAATTTTAGATGTGGCCGTCTCCAAATATTGAGAATTCAGAAATTTTGAATCTACGGAAGCGTTGTTTTTAAGCGACGGAGACATTTCTACACTTTCATTACCATACGATGATCCCGCTGCAAGTTAGAATCAGAATGTTGAAAATATTTTTAAAAATATGGCTATTGTTAAGCGGTGAATTGAAGTAGACCAAATGGCGAATTTAATAGATGTTTAATTATTGAATGATATATGGAGTGGCGATAAGCTTTCAAACCGTGTAAATAATGCCATAAGTAACGAAAGCAATATGATATATTGTATAAATAGATATTGAAAATATTGTTTAAATAGATGAACAGTCAAATTTGCCTTTAAATCTTCTACAAATTGGTGTGGGATGAGTGAACTCACAGCTCAAAAAGCAGCTGGAGTCAGAGTGATCTGACTCCTTATCCTTGCAAGCGAAACTCTCCGTGCCTTGGGTTCTTACCTCGTGATCTATCGGCGAGATGTAGCTGGAAAATTAATTTCGAATTAATTTCTGAAAAATTGATACATTTTAATACCAAACTTCTATGGTATTTAATGCAACTATCCAAATTTAACTGGCTTGCTTCAGAAATTAAAGTCTGTTATATTTAGCATGATTCGGTTATTCTGACAAACACTATTTTCATTGCTGACAGGTTAGCACTTGACTGTGATCTTACCTCATAGTAACTGATGATACATTCAAGGAAGAAAGTGTACAACCCAGTATGAGGTAAGAGGAGTAATTTAAGTATTTAATTGGTTTTTGTACGGCATAAGACTTTCAGTATTATTTTGCATAGATACAGAATTTGTAGCATAGTGACAAAGGAGACAAAAACTGAAGCAGATACAAGGACTTTTACAAATGTTATCAATGTGTGGGCTTAAAAATGGCCCCTTGATTAGTTCGGCAAGACAAAAATCACATCTGATATATCTACGTTCTGATCCATTCAAAGTTGTCAAACACTATGCATTTTAAGTTGTTTATATCTAGGACACAATTATGCACATAAATCTAATTTTGAACAAAAAGATCAATGACAAAGCAAGCCAAATGGACATCATTTCGTAGTTGTAGTTGTTCCCGTGTATAACACCAGTGACGACTTATACATTCAATATGGCCAGGCAACAGGCATTTAGTTTAGGACTTCTAGACTAGAATTTCTGAGGACGCTATTAATTATGATTGGAATTATCTTAACTAAAATTAAAATCTTTGAGAATCTGTGTCATTATTTAGAAAGCTTATATCTTAGACATCATTTGATTTAAAACATCCAGGTTAAAAGGTATTGGCAATTGACAGCAATCATATATTTAATACTGAAGTAAAATGTAGCAGTGACAAGTTAACAACAAACAAACGTTTGCTAAACGAGTGTGACGGTTCAATGTCATTCAATACCTACAAAATAAAGCGAACAATATAATCAACAACGGTCTAATTAAAATGCATCATGAAAGATATTTTACATATAAATAGACTTACGCCCAGTGAAAATTGGCAGTATTTTATCAATTCAATATTATGCGGCTTTGTTAAAATTACAAATAATTATGCAAATAATTTCCGCGTGAGCTTTAATAGTAGGTAATATTTGTGCAAATCCTCTAACCACTGTTATTATATTTTGTCATCGCGGGTTTTGATTAATATTAACACTGCATACACTGTACTATAACTAATAATCAAAATGAATATTCCATTTGTAAATAGGTTTTAATACCACAAACGAAAAATAGCTGGTAATACTATATTTTAGAGTGAAGATGGTTCAGAAATCAATGATCTGGTTGAGCATAGGTATTTTTAATAAGATAGCGCAATCATAATAATTATACAAATATAAGAAATATGTCAAAAACATCTATCAGATATATTGTTGAAGATTATTTAAACGATAACAATATTTGCTCACAGAAGCAAAATATATCATTAGTTAGACAGTTTAGTTCTTATATACGAATAATAGATGATAATACAGTCTAAAGTAATAGAGACTTAACCTAATAAGAAGTAATATAGCTCTTAATAGTTTTTAATCGTACCGATACGCAAAATATTCTTGTTTTTTAAACCTGTTTTTATTGCTGCAAGCAAACTCTTGAAATCGATATCACCCGTAGATAAATGTTGATACAGTCAAAGATGGTAGAGCCTTAACCTGGTAAGAAGTAATATAGCTCTTAATAGTTTCTATATCATACCGATACGCTGAAATATTCCTGGTTTTTAAGCCTTTTTTATTGCGGACAGATTAGCTCTTGAAACGGATGTCACCCGATGATAAATAATGGTACAGCCTAAGATATTATAGCCTTAACCTGGAAATAAGTAATATAGTTCTTAATAGTTTTTATGTCGTACCGATACGCAAAATATTCTTGGTTTTTAAGCCTTTCATTGCGGATAGACTAACTCTTGAAATCGATATAACTCAATGAGAAATAATGGTGTAGTCTAAGATATTACAGCCTTATCCTGGTAAGAAGTAATATAGATCTTAATAGTTTCTAATCGTACCGATACGCAAAATATTCTTGTTGTTTAAGCCTGTTTTTATTGCTGCAAGCAAACTCTTGAAATCGATATCACCCGTAGATAAATGTTGATACAGTCAAAGATGGTAGAGCCTTAACCTGGTAAGAAGTAATATAGCTCTTAATAGTTTCTAATCGTACCGATACGCAAAATATTCTTGGTTTTTAAGCCTATTTTATTGCGAACAGATTTGCTCTTGAAAAGGATGTCACCCGATGATAAATAATGGTACAGTCTAAGATATTATAGTCTTAACGTGGAAATTAGTAATATAGTTCTTAATAGTTTTTATGTCGTACCGATTCGCAAAATATTCTTGGTTTTTAAGCCTTTCATTGCGGACAGACTAACTCTTGAAATCGATATAACTCAATGAGAAATAATGGTGTAGTCTAAGATATTACAGCCTTGTCCTGGTTGGAAGTAATATAGCTCTTAATAGTTTTTATGTCGTTCCAATACGCAAAGTTTTCTTGGTTTTAAAGCCTATTTTATTGCGGACAGACTAAATCTTGAGATCGATATAACTCAATGCGAAATAATGGTGTAGTCTAAGATATTACAGCCTTATCCTGGTAGGAAGTAATATAGCTCTTAATAGTTTTTATGTCGTTCCAATACGCAAAGTTTTCTTGGTTTTAAAGCCTATTTTATTACGGACAGACTAAATCTTGAAATCGATATAACTCAATGAGAAATAATGGTGTAGTCTAAGATATTACAGCCTTAACCTGGTAAGAAGTAATATAGCTCTTAATAGTTTTTATGTCGTTCCAATACGCAAAGTTTTCTTGGTTTTAAAGCCTATTTTATTGCGGACAGACTAAATCTTGAGATCGATATAACTCAATGCGAAATAATGGTGTAGTCTAAGATATTACAGCCTTATCCTGGTAGGAAGTAATATAGCTCTTAATAGTTTTTATGTCGTTCCAATACGCAAAGTTTTCTTGGTTTTAAAGCCTATTTTATTACGGACAGACTAAATCTTGAAATCGATATAACTCAATGAGAAATAATGGTGTAGTCTAAGATATTACAGCCTTAACCTGGTAAGAAGTAATATAGCTCTTAATAGTTTTTATGTCGTTCCAATACGCAAAGTTTTCTTGGTTTTAAAGCCTATTTTATTGCGGACAGGCTAGCTCTTGACTCGTACCAGGAACCCCTAGCAAAGCGAGTACCACATAATAATGATGTCGAAGCTGCAGTTAGTTACTGACTGAATTACTTACGAACAAATCTCATATATCAATATAATAGGGTTGTACGAATAATTCAAACTTAGGAGTTTATCGTCCCAAATCGAATTCCAATCGATTCAAAACTTGAATCGAATAAACCGAAAATTCCCGATTAATTCGAATTTTTCTCGAATAAATTATAAGTGATTTTTGGAGTACTTTAAATTCAGGATTTCTTGTGTTCAATATTCTATAAAGATTTTATTTAATGCTGAAGTGTGGTTGTTTCGACTACTTTGTTGCATAATAAACTGCAAACTGTAGAAATATAGTTAAAGAAAATAGCTCCTTGGTGATTTTTTTTCTGAATACTTTGCCAATTTATTTTTAAACTAGAAGTATATTATACGAATATTTCAATACACGATTTAAATATCCAGAGATATTTAATTAATTCGTAAATTTTCCAATTATTCGAATTTCCAATCGACTATTGATTCGAACGATATTCGCACATCCCTACAATATAATAGTAAAATAGTGACTAGTGTGGAATAAGATGTAGCAGCAGCTGAAGAACTATAATACGGTGAATATTGAGAAATAATTGAATTCCAATACGTTACCTGTTAGCCAATTGTGGAACTTCGTACAAATGTTCATGGCGAGCGGAGTTAGACGTGTTTGTTTGTCGGTTCGTTCTTCTTGAGTCAACTGTATGAAATTCTTCATGTATCGTCAAATCCGGTTGGTTAGTTAAAGTCCTTTTTATCACATTTCCAAAATAATTTGTACCTAAACATATTTACCTTATATGAATCAAATCAACTTCCTGAAAGCTAGTAGTTTAAGAAAGCTTTTATGGGACTTTTTGATCATCAAATGTCAAATTAAAGATACAATTTCATAATATAATGTTACAAAAGTCTCAATAGGCTTGTATTGAGAAGAAGCCACAATAATTCGGGCTGCCATTTTCGTTTCATCATTACATGTTGGCATACAGTGCACTATACTCCCTTGAGCTTAATGTGTCCCCTGTGTATATTTAGAGGATGGTTAAGGAGATTCTTTCTATAGCTAAAGGGTCCCTTAACCATGTGATGCATTAGGGATATAAAACAGCGACAGAAAATAGCTAACAAAATGTTATTAAAAGGCGTTTATTAGCTCGGGCAGTATGTATGTATGTAACTATGTAACGGAATCTTTGTGTGCGATTTTTAGCTATTTCCATAAGTCTAATTAATTCAAAACTTTGCATACGTATTAAGTGCCAATGACAATGCCATAATTCGTTATAAATTGTCCTTATTAGTGCTGCCAGGATTAATATATTCTTTTGATAGATCCTCTATGAGGGAGTAAAAGGGACAGAGCTAGCTGGCGATCTGCCGTCTCGGATAGCCGGCAGACTTTATCGAAAGAGTCTTCTTGAAGGTGGTTTCATTATATAAACAAGACCGGGACTCTAATAGAATTAACTAGATGTGTCTAAAAAAACACGCTTTTATAGTAAATCGAACTAAAAACTAGAAAATAACTTTTAATAATAAGTTATAAACAGAATCATTGAATTCAGAGTGAAAAGCGTGGGGTGCATTTCACAACATTCCCATAACTCTCCTTTCGTAGACAGTTGCCAATAGAATGATTGTAACCTTTAATATGTCAAGCACCCCACAACTTTCACTCTGAATTCAATGATTCTGTTTATAACTTATTATTAATAGTTATTTTCTAGTTTTTTATCGGTCTACTATGAAAAGAAGTGTTTTTTTCGTTTTTTTAAACTATTATTTATTTTAATAACTTATACTCAAGTTAAGCAATTCATTTGAACACTAGGCAATCTTTCATATTATAATTATGTATTCCTTAGTCTTTTTTCGATGTTACGATATATTGTTCTATTATGAGATAATTACCTGGTGGTGGTTTCACGTATGGCGAGTTTTCAGCCATTCTTATCTTCATGTATTTTATACCCAATATTACAACAACAATAAATATTAGAAAAGCAATTGACAACGCTATAAGAAGTGGCCAGTATGTAGATCCTGAAAACAATATTATTGTTCAATCCCTATTTTTAATTCACACGGTCCTTATATCTGTCTGGTTGCAATAATCGATGATAAATTCATTTAAATTCTTATTTAAAACTTTTAGTAATGTTAATACAGTTTTTTCAAGTATATATAATAACTAAATTTATTTTGCGAACAATTTTGATGAGCTATCTACTGAAAGCTCCCATAAAAGCTTTCGCTTTGTCTGTAAATAATTTAGGAAGTTCATCTTAGACTTCTTTACGCACGCTTTACTTGGGGAGTAAGTTGGTGAATGCATGACGAGAGCGTTACGAAAAGTGTCATCGGGCGAAACGAACGAAAATTAAGGGGGAAGTATGTGTTAGTCAAGATATTAAGAAAGAAAGTTGCGATTTATATCGGTAGTGTGGTCTAAAGCACACTCGTTTTGTTTGTACTACTTGTTATCTACCTATCTACCTATAGAAGTCTGTTTTAGGATTGTAAAATTGTTTTCACGATGCTTGTATAAAATTAGAGACACAAAATTAATTTCAATCTTCTTCCACCTGTTGTTATGATAACTTCTCTCTCTCTAGTGGAGCAGCGTGGTGGGTCTAAAAAGTTCTAAAAAGCCTTTTTTTTATTTTAGCTTTATTTAGGAAACAAACAGTACATTTTATACAAAAAAAATAATAATATATGATAATACCTTACAATCAAAACAGTTTCCTATAATACAAATTTCTTATAATTTGTTAAAGCCACAAATTACATCGTCTACATTTTTCTGAATCTGTGGGTTGTTCTATAATTAATGTGACAGCTCGGCTAAAGGATTCTTACTTTCTTTCATTAATTACACGTCAACTGTTCAACCGCTAACGGCATTATTATTTCTATTCCCAAAACTTCACAATAAGAAGCAAAAATCAAAGTATATTCACATACATAATTACATGAGAGAAAAGTGAGTGCAGACAAAGCAAAACATACTATCTAATCCACTTCAAAAAGTTGAAAATGTTAATCTTTATGAAGTATACTATTATTGGTATTGAATTTGAATTTTGTGAGAGAGAGATGAAATGGGTCAAATTCAGAGAATAACATGTTGTACTGTTTACAACTCCTTCTTATGAATTTATTCTCTGATATCTTGTTTTAGAATGTGAAATATGAAACATATTAGTCCTACAGTGAGAATTGATTCGCGGACAGATAAAATTAATTTTTGAAAGAAGATAAGATAAGAATTTTTCCTATGAGTGAGGAGGCCTGTGCCCAGCAGTGGAACCTTAATGGGCCGCAACTTACCTTACTTACTTTACAACTAAGAGTGGTTTATATAGGTATAAATTTGTCAAGATTTTGTATAAATCAGTTGAAATATAATGATAAAAGCTTGTAGTGTCGAAAAAGTTTTGCCGCCTGAGAGCCTGCACCGAGAACGCTAATAAAACTTTAGAGATAAAATAAAACATTACATCGTAGGATATTTCTCTTTTAAAGATAATATATATAAAATCTAAAAAAATGTTTGGTCCGATTTAGACGACTGTTTGTCTTCATTTAATATTAGGGAATACTTTTATAAAACAAACTAAAAGAAAGGCTTATTACATACATACATAGCATCACGCCTCATTCCCATAGGGGTAGGCAGAGACAACATCTTTCCACTTCCCACGATCCTTTCATATCTCCTTCGCTTCTTTCATTCTCATTAAAACTTTCATACAAGCTCGTCGGTTTAGAGTACTCTTGACTTGGCCCTTAATAAAATGTCCTGGTATTTGATCCAGGAACGTTCGCCTTGGTCTTCTTGGCCCCTTCCAACTCTTGCCTTCACGCTAGACTCATAAATCCTTCAAACCGTCTAAGCATACCTTTCTGAATTTTAGTCACTACATCTTCTTTGATACCACATCGTTCTCTCCTCACACCATTTCTTACTCTGTCATTCAGTTTTAATCCAGACATACTTCTCAACGCTCTCACCTCTACCACATTTATTTCACTTTTGTGATTCTTCTGTCATACCCAACTTACACTACTATACATAAGTGTTGGCACCAACACTCCTGCATGCACAGCCAGTCTCGTCCTTTGAGATACTCTCTGGCTATTCATAAACGCACGCAGGGCACCATTTACCATATTCCCTGCATTCACTCTCCTTTCAATATCACTTTCACATGTTCCACATCTTTTGTAAATTTAGATCCCAAGTATACAAATTCTCTCACCTCTTCCACTTGTTCCCCATATATCAAAATATTTCCATTCATCACAGATTCATCACTTTCAAAAAGCTTAACTTTCGTTTTATTTACATTCACTTTTATTCCTTGCCCTTTCAAAGCTTCATTCATAATATTTACCATCTCCTGTAGCTCATTAGCTGATGACGCAAGTATCAGCGTAAAGTAAACATTTGATGAGTAATTAATTCATTCTTAACCCATACATACTTTCTTTTAAATCTGTCCAACAGTTATCCATGAATAGGTTTAACAGCCATGGTGACGCAACANAATATTTTGTGATAATGGCCGCAATCTACGCGGCGCCGCGAAAGATATTTCCAAGTTTTTTAAACAAAACTCTGAACCTATTATCGAATTTGCAACTCAAGAAGAAATAAAATTTAATTTCTCGCCTCCTTACGCTCCTCATTTCGGCGGCATTTGGGAAGCCGGCGTGAAGTCTGCGAAATACCATGTGAAGCGTGTGATGGGCAATAGCCACTTAACTTTCGAGGAATTAAGTACATTATTTGCACAAGTTGAAGCCATACTAAACAGCCGTCCTTTGTGTCCAATATCCTCATCTCCTAATGACTTCCTAGCCCTGACTCCAGGGCACTTTCTGATCGGTCGGCCAATCACTGCGTTGCCGGTACCAAATTTTGCAGACCACGACTCCAATATGCTGAAACGCTACGCACGTCTGGAGCAAATAAGGCAACATTTCTGGAAGCGCTGGCAAAGGGAATATATTTCGGAACTACAAAACCGATGCAAGTGGCGCACCAGCAAAGGCACAGAGCTCAAAATAGGCGATTTGGTTATAATCCATGAAGAGTTCGCGCCTCCGCTCTCATGGCGAATGGGACGAGTATCTCGAATCTTCCCCGGCCGTGATGGAGTCACTCGTGTCGTCGATATAAGCACAACTAAAGGATGTTTCAGACGACCACTCACGCGCATTTGCCCTTTGCTTCCGTTCAAGTAATCCGTTGAAAGACAAGCCTTTCAACGCGGGGGAGGATGTTAAAGCCACAAATTACATCGTCTACATTTTTCTGAATCTGTGGGTTGTTCTATAATTAATGTGACAGCTCGGCTAAAGGATTCTTACTTTCTTTCATTAATTACACGTCAACTGTTCAACCGCTAACGGCATTATTATTTCTATTCCCAAAACTTCACAATAAGAAGCAAAAATCAAAGTATATTCACATACATAATTACATGAGAGAAAAGTGAGTGCAGACAAAGCAAAACATACTATCTAATCCACTTCAAAAAGTTGAAAATGTTAATCTTTATGAAGTATACTATTATTGGTATTGAATTTGAATTTTGTGAGAGAGAGATGAAATGGGTCAAATTCAGAGAATAACATGTTGTACTGTTTACAACTCCTTCTTATGAATTTATTCTCTGATATCTTGTTTTAGAATGTGAAATATGAAACATATTAGTCCTACAGTGAGAATTGATTCGCGGACAGATAAAATTAATTTTTGAAAGAAGATAAGATAAGAATTTTTCCTATGAGTGAGGAGGCCTGTGCCCAGCAGTGGAACCTTAATGGGCCGCAACTTACCTTACTTACTTTACAACTAAGAGTGGTTTATATAGGTATAAATTTGTCAAGATTTTGTATAAATCAGTTGAAATATAATGATAAAAGCTTGTAGTGTCGAAAAAGTTTTGCCGCCTGAGAGCCTGCACCGAGAACGCTAATAAAACTTTAGAGATAAAATAAAACATTACATCGTAGGATATTTCTCTTTTAAAGATAATATATATAAAATCTAAAAAAATGTTTGGTCCGATTTAGACGACTGTTTGTCTTCATTTAATATTAGGGAATACTTTTATAAAACAAACTAAAAGAAAGGCTTATTACATACATACATAGCATCACGCCTCATTCCCATAGGGGTAGGCAGAGACAACATCTTTCCACTTCCCACGATCCTTTCATATCTCCTTCGCTTCTTTCATTCTCATTAAAACTTTCATACAAGCTCGTCGGTTTAGAGTACTCTTGACTTGGCCCTTAATAAAATGTCCTGGTATTTGATCCAGGAACGTTCGCCTTGGTCTTCTTGGCCCCTTCCAACTCTTGCCTTCACGCTAGACTCATAAATCCTTCAAACCGTCTAAGCATACCTTTCTGAATTTTAGTCACTACATCTTCTTTGATACCACATCGTTCTCTCCTCACACCATTTCTTACTCTGTCATTCAGTTTTAATCCAGACATACTTCTCAACGCTCTCACCTCTACCACATTTATTTCACTTTTGTGATTCTTCTGTCATACCCAACTTACACTACTATACATAAGTGTTGGCACCAACACTCCTGCATGCACAGCCAGTCTCGTCCTTTGAGATACTCTCTGGCTATTCATAAACGCACGCAGGGCACCATTTACCATATTCCCTGCATTCACTCTCCTTTCAATATCACTTTCACATGTTCCACATCTTTTGTAAATTTAGATCCCAAGTATACAAATTCTCTCACCTCTTCCACTTGTTCCCCATATATCAAAATATTTCCATTCATCACAGATTCATCACTTTCAAAAAGCTTAACTTTCGTTTTATTTACATTCACTTTTATTCCTTGCCCTTTCAAAGCTTCATTCATAATATTTACCATCTCCTGTAGCTCATTAGCTGATGACGCAAGTATCAGCGTAAAGTAAACATTTGATGAGTAATTAATTCATTCTTAACCCATACATACTTTCTTTTAAATCTGTCCAACAGTTATCCATGAATAGGTTTAACAGCCATGGTGACGCAACACATCCCTATCGAACCCCTCATTCGACAGGAAACCACTCCGTGTACGCCCCGTTTATTCTGACTTAAGCACTAGAACCCTCATAGAGAGACTTCAATGCTTGAATCAGATTACCTCTCACCCCATACGTAGATAACGTTGACCACAGCTCATTCCTCACCACTCGATCATAGGCCTTTTCACGAAAGCGCAATAAACTTTATGGCTAATTATATATTATATATGACATAAAATTAATATTATTCTACAAAATTTTATACTAACCGTCATATAATAAATCGGATTTAGATGTCCGTACGCACAAGGGGCATTGGGATACTTGATAGTCCTTTCCAAGACATGCAGTGCTTGTAATACACCGTCGTCTCCTTGTATGGAGACAATCAGAATCACATCTTGACCATTCTGACCACTGAGACCAACGACCTTGGGACAGAAAAACTTTACTCTATAACTTCGTTCATTACCATTTTAGGTAGTATTTCTCATTTAACATTTAACAACAGTAAAAAGAAAAGGTTTAAAGTGCGTGCACACAAAATGCACATGTCAGAAGTGAAACTTCTTTGGCAAACTAATTGTAAATCACGTTTATATTTATACAAATCTAAAACTTTAGATTTCCGAGACTTAGAGGGTGGTAAAAAGGAAGGTATGTCAGGAATTTAATGAATTGTCATTAAAATACCAAGTGTTAAAAATTAATACAAATAATTTATCAAAGTCTGAAATAATTGTAAATAAAAATGTCACGTGTTTTTTGTGAATATTAGAAACTATTAATTAAAATTTGTTTTGAATTATAATTTAGAAAAATGAATAGTATATTAAATTATCAAATGACGAGTGGCAAATAAATATGCAACATTTTCTTTGTAAATATTTAAAACTACCTAGCCTTCAAACGAATTCGCATAAAAAAACGCTGTATATATATCGTGACGCTAATCACGCGTTTTATCCGTATAAATTTTACCCTCATGCACCTAAAGAAGTTTCACTTCAAAAAGAATAGCCACTTCTGTCAAACTAATAGCTTCAATTTATTTCAACTCACTGTATGAAATACCTTTTAGATAATATACGATTTTGACAGACTCACAAATTTGCATATATATTCTGAAGTGAAAACTTTATTAGGCGAGTTGTACACTTTATTATGTAGGTATTGAATGGGACTGAACTGTCATACTTGGCTATGTAACGCTTGTTCGAGTAAACAAGTATATCATCGAGTTTTTACACTGATGTTTTTGTATTGCCTGAAATGAGTTCGTCCATCTATCGCATTTCGTATTACAGCTTGACACGGAACTTCTCTCTACCTGTTCCTTCGGCTAATGTCTGAAACCGCTGGATGAAATTCAACAGGACTTCCACTAGCAGATAGCTGCTATAAGGAGTAACTTTTTTATTCGGAATAAAGCGAGTTAAACCGCGGTGAATGGCTAGTCTATAGATAAGATCTTAAACATTAGCCTAGGCTTAATTTTTGCTAAAATATGGCACAAAATGGGAAATGGAAATTAAGTAACGTACTTTGTACATACCTAGTATAATATCCGATGACTCATCAGCCAATGCGTCTAGACTGTCAACGTAGACATCTGAAATAAATGAAACTGTAGTACTGTATTGAATGAGAATGACTCATCACGTTCGCCTACGTAACGCTTGTTCGTGTAAAGTCGAATAAGTGAGAAAGAGAGTTATAGACAACGCCTCACTATTATATAGAATATTTAATATATCATCTATTACTGGTTTTTAAGTTCTAATTTGTACCTATGTTTATAAATATTGATGATAAATTGTATGATGATGATGTCTATACTAATATTATAAACAGGAAAGATTTATGATTTTCTATGAATGTAGGTATGTATGTTTTTTACATTTTCACACAAACTACTGAACCGATTTCAAAAATTATTTCACCATTAAAAACCTATATTTTCACTGAGCGAAATAAGGTATATTACTTTCTCAAAAAAAAATAGGGATCCCTAATAAAAATGCATTAATGTAACCCAAGATGTGAAAAAATTAGCCACATGAAATCTGTGATCGTGTGCACTGCAAAAACTATTGAAGATAGAACAAATTAATGTTGTACAATATTATAGAACATATTAATATCTACAATAAAGTCTAAAATGCCATATATCTAACTAATGTAGTTATGCCACTATAACTACTTTTTTACATTTTAAAACCTAATAAAAGTGCCGGCAATAATCAAACCATATTATTCATACCACTTTATTAATCCTTATCCTGTTAAATGATATTTTATTAAAGGCCGTTTCGATGCCTGTAAAATACTATTTAAATTCTTAAAATTGGACTTTCAATTCAAAAGATATAACGAATTTAAAAATATCTATTTAAAGAAAATAATGTCCAGAGTGTCAAATGTTGTGAATTTCTGAGATAAAAAAGGATTTACAAATAAATCTTTTCTTTAATATTAAAGTGTTGCGTTTTGAATATAATAATAAAGCTAAAAATTACTTTTAAAATTCTTTCAATATCTGTATAGAGTATTTATTCTTTAAATATATATTCTACGTAAATGATGTTATGAATTTAAAATAATACATTTTAAATAAGTTAGACATATATTGGTTGTAAAGTAAAATCTGTATATTGATTAGATTATGAATATAAGTGTTTATCTAATAATCTGAAAAGAAGTGATTAAAAACTAAGTGAAATAAAACTTTTAAGTTAAGGAAAATCATCTATATCCGAATTAGTACTTTCCACGAGATCGGTATTTACGTGGGTGACGCTTCGTAGCATGGCTAGTATATTAATAAAATAATAATAAAGTGATACTTATTGGAGTCCACTTTGTTATACTAACCCAAATCACAATCAAGACAGTCTGGTGTTCTTTGTATATTGGGTCCTATACAAGGTTGACCTCCATTCAATGGACGAGGTGCTGTGCAAGTCCTCACACGTCTTCTGCCAAGCCCTTCGCGATGTTCACGGACTTGCCCCGCACAGAAACAATCAGCCCAAGTGGACCACGCCGTCCAGCCTCCATTCACTATATAAAATATAAATTAAAGTCCCAAACAAAAACGCACACTCTTGCAGACAGTAATGTTGAGGAAAGTAATCCACTTTTGCCACAAAGAGAGACTTTTTCTACTTGTTCTGGTGAGCTAAGGTGCTGATAAAAGGAGTGTTGGCCGTAAAACTGTAAAAGTGGACTGTAATTGCGAGCGCTGCCTTTTAAAAGAGATTAAGAAAGAAAGCTGAATTGTTTATGAATTTCCGCTAATCGGGGAGGTACTTCAAGAAGAAAAATGTCCCAGGTACAAAACAAAATTTGTTAAAAGCAAAACAATGTAGGACGTAATCGCTAATGATCACTTGAATGTAATAAATAATACTTTTATAGACAATAGATATCATAGTCTATTGACTGATCAAGATATCTCAGAAACCATAAGGCGTAGAGATTTGAAATTTGTTAGGAATTTTCCTTTTGCCTAACTTAATGAAAATGCTACCCAAAATACATCCCACGCAGACGAAGTCGCGAGTTTAGCTAGTCATTTATATGATACTACTACTAGGGATCATGGTAAGAAAAGATACAGTCTTAAACATTAATACGTTAATCTAATAGACTGTAATGGCATCGTATTGGAACATATCTTCTTCGTACGTCTTTGCTGCATCTCAAGCGTAGATAAATTAGAAAAGATTTACTATTAACATTACTTGTATTTAAGGTGTAAATTTTTTCTGGATGGTTAGTAAATAAATATCTGTATTATTTCTCTTTAAATAACACCCCTTAACCTATCTATATTAAAAGAACAACAATTTCTTGCTTCATTGTTTAGCGGGATAAAAAGTATCCTAGGTGTTAATCTAGGTTATAGTCTTTCAAAAAACAAACAAACCTCACTGTTTGTTATTACATATTAGCAGGATTTCTTTAGGGAAATATAACAAGTATTTGAGTCACATCACAAGCGAAGGCTAATATAATATTGAATACAAGACTAGTGAATTCAAGAGTTCCCCGCTTTTATTGCTCTGTACAATAGGTATAAAGAATTCACATGCCCGGGGGGTAGGGGGTGGAATTGAGATGCAATATTAAATTTCCGACTCACCGAAAACTGTGAGAAGCGCTGGCTCGGACATCCTCTTGCCGGCTAGGTTCTCAGCGACGCAGGTGTAGTTCGCCATGTCCTGTAAATTGCTTTTAGTCTAGACTTCCAGTAGCACTAAAAACTACATATTTCTAAGTGAAACACCACCCTACTCAGGTCGGATTTCCATGAATTTAAACAGGAGTAAGACCTCTCTGTATAACGCCACCAGGCGTATCTAGCAGTTAGGATATGTGAAATACATATATGGTGGTATTTGCGAAATTTGAAGATTCATTATTGTACAGCAATTGTACAAAGTTTCATCATAATCGATTTAATAGTTTTCGTATGCTTGGGGAATTATTGTAAAATGAATAAATCATTTATTATAGACTACCCAGTTAAAATATACACACATATTTAGATCTCGTAACCCATTGGCCATCCTTTTATTAGGCAACATAACATCGACTTCATATATACAAAGTTAGTTCAAAAGAAAAGCTGAATTCTGAATTTTCGCGGGCTGTTTACATTCCATTACCGATTTTTTATTTCATGTTGGTACACATGTGTTAGTCATATGTGGGCATGATCAGCCAATTTGGATTACTTCTTTACATTCAATTACCGATTTTTTGTTATGTTGGTACACATGTGCTCATCATATGTGGGCATTATCAGCCAATTCGGATTAGTAGTTCACATTCAATTACAGATTTTTTCATGTTGGTACACATGTGTTCATCATACGTGGGCATTATCAACCAACTTGGATTAGTACTTTATATTCAATTACCGATTTTTTGTTATGTTGGTACACATGTGTTCGTCATATGAGGGCATTATCAGCAAATTTGGATTAGTAGTTCACATTCAATTACCGACTTTTTTTATGTTGGTACACATGTGTTCGTCATATGTGGGCATTATCAGCAAATTTGGATTAGTAGTTCACATTCAATTACCGACTTTTTTTATATTGGTACACATGTGTTCGTCATACGTGGGCATTATCAGCCAACTTGGATTAGTAGTTTACATTCGATTATGGATTTCGATTCGATTATTACAATTTGGATTAGTAGTTTGTTGTTGACAACTGAAAAGGTTACTCACGTTTGTGTTTTCGATTTTTTACTTTGAAATCAATGGATTTTAGAATATGTGTTAGATTTTGTGTTAAAATTGGAATGCTCGTATGCTATCACCTATATGTACTGTCTGTTCCCTAAGACTGTTACCGAGCTAAAATTTTGTAAAGCGACTCCTTTCGCCATGTAGACGTTTATTAATATTGGATTTTCACATATTACTACGGGTTAAGGGCTGTAAGGATTGTGTGTTGGGGCACAAGTAGTATATAAACATAAGCGAATATCTTCTAATTTTTCAATACCTTTACAAATTTTCTAACTATCTATACAAATTTTAACTGTCAGAAATTCCGTTTCAAAAGGTCCGTTTAGAATTTCCTGATCCTTTACACATTTAGTGTACTATGTTATTAACTACAAAATTAAATAATTGCCAGTGTCAATTCTATACAAATCTATTCAGTTCAGAAATAAGCGAGGGTAAACAGACATCGACGAATTGGTTTACATTTACTAAAAGGAACTTATTTTTAATAATTATACACTAGAAAGGAGACTTAAACTATGTAAATTAGTGATGGACAAAAGACGGTCATATTGCTTTAAAGTGATTTCTTCCAGAAAACCTTAAGGAAGAAGACTTATAAAAAAGTGCGTGCGTACAAAATTCACAAATGGTCTCCACAAATCGCCCCCTTAATGTAAGGCATTGACGAGTTCCATTGATCATCATATTAAACCACGACAATCTCTTGACTCAAAAGTCCGGGTCGTCGTCGCCGTCGCTTCAACTAATGGACGTCCACTGCTGGACATAGGTCTCACGAAATTATGCCCACAAGGCCCGATCTTGTGCCGCCTGGCTCCAGCGGCTACCGGCGACCTTCATTATATCGTCGGTCCACCTTGTGGAGGGTCTTCCTACACTGCGTCGTCCGTTGCGGGGTCGCCATTCCAGCACCTTCGGGCCCCAATGTCCATCGGTTCGTCGGACTATGTGCCCCGCCCATTGCCACTTTAGATTCGCGATTCGTGTCCGGGTAGCCTATAAATTATATTCCCTAATAGCCTATACACAGATTCTGCCGAGTATCATTCATTTGTCATGGATCCCATGATCAAAACTTAACCCTTCATCAAACAACCCTTGAAGTATATCCATTAAAATAAAAAAACGAATCATCGAAATTGGTTGATGTGATCTTAAGTTATTTGTCCATTTGTCGCGCACATACTTAATGCAAATTAAAGGCATATACGGTTTGGATGACATCATCAGAAATGGACTAAAAACCAGACCAGTTCACTCAGTTGGAAGGTATGAGGTAACAAACATAAAGGAAAACGCTGCACATTGTTCGTGACGCTAAACACGCTTTTGCACCGTACAAATTTTAACCTCATGCGCCTAAAGAAGTTTCGCTTCAGTAAGTTTAAAATATATAAAATACTTACAATTAAAGATGCCTGCTTAATAACGAGATCACCTTCCTTCGACACTTGCACATTATCGTCCACTATAACAGGAGCTCCGTTTTTAAGCCAGTAAAGTTGAGCGAAGGGTGCAGCTGGAGGTGGTTCACATCGAAACGTCACCGCTGCGTACTGTTTCACCAATTGCGACTGTGGAGCTACTGAGAAGTGTTTCTTTATATCTAGAGACAGAAGTAAACATTAGAAAGACCCTAGTTCAAAACTTGTAAAGGAACGGTGCATGTATCGGCGTGAACGCTTTTTCCAAACCGTGCTATAATAAGGTTACATATTTAACTTGTCAATTAATACCTAAAAATTTACGTTTTTTAATCTAAATGCAGATCAATTTAGGAGGAAAGTGTCAGCTACACTTCTTTATTTCACATAATAAACAGTTTCTTTATTTTGTATTAGTATTTAAGTGCATGAGGCAACTAAATCGAATCAAATCAAATTTTATTTATTTAAGTAGGCCTATTACAGCAATTTTGAATCGTCATATATATTTATTTCCCCACACACTAATTCTAATGTACGTCTATTTATTATTTTGTATTTTGTATTTTTTTTTTATCATTATCATTACAATATCATATTAATCTATTATATTTAAATTAGATCAATTCGTTTACTCCCACGCGATTTTATCACCTAAATAATGTTGCAACTTATAATATGATTTTTCAATCAGTTTTCTTTTACCAAAGACTTTAAATTAATTAAGCGACATTTTTCTGGGAGTTTATTATAGCTGGTACCTATAATACGGCAGTCTCTCATCAAGAAGACCGTACATTAGGGCGAGCTCTTGAAGGATTTTGGTTACTTAACTGTGTCTGTGGAGATACTCAGTGTTGGCAAACGCGAAGCATCCCGAGAGCACATGTCTGACCGGGATGGCGACAGGCTGGACATATGTCGTGAGTGCTATCCTTCGGAATGTACTTTCCATAGTTCCTCGTCTTGACCACCTGGATCCTGTATCGCACAGAAAAAATCTTCGGTTTCCTCAAAGAGGTCCTTCGCAGCCATTACAAGGATGCTTTCCGATTTAAGTCAGGCTCGTGTAGGGCCTTGAAAAACTGCCCATGCATTTCCTTCCCCTTCCATACGGCCTCCCTGTTAGAGGTGCTTAGCACCGCCGGTCTCTGCCAATACTCTTTGGCCAAGGATAGGGGAGTCAGCCCTTTATCACATTCTATGACTTTCAGATGCATCGGGCTCTCCCTCTTCGTCTCAAAATAGGTTCTGAGGCTGGATATCTCCCGGTTATGCATAGTACTACTTAGCACTAAGTAAGCCTCAACCACCACATTTCCGGGGTAAATACAGCCTCATATCAGAAGACTTCGGGTGATGCATGCGATGGGAAGTCACAGTAGTGCGGACTCGTCTGTCCAAGGCGTCACGCTCGGTCTGAGTCCACCTGAATATGCCGAAGGTGTACAAGAGAACAGGCATGACCCAGCCGTTATACGCTCGGATTTTATTAAGTAAGTAAGTAGCAGCCCATTAACGTCCCACTGCTGGGCACAGGCCTCCTCACTCCAAGGAGCAAGGGTTTTCAGAGCATAGACCCACCACGCTGCTCCACTGCGGATTGGCAGGCATAGTACATAAGTGCTCTCTCTCTATTCCTTCACTCTCATAGTCCGGTGTGACGGAAATCCGACACGACCAGAGAGAGGTCAGGCGCAGGACCGACGGCTTAACGTGCTCTCCGAGGCACGGGTGTGGATCACACTGCCAACTTCCCAACTTCGGGCAAATATTGAGAAAATCTTAATAGAAAACTCAATATTGATTTTTGAATTGGCCCAACCCGGGACTCGAACCCAGGACCTCATGTCTGTAGTCGAACATGCTAACCACTAGACCAATGAGGCAGTTTTATTAGCACTAGTATTATTAATAGTCGAGAACAGCTGACTGATTTGGCTATATTTTAGCTTTGATTTATTTGTGGAAGTACAAGGCTTAAAAGGTGAGTAAATATGAAAGTAATGCTTGCAATATTGTAAAAACAACAATTTCGCTTTCCCTTAGAAACTATTTCTACCTGTCAAACATTTGATGTTAGTATTGTCGTTTAGAAATCAAATAAAAGTGAGGTTTTTTTTTCGTTTTGAATGTCAAAAGTTTGAGATTGACAACTAACAATTTCTTTAGCGGGAATCTGGGCGTAAAAGTCGCGTTTTTTCGTTACTAATTCATTATGTTCCGATTAAGTTTCGATAATATTTTTTTACTAAAGTTGAAACAAATATTCTGCTATTATCGTTCCGCCTTTTTATTTATTGATTTAGACGCGGTTCGAAGTTTTCCGGATCAGCTAGTGATATATAAATAAGAAGTTTAACTTTAAAGAATGAATACTACCTTAGATTCATATTTATTTACCATTAAGTGAAATCACAGTACACGATTTTTAAGTAAAGTTCCTGGCTCATTACTAATTTGCTTAGGTCAAGAAAGAGGTATCAGCTATAACTAGTAAAAAGTCTAGAAATTAAATACACAAAGTCTAGAAACTAGATACATCCCTAATGCAATTTGCAAGCTGGCTTTCAACTGCTCGGTAATGCAATTATACAAAGGAACGCAGTTTAATCCCTTAAGAAAGTCAGGGATTAAATTTTTACTGTAAAAGACTTTTACTTTGGTCTAAGAGTTTTAATAACAGTATGTTTAACAATACACCTTTTTCTTATGTATATATAATTCTTTATCATCTACACTATAATATCTCTATATTTATTAAGCACGAAAATTCGCGATGTAACCGATGAAATTCAGTTACATTCATACCTATTTTTTTACAAAATCCTCTGTACGTTTTTTGATTGATCTCCTCCTGAACTATTGAGACGATTTTCATAACTTTTGGCGTGAATACGTCTTTGAAATTAGGTAGTCAATTAAAAAAAAAAGAATGATAACAAAACCGGGGGATACAATTTGTTCGGTGTTGTAGCTACATATCTATCACCACCATAGGAAATTCAATTACATCACTGGATTGCAAAAGGATCATAGAATATATTAAGTTAAATAAGCATTGTAACACACCGCGCGTGGTGGAGTGGTAAGCCTCATTACGAGACATATTCACGTACAACAAACGGCCGTGCCCATAACACAGCACCAAGGCCTTTTCTGTCTGTTTAGGTTGATTTAATAATGAGTAACAATTAGAACCGAATTAACAATCTTTAAATATAAGTCTATTCGTATTTATGTAACTGAACATCTAAATGTCTGTACCGATTTTGATGATACATTTTATGTTCAGGTGTATTCAGGTCCACGAAAAAAGGTGTAAAACCGCACGAGACAGTTAGTATTTAGATACAATTCTTGTGGACGTGTGTATGTGGCTAAATATCGATAATGTTAGGCAAACTATGATGATTTATGTTTAAATTGATTAAATTCGATCAGGAATTACCTATACTTCCACGAGATCCTGGAAAACCGCGGGTGAAACCACCGTACAAATATTATATGTCTATTAAACTTACAAGCAAGCTCTACTGTAGCTGGTTGACTCCTTATTTGTCCCCTACTGGTCCAGGCAAAACAGGTACATTGGTATTTCTCAGCGCCAAAGTATTCTTCAACCTGTTCCCTGGTCACTTTGTATTCGCCTTCAATAATTCTTACCCCGGATTGTGGGTCAACAAATTCAAAATTTAACGCTTGAGTTTTAACCCCGTTACACTTAAAATAAACCTAAAATTAAATATATAATTATCAGTAAATAACCTTAAAAGCTAGGTACAAGACTCTACATATTTATTAAAGAGGGCTTTGGAGCTTAGACCCACTACGCTGCTCTAATGTCGTTTGATAGGCTACACATATCCCGTTATTACTCCTAAGATATACAGCTTTTCTCGAGATGTTTTTCTCCACCGAAAAGCTCAATTTTTTGACAACAATTATGCATATAAGTCTTTTATACAGAAAATCGTTGTGGAGCCTGACCAGAATATAAAAATTGTGACTTCAAAAACTAAGAGTCACGAATTGGCCACGATAACATTCAAACTTACTGGGTACAAAATCCTTAAATTAGATATATAATTATTATCTTATTAAACAGACTTCTTGTTCTTAGATTACATTTATTAACAACAATTATACATATAAGTCTTTTATACAGAAAAACTTTGTGGAGCTTGTCCAAAATTTAAAAATGTGACTTTAGGAACTAAAATTCACGAATATTATCGCTTGGCCACGATAACATTCAAACTTACTGTGTACAAAATCCTTAAATTAGATATATAATTACTTGCTTATTAAATAGACTTCTTGTCCTTAGATTACATTATTATTGAATGCGAAAGCTGCGGGTCCAAAAAGTTAAAACTAAACGCATTTTAGCAGCTTTACATTAAAAATAAAGTCACGTAATAGAATTATTTGAACCACTATTGAAATTCAAAAAATCCATTGATTTATCAAAGGTTTTTTTAAGTTAGACAAAATAATTGCATTAAGGTAAGCAGCAGCCCATTAACGTCCCACTGTTGGTCACAGGCCTCCTCACTCATTGGAGAGAGGGTATTTAGAGCATATAATTAGTAAACATAACTACACCAAATTAACCATTGATTTGAATGAGGTTTTTTGAAGTTGGACAAAATAATTACATATTTACAATTAGTAAAGTAAGCAGCAGCCCATTAACGTCCCTTGCTAGGCCCAGGCCTCCTCACTCATAGGAGAGGGGTTTTTTTAGAGCATATAATTAGTAAACATCACTATAATATACACAGTTATGTACGTGTAAACATTACGAATAAAGCTTTCTGGCACCTTTTAATATAGATACGATAAAAAAATCGTGGAGACCAATTAGTAATACATAGTTCTTACTGTTTACAATATTTCCATTAAGATCGGTTAAGCAATTCTTGAGTGATGAAGAGATGTACAATCATTAGGTAAGGCAAGGCCTCCTTGATCATAAAAAGATTGTTTTCAGTGGAAAAATCGACCACACCGCTTCGCTGCAGGTTGGCAGGCTACACATTATCATCTTCAACTCAATCAATGGACGTCCACTGTTGGACATAGGTCTTCAAAGATTTCCCTAATACATTATCTTGTGCCGTTTGTAACAATCGGCTTCCGACAAACCTTATCAGGTCATTACACGTATTACTTACGGAATATACTGATTTCCTCGCGATATTTTCCTTCAATTAAAAGTGTAATGATGGATTGAAAATTTCTTTTTTTATAAAGAGAGACATAGATCCCTGCCTAGGATTCAAATGCGCCACTTTCTAAACGAGACTCAACGCAAATGTTAAAAATAGTAGAGACATTCTTTGTTCTACAGGATTTAAAAAGCTCTTTTGAATACGCCAAGTCTGTCCATTCGTATCCAAGCATTTCGATTATTATCTACCTGCTATACTTAAATTTTAGACATATTTATTTAGTAATACGGTGTAAAGATATAGATATTAAACAAGACGTAAAACTTGCATCATTATTATGTTTGTAAGTACGTAATTGCCTTAAGTATGCACCTTAGATACACGATATTTAAAGCAGATGAAGTGGCGTTTATTAGACAAAATATTATACCAAGAAAGCGACTTACTTCAAGTGCGTTAGCAGCACGACATTTAAGTGTAGCCGGTTTATTTCTGACAACATAAGTATTTTCAGGCTCCAAAAGGAAAATTGGTAAGTTATCTTTCGTTGTATGCAATGGTATCTTGTCATCTACAGGAGCATCTTCTACCTTACTTTTAGCTGTCACAACATCCGGTGAATCTTTATAATTAGTTTCCTTATTTTCGTAATCGTAATCTAAATAAGTATGGTCGTCTTCTTCATCTTCTTCGTCGTCATCTGTTTCTTCGTTGCTTGGGAATACGGGTGGTAGGAAATAGTCTTTCGCTTCTTTGTTTAGGTTCATTAGAAAATCTAGCGGTCTTTTGCTATCATCTTTATAATCAGACTCGACTATACTATCATCTGTGCGGCGGTGACTGCCTAAAATATATCCAAAGCTCAATCGGGTTTTGTTATGACAAATTTCGTAATAATTATACCTCTGTGATTTCTCATTCCCGAGGAGATTTAAAGCTAAAAACTGACCTTTTTATTGAGCTATGTACCAGTTACGTATTATAAAAATTGGTTTTGTGGTTTCGGAACTCAGCCATAATAAAGTATTTTCACAATTTCGTTAAAAGTAGCCAATTATGGCTTTCTATTAGCGTAAATGTTTAAGAAATTGATTCAGTGGTTTTGAGGTTATATATAAGAGCCAATTTGTTATGATATAATAAGATCGTGGGGGCAAAAAAGATCCAAAAAGGATCCTTTACCGATATAATTACTTTGTTTGTATACCGCCATTTAAGTAAGGGCTATTTTTTTTATTTACTGAAGACCAACAAAATACACATGCATTAAAAAACTTCATTTTCAGTTTTTTGCTAAATGCTATGTTAATTAAAAGTGAAAACTACATGGGCAAAGCTTTAGCAACAGCTTTAATTACTTATATTATAAGAAAAAAAACTAGGCTAGATAACAACGATAATGTTCTTTTAAGTACAGATTTGTAACTACCAAAAACATTTTTTTTTTTTAAGTTTGCTATATGACCTCATAATTCTATTCAGTGGGGAGTGATAGCCTAGATTAGATAGCCAGTAGAAAATGTTGCGTTTATTCTATTTATAATGACAAAAAATTCGGTAAAGATAGGGTTGAATTGACAATTTCAAATATTTGTTTTGAAAAAGATTTTTATTTATATACCAAAGTTAACTATGAAATTTATTCTACAAGAAAATTTTAGTTTAAAAATCAAGATTAAAAATACAAAATCTGGTTTTGACGCTTTAAAACTTTTCCAGGAAACTATAAGGAAATAGATATCTCCAATGGTTAATAGATCGTTATTATCTCGCTATGGATTTTTCGACTTAAATTAGGCAAAGCATAAGATTTTAACAAGAGTTAATAATCTAGATTCCGATATAGGTTATATAGAAAAAAAAATAATTGTCTAATAATACAAATGTTGAAATTCCTGTTAATGAATTATTTTAAGGTATTTTGGCAGCTTTAAAACATTTGTTTTACATCGCAATTTCTATTCTATTTTATTGATAACCTTAAATATTTAATCAAAATAGAATAATGTAAATATACACAGACAGAATATCAGACAAAATTATTCGTTAAACTTACTTTTCCCAGCTTCCTGACTGTAAACACAGCAACCAAAATATATTTGAAAAATTAGGAGACAGTAATGCACATCCATTTATACACTGATTTATATACGAAGAAATTAACAAACTAATAAATTTGGCTGTGCCATTTTGTTCCATAACTGTGTTTTTATGTTTACATATTAGATTTCCTTTATTTACCACAATTTTCACTGTTTCACTCGTTAAAATATAAGGTTGGATAACATTTAAATAGTCCTATTTTAAATGCACTTAAAAATGGTTAATCAATGCGTGTTACGTAAAAGTTTTTCAGGTTGTATTTAATGTTGAAATATGTGTTTACACCAGGATAGTCAGAAACCAACTGGGGATTGGGGTTGAAGGGTGAATGAAAACACACTGGGAAACTTGTCTGCGCATGCTCCGAACTTGGGACGTCGTCAAACAAACTTTGAGATGTAATGAATGTTGATGAATTGGTATTTAAAAGCTTGCTAGAGTCATTAGCCCACGATTGATGTTGTGCCGTTTATCATTTTGTGTCGTTTATTAGTATTAAAGCTTTTTAGATGTTAATATATAGGTATCCATTTCAATAAATTTTGTTTTCGAAGTTTTAAAGTTGCATCGATGTTCTGTATGACCGTAACAATGACCGAAATGAGGATGTATATCTCGTTGTTACTTGTACTATGCGATGGAGAGGGCTATGCTCGGAGTTTCTCTACGTGATCGAATTCGAAATGAAGAGATCCGTAGTAGAACCAAAGTCACCGACATAGCCCTACGAATAGCGAACCTGAAGTGGCAATGGGCAGGGCACATAATCCGAAGGACCGATGGACGTTGGGGACCGAAAGTGCTGGAGTGGCGACCCCGCACCGGCCGGCGCAGTGTAGGCAGACCCTCCACAAGGTGGACCGATGATATAAAGAGGGTCGCCGGTAGCCGTTGGAGCCAGGCGGCGCAAGATCGGGCCTTGTGGCGGTCATTACGTGAGACCTATGTCCAGCAGTGGACGTCCATCGGTTGAAGCGACGACGGCGACGACGACGACATCTTGTATTATAATGTCATACTAATGTTTCATAGAGCCGGTGGATATGCTTGTTAGGTTTATTGTATGCTCTAATATCAGAAACTACTTAATCGTAATGTACAGAATAATGAATGAGAAAGTCTTTAAGCCACATAACCAAATTAATAATTTAAACTGGTTTTGGGGAGGAAGAGCGTCGGGCCCTATATATTGCTGCGTCCTACATATCCAATTTATTGCATTGACTTGAGGTTCAATATATCGATGACTCCTATGAATCCAAGTTGTTGCATTGGCATGACCACATATATCGATGGGTCCTGCATATCCCTGACTGCCTTATTAGTCTAGTGGTTAGCATGTTCGACTACCGACATGAGTTCCTGGGTTTGAGTCCCGGGTCGGGCCAATTCTAAATCGATATTGTGGTGTCTACTAAGATTTTCTCAATGTTTGCCCGAAGTTGGGAAAAGTTTGGCACGTAAAGCCGTCAGTCCTGCGCCTGATCTCTCTCCGATCGTGTCGGATTACCGTCACATTGGACTATGAGAGAGAAGGGATAGAGAGTGCACTTGTGTACTGCGTGGTGGATCTATGCTCTAATAATCCTCTCTCAAATGAGTGAGGAGGCCTGTGCCCAGCAGTAGGACGTTATTGGGCTGCTACTTACCTTACCTTACCTTACATATCCAATTTGTTGGATTGGCACGGTGCCCAATATATCTATGGGTCCTACTTATCCAATTTATTGCATTGGCATGGCGCTCTATATATCACTGCATCCTACATATTAGATTTGTTGCATTGGCATGACCACATACATCGATGCGACCTACATATCTAATTTGTTGCATTGGCACGATGTCCTATATATCTATGGGTCCTAATTATCCAACTTATTGCATCGGCATGGCCATGTATATCAATGGGTTCTACGTATTCAATTGGGTTGGAATGGGGTCTTATATATCTATGGGTCAAAAGTGAAGCCGAGTGCAAAATGGTTGCGTTAAATATTGCACCACACACTATACATACACACTATCACTTTAATTAAGTCAGAAGGTTTGCACTAAAGGATTTTGGAAGACAACTAAGGTATGGCGAATGTTAGGATAAAGGAGATACTATTGTAATTATTACGTCGATAATTATGTGGGAGTTAATTTCATTGAGAAAACAAATATGACCGGAGTTTGATATGAAGGCGTGGTTGTTATAGCTACCTGCGACAAGATATGACCCATGTGCAGGCCCTAAACGTATCAAATATTTTATATCAGCATGACTGTATATTTCTATATCCTTCCTATCCAATTTGTTGCTTTTAATTGGGACTTCTATATCTAGAATGTAAACGAATAGTAGGAATTTTAAAAATAAAACAAAATTATATTTAAAGCAATTTTAATTCATTACAATTTTGGTCTTTTTCTAGCTTCAAAGTTGGTCCGGATTAACCAGCGTCCCTGAGAACAGCTGTTGCTTCCCCATTACAATGAAGAATAGGAATGGATGGTCAGCCACAAAACTCTCTGGTTTGTGAAATGCTAACTTTGCAATATGCAATGCTATTAAAAATAAAGCTAGTAGTAGTTAACTCTAGATTGTTATCTGACCTGAGGGTACAGTCAAAATTGGTAAAACACCCCTAAATCGCTTCTACACAGTATTGTACCGAATTGCTTTTTTTTATTTTGTGCTATATCTTTGATGGTGTGGTACCATGCTTAGCCAAAGCCGAAGCCTTCTATTAATCCAGACTTCGATAAATTAGAAAATATTGGCTCCTTAATTGCACATATTTCCTATTTTAATCAAACGCTATATAAGTGGCTGGTATGAGCCTTTAAATCTAAACTTAATGATTTTTAAATTTTTTTTTTATTGCTGACAGATTAGCGCTTGACTGTGATCTCAACTGATGGTAAGTGATGATACAGTCTAAGATGGAAGCGCGCTAATCTGTTAAGAGGCGATATACCCCTTACGGTTTCTACACAGCATCGTACCGGAACACAAATTTCTTTGTTTGGCGCTACGTTTTTGGTGGTAGGGTGGTAACTAGCCACGGCCGAAGCCTCCCACCAGTCCAGACTCGGACAAATTAGAAAATACAATTTCCTAAACTCGTCCTACCGGGGCTCGAACCCGGGACCTCCGCTAACAAAGCGAATACTCGCACCACTGCGCAGCGAGGCCGTCGATTATTATTGAACCCAAACAAAAATTACCGTCAAAATCGGTTTAAATTATCTATATACAAGGTGTTAAGTGACCGCTTCCGAAAACGAAGACGGACGATGGTACTTATGACAACTTTGATGATGGGACGGAAAAATCGATCCTGATTAGAAAAAAACATGTTTAGAAAAGTTTTACAAGCATTTTTTACGCCCCATTATGGTAACTATAGTTTCATTTAAATGTACTAACATGATTGAGCGTAAATTTTTAATGAATTTTGTTTTTGAATTTAAAATTGAGAAAGGAGAATTTATGAAGTCTTTATTTTATATTTTATGAAAAATAGTACATTAAATTATTAAATGACGAGTGGTAAATTAAAATGCGACATGTTATTTGTAAATATTCAACGAATTAGCACACAAACGCTGCACATTTTCGTGACATTAATCACGCGTTTCATCCGTAAAAATGTATAGTTTTTTTATCATTAGGATCGACTTTCTTTTCGTCCCATCATCAAAGGTGTCATTAGTAGTCTCTTAACACCTTTTATATATGAATCTGTAGCATTTATTGTTGAAGTGCTTAAATATTTAAACTTACATGAAGAAGCTGCCGCTTTAGTACCGAATTCATCTACCTCTATGTAAGCTTTCTGTTTAGCAGATGACACGTATACCTGTTCATCTTTCGTAATTCTAGTCAAACCCGAGTTTTCACTGTTAAAAATTTGTGTTAATCCAACCTGAAATAACGTTTCAAAAATTTTATATACATACTAGCAGACCCGACAGACTTTGTTCTGTCAAAAAGATTTGGAATCTGGCAAATTTCAGTTTTACGAATAATTTTCAAAATGAAATTACAGCAGTACTAAACATAGCATTTTTGAGACTTCAATTTGGCCGGGTTGAAACTATTCAATTGATTTTGAACTTTGTACAGCGGTAATAAAGTGCAAATTGACTCTTTGACGTTAGGAATACACCTACATTGCTTAAACAACAGTGAGTACTTGTAATTTATTATGAACTGTATTGAATAGCAATAAAGGTCAAATTGACTCTAGTTTCTAGTTAGGCAACGTTTGTTTGGTAAACAGAAAAGGGCTGTTTTAGGGTTTCCCCCTGCAATTATTCGAACTTTTCTCACCGTAAAAACCATCCTTGGACTTCAACGAACATTTTTTAAAAAGAATTGGCCATACTGACCCAGGCGTTGTTAANCGTTCTGTCAAAAAGATTTGGAATCTGGCAAATTTCAGTTTTACGAATAATTTTTGAAATGAAATTACAGCAGTACTAAACATAGCATTTTTGAGACTATTCAATTTGGTCGGGTTGTAACTATTCAATTGATTTTGAACTTTGTATAGCGGTAATAAATTGTAAATGGACTCTTTGACGTTAGGAATACACCTACATTGCTTAGACAACAGTAAGTACTTGTAATTTATTACGAACTTTATTGAATAGCAATAAAGGTCAAATTGACTCTAGTTTCTAGTTAGGCAACGTTTGTTTGGTAAACAGAAAAGGGCTGTTTTAGGGTTTCCCCCGGCAATTATTCGAACTTTTCTCACCGTAAAAACCATCCTTGGACTTCAACGAACATTTTTTAAAAAGAATTGGCCATATTGACCTAGGCGTTGTTGAGTTATGCGCTTACCAACACATTTTGCGATTAATTTTTATAGGATAGATAAATTCCAAAATTATTTATTTAAGTAGACTTTTACATCACTTTGGAATCGTCAAAAAAAGGTTTTGTTTTGCTAAATTACGAATCTTGATGATATTAAAGAACGACTTAGAATCTTGAGTTACGAGGGTTCCTTCGCGATCTGTACAGAGAAGAGCCCACAACACAGTCAGTCGTTTTTTTCTCGTCATCACAAAATAATTTATATATTTTTAATTTAGTCTATTTCGATTAGACCGATTCATTCACTCTCACCCTTTTTAGTACGATTTCCCAATTAGTTTTCTTTTATTAAAAGATTTTAATTTATTGACATCTTTGTAACATTTTTTTGTTATAGAAACGTTGCCCTTGAATGAATTCTCAATTTCATGCAGTCTCCTATAGTTATGGTTTGACCTTTTAATTTGAAAAGATTTGATTTGAACGAACTATAGAATTTATAACAAGTCTATATATATTTCTTAAATATGCGGTATTTCTTCTTCATAGCGTCAATATTTTTAAGGACGTACAACACGTTTTCGTTTAAATATAATACAATATATATGGGATGTACATTTTATTTCAGATTAAAATATTTCAATGATATGGAAATTGAAAGTTATGTGAAATAGTTTTGAAACTTAATTTATTCACTATTATTTCAAAGCCTCAAGGATTAATCGAGTTGTAAAATTTATCCTTAGTTTTAATAATTTCATGCTAAAACAAAAATTCTTTCATCTGCTACCATAAAAGTAAGTGTGTATTACAAAGCACAAAAAGCACAGAGCACAAATTAGTCGCAATGAGCGTGCTGTAAATTTCTTCTTTGCTGAAATATTTTTATCTTGTAAAATTGTTTTGAAAAGAGAGGGTAATTGTATATTTTACTAATGTAAAGGTCAATTTATGAAGATATTATTTATTTTGAAATGCACGCAGTGTCATTCAGTCAGTCATTATTTTAAATTCTTTAAATTTATCTCTTAACGACTCTGTTCAACCGATACTCTAAATACCGGTAGGACGAATTTAGGAAATTGTATTTTCTAATTTGTCTGAGTCTGGACTGGTGGGAGGCTTTCTGTTCCAGTACGATGCTGTGTAGAAACCGTAAGGGGTATATCACCTCTAACCAGATTAACGCGCTTCCGTCTTAGACTATATCATCACTTACCATCAGGTGAGATCACACTCAAGCGCTAATCTGTCAGCATTAAAAAAAAAACATTTGAAGATTACCTTTTCATACAGCTCCTTCAAATTCAATTGTGATGAAACTTTAAACTTCGGCATTGTTAGAGCTACTTGTGTTTCAACCATTTTCGTCATAGCCGAGTCCAATAGCTCCGGTGCCATTTTTAACTGACTAAGTAATATTGGTAGCCCATTATGTATAGTTGGTAAAACTAATACAAACTTTGCCTTTTCGCCTTTATAAGGTATTTGAATAATCTGTTAAAATATATAAAATTGTGTCACATCGTTTGTTGCCAAACTCCTCCGAAGTAGCTTACTGATTTCTATGATGTTACTTGTATAAATCGATTAGTCTTAGAATAGGCTGTTAACTATTTGTGATACCGCTAAATGATAATATAAAAAAAATCCTTTGGAGTGTCCAAAGAAATTTGATAATGGGACAAAGTTACAAAAATACATAAAACCTGATTTTCACCCTTTACCAAATTAAACACAATAAATATTTTTTTAATATTTTGATAGATGGGGAAAAAGTGGAAGAGGAATTTATAAAAGGTGGAAAATGTGAAAGACTTAAACCCAGGACCTCATGTCTGTAGTCAAACATGCTAACCACTAGACCAATGAGACAGCTAATAACTGGTATAGAACCTTTTAAATATCTCATACATCACAAAAGAAAACTTGAAATCAAAAAAGGTATTAGTTTCCAATTACGTGCGTAATTAACCGAAATTACATAAAAAATATAACTCATTGTACTTACTTGAGAACTCAAAGATTGGCTATTTGTGTAGTTAAAATAATCCGTTTTTTTCATCATAACAACTGTCTTATCTCCTTTTGGACCGTAAAATGTCATATTCTCTAGCTTTTCAAACTCTTCTTTCCATCTACCCTAAAACATTGAAGTAAATATTTTGAATCTCGGACCACTCTTTCGGTATAAACAAGAGTAATCATTTCTTCAATCTGCAATATAATTTAAACAACCTGGAAAATTATCATTAAAGGAACAGAAAATGCAACTCTACTTTTTAGTAAATCTAATCTCCAACATTTAATTTTATATCGGTAGTAATTCTGATGTATGTTTAGCTTGGCAACTAAAAGTGGAGCAGCGTGGTGGGTCTCTAAAAGCCTCTCTCCTATGTGCGAGGAGGCCTTTGCCCAGTAGTAGAACGTTAATACGCTGCAGCCTGCCTCATTTTTTTTTATTCAAGCCTCAAAAACTAAATCACTGAACTCATTGCCATCCATTGCTTTTAGAATTCCTTACTTCATTTTTACCACTCATTCCATTGCTTACTGATAGAATTCCCCAATATTATTTTGCCCACTGCGGGACAAAAGTCAGATTTTCGACTTCTTAATGCGGGATAAAAGTGCCTCGTTATCTCCCGGTTAGTTTCCAGTGGCACACATGTGTCTAATTCACTTTTCCTCCCGATAATCAAGCAACCACTTGTTTATCGAATCGTCAAAGGCAGCTTCACATAAAGGATGATAGTGCAATTTTTTATTATTGTTTGAAAACTTTTTTTGAGTTCGTATGGTCTGATCCAATTTTTCATCTCAGTGATTAAATTAGTAACTCCTCGTTTCAGACTATAAAAGTTCAAACATAGCATCACACCTCATTCCCATAGGGGTAGGCAGAGACCACCTCCTTCCACTTGCCACGATCCTTGCATATCTCCTTCGCTTCTTTCAGTCTCATTAAACCTTTCATTCAAGTTCGTCGGCTTAAAGTACTTTTGACCTGGCCCTTATTTCAAATGTCGTGGATTTGGTACAGAAACTTTAGCTTTGGTCTTCCCCTTCTAACTTTCGCATTCACTCTTGACTCATAAATCCTTTTTGTCAGTCTCCTTTCTCCTTTTATCCTTTCTCAATTTTAATTACTATATCCTCTTTTATAACACAACGATCTCTTCTCACAATAGTTTTTACTATAATACACGTGTATTTTCGCGTACACCGTAAAACTGTAGTAACTTCAACGAAAATGACTAATCTTTATGTGAAATTGCGTCAGACGAACATAAACATTATTTTAATTCATACTTACATTAAAATAAACGGCATTTATAAGCACCATAGATGTTGACGGCAATATTTCGGAAGGTTTAATCATGTCTGTAATAACGTAATTCGTTTGCGAAGAAACCTTAAATTAGAAAATGGTTAAACTTTGTCTTGCTTATTTTAACTTATTGTAAAAACTAGTTATGCCTAGTAGCGTCATCCGTGTTCTTCAAATCTTATGGGAATATTGAAAAAAACCCGTTGTTAAAGAGCGTCTACATCGCGAAAGGAGTTACCAATTTTAGATCAATCGGTATTAAATTTTCGAGATCTCCTGGCACATCAATGAGTTTATTTTTCGCTTAAATATTAAGTGTTTCCCTCCTTGTAACGTGTGTAGTTCTCATTAACATGAGAATATTGGAAAACCCATCTTTCATAAATTTTAAGTTAATTTCTTTTCTAGTTTCGGAAATCTTGTGATGAGACATTGAAAGATACATCATCTTTTACACGTATATAGTCTCTGCTCCCAACAGTATCATACGCATATTTCTCAATCCCTTGGAAATATTGGAAAATTCCTTCTTAGTTAGCGTATACATCGTGAAAGTCTATTTATATATATAATATATAGTTATACCAAGGTACCATGGTCTAGGATTTATCAAAAATAGATCTTTCATTGGAAAATATGCAGAAATGTGTTGACCTTTAAACGCTTAGGAAGTTAAAATATCAAAAACACAGAATCATGTTTATTTTCGCCTTTATTTTAAACTAATTTTCAGTGTTTATCAATTATATATTGGACTTGCGGGTGGGTTGGTTAAAATTCCGTATAAAAAAAAAACAAAATCGTGTGTACTTTAGATCATACGACGGAAGTAAGACGTAATATATTTGTTTATGAATGTATATTTATGTATGTATAATAATAAGCCTTTATTTCCAGTACAATTGATATAATCTTACAAATTATGTCATTTTTTGTCCGTTTTATTTTAATTTTTAATATATATTTTTAAATCAATTATTATACTCTTAATGTATTTAGTCAAGTAGTCATTTATATTTAGTCAAATTAATCTGGCGTAAAAGTCGCTTCTTCGGCGTAGGCCTCCCCCAAATTCTTCCAGATTGATCTATCTCTAGCTTGGCGCATCCAGTCTGCACCTACTCTTTCCCTAAAGATATCTCTCTATCTTTTCTTTTCCCGGCCACTTTTTCTTTTTTTGTCTCTGGGAATCCATTCTGTCACCTTCTTAGTCCATCTTGTGTCAATTAGTTTGCATACATGTCCTGCCCATTTCCATTTTAATGTTCTGATAATTTTTATTATGTCTTTTAATTTAGTACTTTTTCGTATTATTTTGTCATTTTTTCTGTCCTTGAGTCTTAATCCTAACATGCTTCTTTCGATTTTCCTTTGACAAACGGCCAGCTTATATTCCTCTTCCTTTCTTAAGGACCACGTTTGGCAACCGTATGTATAGACATACATTAATATGTTTGCCGTCCACTCGACGCGCTGGTCACACTTTTCGTAACATATTAACCAGTTTACTTATCCCAAGTAAAGCGTAAAATCAAAATCAAAATCCAAAATATCTTTATTCAAGTAGGCATATTACAGCACTTTTGAATCGTCAAATTATTTTTTTTTCCACACTTTGATTCTAATACGTCTGATGGTACTCAAAAACGGCTTAAAATCTAAAGTTACGAGGGTTCCTTTGCGCCCTGATCCGTGAAGAACCCACAACAAACTCAGTCGGGTATTTTTTTTTGTTACCATTATCATTTCTATATCATATTAGTTTACTATATTTTAATTAAAATTAGAGCAATTCGTTCACTCCCAGGCGTTTCTATCGTCTAGGTAATCTTGCAACTTATAATACGATTTTTCTATCAACTTTCTTTTAACAAAGACTTTGAATTTATTAATTGACATCTTTAGAACGTCTTGTGGGAGTTTATTATAGAAACGTATACAGTTACCCTTAAATGAGTTGTTAATCTTATGCAGCCTACTAGAATTTATAACAAGTTTGTTTTGGTTTCGTAAGTTATATGATGTACATTCACTCTTTTTATTAAAAGAGCCAATGTTTTTATGTACATACAACAAGTTTTCCAATATATATACGCAGTGAACTGTCATTATGTTAAAGAAGCTGTACTTTAGTACATTATTTTATCATAAATATAAATTGCGAAGATCTAACTAGATATATCTTAAGATAGTGTTATTTAAAGCAGTATTACTTTTGCATTTGTAATATGTGTAGATGTTAATATACTTTACCCATGAATTAATTTGCTCAGCCGCATACGTAGGGTACTGAAAATCAATTTTCTCCACACCGGAATCAAATATATCCCTCGCCAGTTCTATGAAGGGTCTATGCAAATGCGTTGTTATAGCAGTATACAGTTTGCTAGCTATATCTAACTTCCCTCCTGGTAGGTATCGCAATTCTGTTAAAAGCGGTTTAAAGTAACCACGAATCTGTAAATTAACTTCTATATATAAAAAATCATATTTGGCGCCAATAGACTAATTACTTAGCGATTTTCATATTGTTATTCCATTTTTCTGGACCTGGCACAAGATATTTGCAATTTTATGTTTGTCCCTAAATTACTTCATTGATTTACATCCTTTTTTTTTATTTTGCTGGATTTGGTCCTACTTTGGGCACAAGATATATGCAATTTTATGTTTTTCCCCAAGATAATCCTAAATTATTTGATCAATTTGCATCCTTTTTGTCTTTTTTTCGATTTGGTCGTACTCAGGGCACAAGCTATATGCAGTCTTATGTTTGTCCCCGATAGAATTCTAAACTACTTGACCTGTTTGCATCCTTTATTTGCATTTTGCTGGATTGGGTCCTACTTTGGGCAAAAGATATTTGCAATTTTATGTTTGTCACCAATAGAATCTGAAATAACTTGACCGAATATTGTCTTTTTTTTCATTTTGCTGGATTACGTGTTACTTAGGCACAAGATAGATGTCATTTCAATATTTTGTACTTAAAAATCGTTAAGTATCCGTTCTAAACGTTTAACTACGTAACAAAAGCTTCAAATAGATGGCGCCGTCCTTAAATCCCACATTTAAGTTTAATGCGCTACTTTTGACTTTATCATTTCTTACAATGAGTTAAAATCACAGTCACGAGCTAACATAAAAAACAATAAGTGAATAAATCTCACCTTAGATCTCTTTGAAACACCAATGGCTTGTAACAGTTCTTCTAAGCACTTACTGTCAGCCCCCAAAGCCAACTTGCCTAATGGCATCAAAGCAGAGAGCGGCGAACATATAGTATTCTCGTCTGGTGTTGCCAAAGCGCTGAGCTTGTTGTGCAGAATTAAAATATTAGTCCTAACCTTCCTAACCTAACCATCCCATTGCTGTGCAGAGACCTCGTCAATCGAAGTAATAATTGTCACCTAACCGAGTTACTTCCATAAGCGTATGCAGAAATGCAAGTGCACTCTTCATTTCTTCACTCTCATATTCGTATGGGATTGTGCCGACACTTACGGAAAGCGGTAAAGGGCAGAGGCTATGGTATAAGGTGTTCTCCGAGGCACGTACGTGGAGCGCAGGGCTAACATCGAATACATCGAACTTTTACACTGACTCTACCCCGGACTCGAATTTAGTTCTTCCAGAACTGTAGCTGGACAAGTGAACCCTTACAACAATAAGGCAGTTAACTCAGTGCATTCGTAGAAAAAGAGTTTTGAGCATAGACCCATTGCCAATAATGGATGAAGAATAATTTGCTAGGCTTTAGTGAGTATTGCGAGGTTTCCCCCTAACCTACTTTCAGTGTGTGTAAATTAATTTCCCAGCTAAAAAAATATGCTGCTGCTTCATAGCGGGTTTGCAAGCTATAAATAACCCAGATTGTGCAATATTTCTTCAATAGGTTCCTGCCCAAGGAACCGGGTGTCTAACCAAAGCACTATCATATCTCTTGTGGTTTAAGAGATTTATTNTGTATTTATAATGTGTGTAAATGCTTAGGCTGTAGTACTACTACTGTACTACCCACAAAATCCCATCAGGCAAAAGTTGCGTTCCAGTACAATGTTGTGTAAAAGCCTTAAATGGTAAGGTTACCTTACCATAATGCAATCTTAGTAAGTGTTCGGTAGTTTGAGGGCCGTATCTTCCCTCTGTGAGGCTGTCATCTTGCAGAACGAGACATTAGACAGAGACCCTTTAACTCAGATTCATCCGGAGTGCCAAAACTGACTGCGCCAGTAAATATCTGGTCCTCAACATCCGGATGAAGAGGGATTCGCTGGGTTTTTTAGGTATACTGGTGTAACCAGCGAGTCGGACACTCCCGGATGGAGATATGCTTCATCCGATATGCGCAGAAGCATTACCCAACGCAAAAAAAGAAAGTTAATGTATTCCTAATATCAAGACTAACTATTTTAAATTACAGCCAAAGCCAACAATAAGAAATGAATAAATTATTACCACGAAGAACTTTTTTTTCAAATTGCCCGTCATGTCTATATGAGAGTTAACATCCAATAAAATTTCTTTACTGTCGTTAATTTGTCTGTGTATTCCTTTCTTATGTTTTCGCATTAACACCACCGGAGTCCAATTTAAAATAATATACACTGAGAAATTATTTATTATCTGAATAAAAGTCCAACTTAAATATTATTAAAATACATCTTGAGATAATTTGTTAGTAACGAACGAAACTATTTATAATTTTGCGCAATTTAAATTAGTATATAAGTATACAGTATAAACTTTTACTTTTGAATACTTTTACCTGTAACTTTTGAGTAAGTAATATCAATATACTAACCACTTAACCACAAAAATATAGTAGGATGGGAAGCTATATCCCTTATCAAACGATACATATTCATTTTCCAAAACAGTAGTTTCTTAATAATTTGAAAAAAAAAACTTTAGCTACATTTCTTAATTAATTGAATTTCAATCTGCTACATACACCTACGATACAACGTGAATTGTAATTAAGTTGAATTTCACGGTTGCGTAATATTACTTATGCGATTTTCCAGTTTTCATATATTTTCTATTTGTTTTTCCTTTAAAAATGCATTACGGTTAATGTAATAAACACATATTTGAGTTAGTATATCAACAGCCTTGCCGCCAAGATTGCTTAAGTCTTCTTTAATTCTTATCTTAAAAATGAAAACGTACCAAAGTAGGCTCCGCAATTTAGACAAGAAAACAAAAAAGGAAGCATTGATTCCACATGCATAACACAGCTTAGAGGAAGAAGTTAAATTTAAAATTATAAAAATCTTTGTTATAACCAAATTATTAACGTTAAATAAGTTATTCCAAATCAACCCATTAATTGCTACATTTAAAGTACGTTAGAAATATTAACTTTTGGAAGTGGACTTTTTTTATCGTCTCCCAATTTTTTCGCTCATCTATCGTAAGTCGCATTACAATCAGCTGCGGAGTAGCGGTAAAGTGAAAGCCGTTCTGTAGAACTTTCGCAGCGCCAAAGTATTGCAGCAGCAGACCGTTTAGTGTTTATATTCTCACATAATGGTGCAAATTTAAATAATTTCACTACACAAGTGAAAAATAATTGAAATTTGTGGTTTCGTAAGACCACCCATAATGCACTTTTTCTATGAAATTTATAAATATTGTTTAAGAGGTTTTAATTTGTTTATAATTTTAAAAAAAATATGCTGTACATACAAAACTGTTGCCTTTCTTATTAAAGGATAAATAAATAAAAAAAATAGAAAAATTCGGTGAATGTTGCCACACTTAGTGACAACCGGTATTTTTGACATAAGCTATATTTTCTATTTTGAAACTGTATTAATAGCTATCGATTTTTGTTATTGTTCTGAGAAACAGGAATTAATCCGTAGTTTTTACGAATTATATGTGAAAACTTCGTCACATTGCTTATAAATCCCTATTAATATATCTAAATAACCGTATAAATCAATACCTAACATGATTCCGAATGAAATCTTTGCAGAAGATATGATGAGTACAGTGATTCGATATGGCTTGTACATTGGAGCAGCTTTTCAATTGGTATGCTTGCTAGCATGTGTGACACTAACTGATGAACAAAGCGAGCCACATCCATATGAAAAGGTATCTTAGCTTTTTTGTGACTATATAAAATAGAAATAGTATTGGTAATTCAATAATTTCAGAATGTGACAAAATGTAATTAGGTGATTAATGCTTTTTTTATCACTTTGGAATGGTAAGTCAAAGTAAGTTGCAGCCCATTTATGTCCCACTGCTGGGTATAAGCCTCCTCAGTTATATGTAACAGGGTTTTTAGAGCATAGAGCCACCATGCTGCTCCTCTGTGTGTTGGCAAGCATAGTACACTAGTGAACTCTCATAGTTCGATTTGACGGGAATCTGACATTAGGACCGAGAGAGATTAGGAGCAGGATTGATGGCTCTCTGAGACATGGGAGTGGTGCACACTGCCAACTTCCTAACTTTGTAATATTGATCTAAAATCTTAATAGAAAACTCAATATCGATTTTTGAATTGACCTGACCTGGGACTTCAACCCAGGACCATATCTGTAGTCGAACATAGTAGACCACTTGACCTATGGGTTGGGAGCCACGACACATTTTTAACATATTTTTACTGCTTGATGTATCAACAGCTAGATAATATACTTAATTTGCATACAAAACATTCTTGAGGGAATAAGTATGAGTATCCACTGTGTTCAATGGGGCCCTCCACAAGCCAAATGCTACATACATTCAAGTGCTTCTATGAAAATTAATCTATTGATTAGATAATAAAAGATACACACACCCAAACATACCACCCTACCAGCAAATAGATTTGTGTTCCAGTATGATGCTATGTAGAAACCATACGAGGTAAATTGCCCTCACCAGATTAGCATGCTTCTTATCATCTTAGTTTTTATCATCACATACCATCATGTGTGATAAAAGTTAAACCCTAATTTGTTATTAATAATCATTAGAAATATATTTTTCAAATTATTTATTGCCAACATAGCTTATAATATCAAAAATAAGATTTTGATTTTGGTTAGTTGCTTGGTAAATTAAATGATAATTGGTGTTGCCTTTCTTAAATATGCCCTAGGATCACATAAGCATGTATATTAAGAAGATACTTTTAGATCATTTCACAGAATTACTTGCTTTCAAAATGTGTGCAACATTGTTAAGAAAAAATGTCAACCATTTGTAAAACATTTTAAGTATGATGTAACAGGATGCCATCTGCGGTGAAAGGGTGAAAGGTATATTTTTTTTTCAGGCTTATACAGACAGTGATGAATGCAGCTCTGAACAATCTTCACCAGGTCATAGAGCAACTATCTCCCGTACCAGAAGACACGACAAGAAGAAACGGCGCTAGCTTTTATTTAGGAAATGACACTAAGGACCTATGCAAATATGTATGAAAGGCAAATAGTTCTCTTTTATACACAGTATATTTGTCACACATCTATTACTGTAGGCTAGTTTCTATACATATAATATTATGTTGTTAATACCTAGAAATTTTTCATTATTATAGTGTTTATAATAACATGCTCTAGTAATAATGTACACAATTTTTCGATGCTTTTAATAGTTGCTTAGGTATGGTACATATAAAAATATATTATTTTTTGTCTGATTTGAATGTAGACTCAATCAATTAAATATGAAATTTTTCCATATTTTCATTCTGAAACAACCAAATTTTAAACTGAGTATGATATTAGCATATGAATAAAATAAATATATAAAAAGCAGTGAAAGTAAAGCAGTAAAGTAAGTAAAATTAATTTGTCATAAATTCAGGTAGGCTACATTTAAACTCTTCACTCTCAAAGTACATTCTACAGATGTTACTTAATGAAAATTGTGGATGTAAATGTATTGATCTAGCTGCAATAAATTCAATTTCGTGATTTCATTACATTGTACAATTCAAAGTATGCCTTTATAGCACTTTTGAATCCTCAGATGTTATTTTCAAATTATTTCCATTGTATGATTGGTGATAATATAGATAAGTACTCAAAATCTTATTATGACTGTTTCTTAACACTATCTTCAGAGAAGAAGCCACTTAAATCTAATTCAGATTTCCTGTTTACAATCTAAAATCTATGACAGCTACATGTAAAATCTTTGCTGGTGTGACACAGTTTGGTACTAGGACCTATCTTATACTCTATATTCACTGGAGACCTGCCAGAAGTGATAGGGATAACAACAGCAACCTTCGCTGATGATACTGCGATCCTAGCTAACAGCAAAGACTCAGATGTGGCATCACATTCCCTGCAAAGGGGACTTATTGCGATTGGCGCCTGCCTTCGCAAATGGAAAATTAAAGCCAGCGCTTCAATGTCAGTACACATCACATTAACCTTCAGAAAAGGAACTTGCCCTAAGCGGTCATCCTTGATGGTACTCCACTTCCAAGCGCTAATAGTGTGAAGAATCTTGGTATGCACCTAGACACCTAACTTAGAAAAACCATATTAAGGTAAAAAGAGAACATCTCAATCTCACTTCTAAGACTCTCCTGTGGTTATTAGGTTGTAACAGCAAGCTGAGTATAGATAACAAAGCCTATATGGACATATGGACTTCAGCTATGGGGGTAGTCCCAGCAACTCCAATATCCACATCACACAAAGAATGCACAGTAAAATCTAACCCTCTATATCTGAAGCTCCTTGGTTCATTACTAATCGCGAAATGCATGACCATCTGCAAATGAACAGTCAAATAAGAAATCAGACTGTACACTAAAAACTATAAGCAAAGCCTAGCAATACTGCTATAAATACAGGACTATCCCAGGCACCTCAAAAGCCATGACATCCTGAGACTATAGGAAAGGGTGTAAGTTGTAAAAAGAGGAGTGTCTTCAATGGAGAACACACTTACAAGGGCAACTGACTACAACACATCCGTTTATAATCTACAGACTGATTGCAGATAATTAATGAAAAAAAAAAATTATTTCCAGTTTGTTATATTACCAATGTTATAATGTGATTATTTTTGTATAATACAAATGTTCTTCATTTTTATGACTTTGCACTTAAAAGACTGGTTACATAATTGACCTAAATTTATATTATATAACTTATGTATAAGGTTTCATTTAAATTGAATATTGTCATGCAAAACAATACAATGATTAGCACATAAGGTTATTCTAATTATAGAATATAATATTAACCTAGCCAGATTAAAGCAGGGAAAGATTTGAAATCCTCCATGTTTAAAAAGTAAAAAACAACTTGCTTATATTATTATATTGTTGCTTCAACATTGGCGTTAGTAACTATTCCATTCCAAACTTTTTACAATTCATCATTTAAGATTTCAATAAATTAATTGTTTTAATTTTCGACACTTAATATTTTAATGACAATTAAATTCCTAACATATCTTCCTTTTTCCCTCAATCTAAATCTCGGAAATATAAACTTGTAGATTTGTATAAATATAAATAATACATAAAAATTAGTTTGCCAAAGAAGTTTCACTTCTGACATGTGCACTTTGTACGCACGCACTTTTAATTTTTTTTAGTTCCTAATGACGAATAGTACACTGTTGATACAAATGAACTGAGGTCTTTTGGTGCCCCCGTTCGGACTACGCGTAATGATTTGATACCTATGTATCAATGGCCCTATGGTCAAAAATGTTAATAATTGAACATACTACTTTTACAAGTGAACCTTCCTGCATCTGTCTGTTATTGCATAACAATATTCAATCCATAACTAGATCTCAATAAAAGACAATTATGTAAAAAGCTTGTTTTATTTGTTAAATCGACTAGAAATTACAGCATTTCATTTCTTTATTGCTTATATATAATATCTAAGTAGAATCTCATTGAACATTTTGTACAGTTTGATAAGTACATCGACAACATCTAAGGCACTTCGTTATTTTAATACAAATAGCACCAAATTATAAATAAATATACAATATTGATAACAAATTTTAAATATACTCTATAAATCATCTATGATGGCACGATATGGCTTTTTATATTTAACACAGCCAAGATGGTATACTTATTATTAACATATTATTTCCTATAATCCTATATATATGTATATATATAATTCTTCTATAGGAATTTATGTGACACAGTTCCGCCTTAATGACCAATTTTGATAACTGGATTCAAAGATGGTTTAATTTGACAATTGCATCCTAATAAATAACAGATTGAGGTGGTAAAAAGAACTGGGTCACTCACTATTTAATTTTAACGGTTATGTAAAATAATCACATAATCTCTTTAATAACTGAATAGATAATCTAATTAGTTACATGACATTCCTAAATATAGAATCCAAATGGTTGTAAAACATAATTGAATATATAATCTGAATTGTTACATAATATTGGTCAATATTTAATCCGAATGATTGTGTAATATAATTGAATATATAATCTTGTCAATTGTTACATAATATTGGTTAATAATTACTCGAATGATTGTGTAACATATTGGATATATAATCTCAATAGTTATATAACATTGGTAAATATTTAATCTGAATGATTGTGTAACATATTGAATATATAATCTCAGTAGTTACATAATATTGGTAAATATTTAATCTGAATGATTGTGTAATATAATTGAATATATAATCTCAATAGTTACATAACATTGGTAAATATTTAATCTGAATGATTGTGTAACATATTGAATATATAATCTCAGTAGTTATATAACATTGGTAAATATTAAATCAGAATTATTGTGTAACATATTGGATATATAATCTCAGTAGTTACATAACATTGCTAAATATTTAATCCGAATGATTGTGTAACATAATTGAATATATAATCTCACTGGTTACATAACATTGATAAAATTTTAATCAGAATGGCTAGGTAACACAATTGAAAATAAAATCTCAGTAGTTACATAACATTGCTAAACATAGAATCCAAATGGTTTTAAAACATAATTGAATATAAAATCTCAATTGTTACATAACATTGATAAATATTTAATCTGAATTGTTCTCTAACAAAATTGAATATATATGTATACAACATAAAATACATAGTCTGAATGGTTGTGTAACATTATTAACTATATAATCGTTGTGAAATATTGTTAAATTTAGAACAAAATTATTAAATTTACAAACTGAATAATTATGTTACATTATTGAATATGAAATTTTAATGGTTGTTGAAATTATTAAACATAATTTTATAGACTCAAAAATGTCCCCCACAAAATCGTTTAGCGAAGCATAAACTATAGTAAATGCAAACAAAAACATACAAAGCATTGTTATAACGAAGTGGTGACATTGAAATTTTTCAATTTCAACGCCCTCAATAGATCGGGATCATTCAAAAATTGTTTAAAAGCGTCCATTTTTTTGAAACATATCGTCACACAGCACGACTTTTTATGACCCTGACTGTCGACTTTGGTACAGCTTTTGTCGGTATCACAACACTTTGTACCGTTTGGTTCGCTGCAAGAACATTTTATAGTGTCTATAACGCCAAGCAACGACTCGTCACATTCGTGGGTGTAAACCCCGAAATCCTCTAGATTTGAATTGTTATGCCTTTTGTGATAGTGTAAAAAGGTGTTATGGTTTGTATCGGTAGCAAGTCCACAGCCTACAGCGCATTTCATCTCCGCATGGTCGCATTTACAATCTATCCCACAGGAGCATTTATCATCCCCACAACCATTCGGTTTTGGGTCGTTATTCTGACAATTTCTACACTCTCCACTATTGGGCCCACATTTACAGTTATTACAAGAGCAAATACCAGCATCAGCTGCTAATTGTTCTAGAGGATTCTTTGCTTTCTTACCGAATATATTCTCAGTTTTAACGACATACATATCAGATGGGGGTTCGTTATCAAACAACAAAGTGTCCTCAAGTGCCAAATCAGTATTAAATAAAACTGAATTAGCTGGATTTATTTCGATATTTTCCTGTACTTTAGATAAAGGTGTATTTAAAACTCTATCGTCTATGTTTCCGACGATATCTTTAAGGAATTCAATATCTGTGTTAATGTTAGTGTCATGGTTTGTTACAAGTTCGCTGTCATTGAAAACTTTATCACTAACGTCTAGAATATTCGGTGTGTCTAAATGGAAGTTACTTTGTGTCATTAGATTAGCTGTTGGAACAGTTTCAGTGTTCAAGTCTATATAACTTTGCATGTGTGTAGGAACGAAAGTAGCGAGTGTAAATATGTTTTCTGGAACATTCTCTTTGATACTAACTGGTGTCTCTTGTATTGATGACGCTAAAGCTGTAACATCAATCCATGGTGCTTGTATCTCTATTTCATTAGCTAATGCTAATTGCATTGCTTTCGTTTCAATTTCCATTTTAACGTTGGACGTTGTTAATGAAGGTTGTAGTTCATTGTTTACCACCCAAGTGTTGTTATTGGTTTTTTTAAGGATCTTTTCGTTATTAAAAGGTGCGAGAACATCTAGGTTAGTCAAATCGTAATCTACAGTTATGTTGTTAGAGTTATCGAATTTAGTGTTGTTAGTTGCATTGTCAAATAGTAGTTCTGTTATGTCCATGTTATTGTTGTTAGATAGTGGGTTTACACTAGTGATGTCCTCCAAACTGCCATCTGTGGAGTTCGACTCAGTGGTAATACGTCCAAAGGATTCGAGGAGGCTGTTCCAGGTCATAACGTCATTATCGGGTTTCATTGGGTCATTCTCAATGACCTCTACAGTCGGTGTCTCAGCTTCGATCTGCAAAGTATCATTGTTATTGTACATGTATGTTTGAAGTGGTTTTATTTGTACAAATTTTGTAGGGTTTTTCGGATTTTGTGAATTGTAGGGTTGTTGTCAATATCATTCTCAAATTATATTTTTGCAAACTGAGGCCCTTGTATTCAGTTTAGTTTGGGACAACATTTGATATATCTTTAATATTACACAGTATGGTGTTGTAGTATATTTACATTTAAATCAATTAATCTATCAATAATTACTAAAATTTACCAACCCCATTATCTTTCGTTTGGCATCTACTTAAGTTTTATACATCAGTTATAATTCAATTGTTATTATTACATTATATTACATCCGATCACTTACATGGGTTTTAAATATACAAAAGAAATCTTTGTCATTTAATGGAATCAAACCTTGTGACATAGGAATATGTTAAGAGGGAATAATAAAATATATTCAATATCGAGTAATACCATTTATGTGTAATATGAATCAAACCCAGTTTGTTAAATTATAGCTATACTTAAATGAATTAAAAGTAACCGTTTGTGATGTCAAACTAACAATGTGATATATACATGTTTTTCAATGTTTAGGATGTAAACTAATTCCGTTCAGTCTGTGTCCTCTATATTCCTCATCCTTGAAACTTTAATGCTAATTGAAGTGTAAATAATAATAAAGTAGTCATATCCTTAATAGAGTAACAAAACTATTTTCCATCCAGAGTGCATAAGCAGACTTTAATAAAAAAACAAGTTGATCAGATGGATGATAAGAAATATTTTACTCTTGCAGGAAACTTATAAGTTTAATTGAAGAAAACTACAGGTAACCAATTCTTATAAAGAAAATTCTACAAATACTGTGCAATCTCCGACATGTTTCCAGACGACCAAGGGGAAGGCTCTTGAAATCTGATGCGATGGTCTCGGCTAAGGTAAGCTAAGATGATTCCTGTCCAAAAAATACAAATACAGTAGATGCTGCTTGTATTAACACACTGACCTGGTGTTTTTTAACGTGTGTCCGTAAACTGGTGGCGGTGGAGAATAACTTCCCGCAGCCGGATGCAGCGCATGCATGAGGCCTTGTACCTGTATGAGTTCTCGCGTGTGCCTTAAGATGATGGGATGCAGTAAATGATTTACCACATCCATCAGTTATGCATCTGAAAATTGTATACATAGGATCATTGGAGATACCGACGTATTATTCATATTGTATATCCCTTTTAACTGCATATATGTAATCTGACTCCCTTAGTGTTAGTTTTACTTAACACATAAATTGCACGTCGTTTCCATAGTGCGCGGATAAAAGGGCGCGGGCTATATTTTTTTTATTTTTTATATAATTAACAACGCTTTTCAAAAGTCTAACGCCAGTCTATAAAAACGTATTTCCTCCCGGTTACGCTGTAAAAGCCAGTAGGGCTAACAGCTAAACACAGTTCGAAAAAAAAAAAAAAAAAACGTATTATATGTTATCCACATTCTAACGCCAGTCACAAAACGTATTATACCTTATCCGCATTCTAACGCCAATCTATAAAAGCGTATTATAAATTACATTCTAACGACAGTGTATAAAAAGGTATTATACATTATCCGCATTCTAACGCCAGCCTATAAAAGCATATTATAAGTTACATTCTAACGACAGTCTAAAAACTTATTATACCTTATCCGCATTCTAACGACACGACATAAAAACGTATTATACATTATCGGCATTCTAACGCCAGTCTATAAAAGCGTATTATAAGTTACATTCTAACGACAGTGTATAAAAACGTATTATACATTATCCGCATTCTAACTCCAGTCTATAAAAGCATATTATAAGTTACATTCTAACGACAGTCTAAAAACTTATTATACCTTATCAGCATTCTAACGAGTGTATAAAAACGTATTATACATTATCCGCATTCTAACGCCAGTCTATAAAAGCATATTATATGTTACATTCTAACGACAGTGTATAAGAACGTATTATATATTATCCGCATTCTAACGCCAGTCTATAAAAGCGTATTATAAATTACATTCTAACGACAGTGTATAAAAACGTATTATACATTGTCCGCATTCTAACGCCAGTCTATAAAAGCATATTATAAGTTACATTCTAATGACAGTGTATAAGAACGTATTATACATTATCCGCATTCTAACGCCAGTCTATAAAAGCGTATTATAAGTTAAATACTAACGCTAGTCTAAAAACGTATTATACGTTATCCGCATTCAAACGCCAGTCTATAAAGAACATATTTATACGTTATTGGTATTCTAACGACAATTTATATGTTAAGATGCTGAAATCTCAAAGATTTGAAAAATATATCTAAATAATACATTATAGCCCTTTGTATCCGGAGTAAAATGACTACTAACGTTCAACAAACAACAAATGCTTTTACAGCGCCTTCTGTATAACGTTTGAGGATAGCCATTAAACTAACTGCAATATAAAGTATACTCACTTATATGGCCTCTCCTGTGTGTGTGTTCGTATGTGTTTCTTCAAATCGCTTAATGTCGTAAAATATTTCGGGCATCCACTTTCTTTACAGTTAAATGTATCGCCGCTATGTAATCTTTGGTGTGCTCTCAACCTGGAACAAAGAAATATCATTACATTATCTTTATAGGTATACATATCTTTTAACATGTTTATCTATTACATTTGAGAAGCATGGCTGGATTAAAACTGAGTGACAGAGTAAGAAATAGTTTGATAAGAGAACTTTGTGGTATAAATGAAGACGTAGTGACTAAAATTGAGAAAGGTATGCTTAGATGGTTTGGGCATGTAGAGAATGAATGAAAAAGGATTTATGAGTCAAGAGTGAATGCGATAGTTGGAAGAGAAAGAACAAGGCGAACGTTCCTGGACCAAATCCAGGACATTTTAAATAACGGGCAGGTCAAGAGTACTCTAAACTGACGAACAGGTTTGATAAGAATGAAAGAAGCGAAGGAGATATGCAAGGATCGTGGCAAGTGGAAGGATTTTGAATGATGCGTGATGCTATGTATGTATGTACGAGTATGTATCCATTACATAGTGTAAGCTTGACAAATACAACATCAATATAACGAATTTTTATTTATATTGATGTTGGATTTTTATTGTGTTGAAATCACCAATCTCAATAAAAATTACCTTGTCTGACAAATCACAATCTAACCTAATTTCTAATAAAAGCTTATTGTATCAAATTTCTTAGTTTAACGAATAATATCTAAGTTCCTTAACACTTTGACTGCCACGGGGAATCAACATGACCGACACTAGTACTATATCTCAGTCTACCTAATCTCTTATACTAGATAACCAATCCCAATTATCTATATACTTTAATGTAGACAGGTAATTGATTTTAAGGACACACATAATAAAACTCGCGAAAGTATTTAAAGATCTCTTCCAATGAAACCGGTTTGGGTTGCATGTATGTATGTAGCAGCCCATTAACGTCCCACAGCTGGGCACAGGCCTCCTCACTCATAGGAGAGAGGGTTTATATATATAGAGCATCGACCCAACACGCTGCTCCACTGGGCATTGGCACGCATAGTAGACAAGTGCACTCTCTATACCTTCACTCTTATAGTCCGATAAGTCAGGTATCTGACAGGACCGGGGAGAGATCAGGCGCAGGACCGACAGCTTCACGTGCTCTCCGAGACACGGAGGTGGATCACAACGCCAATTTCTCACCTTCGGCCAAGTATTGAGAAATTCTTAACAGAACTCGAACTCGAACCCAGGACCTCATGTGTCTGTAGTCGAACATGCTAACCACTAGACCAACGAGGCAGTTGGTGAATGAACTGCCTCATTAGTTTGGGTTGCATTGGTTGAAAAATTCAAATTACGATTTCAAACGCAAATAGGTAGAGACTATTTTTATGTTTTATATATAGATATCCACCTGGGATAAATAAACAAGTAGATATCTTGATTTAAATGATCTATTAAAGTCTCTGACGTGAAACTATGGTCTGCTTCCAAACGCCCATTAAAAAATTGGCAAGGACCAAGACCTTGTCAGTTGTAGCTAAGGAAATGACAAGAGGTGCTCTTTCCAAATCTTATTGCGACATAAAGTAGCGGTCAGTGTCATATCAACGTCTATTGTGACTTTTAAATTCATATAAATAAATGAGAGATAATATGATAATAACATACAAGATAGATATAGATCCTTTTAAGCAGCCCCCCCCCCCCCTCCCACTCTTGGCGCAACATTTTCTTTGCTCGCTTAGCAACTAGGTTCGAATCTATGGTCGTGATAGGCCAGGCTAATTACCCACTCAATTAACAAAGATAAGAAAAGAAAAGTGCGTGCGTACAAAGTACACATGTCAGAAGTGAAACTACTTGGGCAAACTAACTAATGAATTGTTTAAGTCTTGTTTATGTTTATACAAATGTTAAACTTTAGATTTCCGAGACTTAGAGGGAGGGAAAAAGGAAAATATGTTAGGAATTTAATTGTCATTAAAATATTAAGTTTCGATAATGAATACAATTGTAAATAAAAATGCCACGAGTATTTTGTTAATATTAGAAATTATTAATTAAATTTTCCTTTTGAATTTAAAAAAGAAATATTTTTATTTTATATTTTATGATAAAAAGTATATTAAATGACGAGTGGGAAATTAAAATGCCACGTGTTAAAACTACCTAACCTTCAAACGATAGCATAACAAACGCTGCACATTTTCGTGACGGTAATTACGCGTTACATCCGTAAAGATTTTACACTCCTGCGTCTAAAGAAGTTTAACTTCAAAAGCTTTTGTCCGCAGCTTAGTTTGAGTCTATTTTAGAAAGATTTAAATACAGAGAGCAATAGCTACTAACGCCATCTCTGTTAATCGATAAACAACTACTTTTAAAGCGCCACCTTTTTCTTTGTCATGACATGTCACAATAACAATCGTTAAGGCAGGTTATTAGGTTTGTTTTTTAATTGATTTATTGTTTATATGGTATAGAAGAACGTACACAATATTTGGTAGTTGACAGTGAGTCATAAAATTAATATTAAACAGATTAAAAACATGTGAAATGTAAAGACAGATTACAGATTATATAGTGGCTATAGAGTATATATAAGGAACATGTCATACTCTGTGGATCACAAAACCATAAAGAATTACTGAAAAAAATTGAAACTAATTAATCTACAAGCTCAATATAGATCAAGCATAAATTTATGATCTCAAAATAGACGTTTACAATGTAAATAATCTGTACTGTGTAGGAAAAATTTTCTACAGCTCTATAACGAATTATATGGAAAGTGCCTCTAAGTTATAGATAGACGAGTTCAAATTCGCATGTTACGTCTACGAACGAAGTATAACTATTCGAGTAAACATGCATTGGCAAAACTCCAGACGAATAAATCAGACAGTTACTTAGGCACGCTGGACTGTTTATATATTCGGGTTTTAGAAACAATTCAGCCTTTATATATTGCATAATAAATGAATGAACGGAAAAAAGGTCAAGTGTAGGCCTTGGGAATATTTTTTGATTATGACTCACAATGTGTGGGTTGCAGGTTCTTTAATAGTAAACAGTTAAGTAAGACAAAGGACAAGTTATCAACTCATATCGTCATTTAACCGTATAATAAAAATATTAACCTTCTTTAATATTATGAGACTTTTTGAGGTCGAACACGATTTTTGAAGTGAAACTTCTTAAGGCGCTTGAGGGTAATTTTTTAACGGACGAAACGCGTAATTACCGTCACGAATATTTGCAGCATTTTACTGCTCATTAGAAGGCTAGGTAGTTTTAATATTTTCAAATAACATGTGTCATTTTAATTTGCCACTCGTCATTTAATAATTTAATGTGCGATGTTTCATAAAATATAATATAAAAATATTTCATACATTCTTAAAAATATAAAATTTTTAGATTCAAAACAAAATTTAATTTATAATTTCTCTTATTGACAAAAAAAGTCTCGGAAATTTAAAGTTTTAGATATGTATGAATATAATTAAAACTTTAAAAAATTTGTTTGCCAAACAAGTTACGTTGTACGCATGCACTTCTATACAGTCTAATCAGTCTACCTAGAGAAGAAGAGAAAATAAAGGTATTATTATATTACTTCTAAAAAATTCCGTGGATTGAAATTTAATTATCTTTTTATAAATATATAGCCGCTATTATTATTTTACGTAATTCACATTTTTTTAGGGACTATAACAACCATTCTATTTAGTTAAACTTGACAAAGGACACATGTCTATAAATGTAAGAACAAGTATGTAATCTAAAACATAACATTCGCATTATAAAAAATTTTTTAATCAATTGCAATAAAAGTGACAGATTCTTAAGACTCGGTAAGATCGGCGCCATTTTGTGAAATAAGTGTATGGAAATATAATTAAATTGTGTTTTTAAGTATACTTAATCACATTTAAATAGATAGAAAAAATATATATTGTATTAAAATGTATATCAAATGTATAATTAAATGTATATTAAATGTATATGTAATAAAAATATATATCCCTTTAATTTTCCGAATAAATATTCAAGCCATTGTATAGAATCTTTGTTCTGTCCAAAAAAAGCAATGTTAATAGAAATAAAAATGGCGGATTTTTATTTCACTAAACGCCACGCCACGCCGCGCGCCATCTTGAAATTTAATCTTTTGTGAAAATATAATAAATTGCTCCATTATTATTTTTTATGGAAATTTTGGACTTTTATTATTTGTCTAATGACTATTTTAAAATTTTCTCGGTAATTTATTTTTCTATGCTTATTATACTCAAAAAATTTACGACCAACGAACAGTCTCTTCCTAGAAGATGTTATATGTTTATAATTGCTACATTCAATGATTTTTGTCACTGCACACTTTGTTGGCATTTCAGTTAAGGTTTTATTTTAAATTTGATTAGTGTCATTTTATTTGGAAGCGTAGACAAATAATTAAGACAATAATATATCATAATCGTTCATTATAAATGTAGCTTCTTGATTCATGCAAAATTTCTTTGGGCACAATGCCAATAAAACAATGTACCTACTCCATTGTTGTTTGTTGTTGATATATTTTAGCATCATGTAAAACTATACAAACCTGTAAAGAGTATTGAAAGCTTTGTCACAGTTCTCAATTTTACATGCAAAAGGTTTTGCCTTTGTGTGTGCTCGTACATGAATTTTGAGGCTGTATGATGTAAGAAATGCTTTATTGCATGATGGCATGGGACATATAAACCTGTATTCACCTGAAATTAGTCAAAAATAGCTATGAATATAATGTCCATGTGTTATTATTACAACTTGAAGCAATAAATGGCTATCAACCTAATTTTTGATAAGATATGCACATTAAGTAGTCCTGAAATGTAGAAGCCAAAGTCAGCTTTATTGACATATTTACAACTTCATAGAAGACTTGTGTAATCTATTGTAAGGGAATCACAACACAAAATAATGTGATTGTGATGTGAAGTCAATGTCAAGATTTTAATTTGAGCAACAATGAAAACAAATATTAAATATATAATTAAAAAATTAATTAACAGACAAAATAAATAACAATAAAAGTTAGTATTTGGAAAAATTTGTAAAGTTTGTCAGATGTTTGGATTTTTAATTTTGGTCAATTGATGATTAGTTTCTATATTTTAAATGTTATAATAATGCACTACTGCCATATGAAGTTAAATACTTACAGCAAAATGTGTAAGATTAATTACATAAAAAAACCAGTCAATCTTATTGGCTAATAAAAACCAATAACCAGGAAGCTGTTTCTGAAGCTTAATGCTCAGCACAAAGAAATAATACTTACTTGATACTGTGGTTGGAATAACCACATGTTGTATCTTTAGACTGAGATAGACATAAGGACAAGAAAATGTCTTAAATAAAAAAACCAAAAACAAAATATTTCCTTTAGAGTTCTAGCTTTTAGTTAGACATATCCAAACACACATGTTAATTTATTTTATGATGCCCAAACAAAATCTATCAACAAGTATTTTGAAATTTTTTATACAATAGACTGTGATCCATGAATAGCAGCAATTACAATTAATTGAATTTGAATGATGTTTCAGCTACAGCAAAAATCTGCAGCGTAGAAGATGAAGATCCATAGATGTCTGCTACATCTTTATGCTATATGCACTTTGTATAGTTACTACAATAACACAATAACATACCTTTGTGTGTTTTCATGTGGGTGCGTAAATTACCAACTGTGCTATATGTTCTCTGGCAACCGTCATATTCACATTTATATCTTGCATTACTGTCATCAAGCCTTCGTCTACTTTTATCAATGTTAGAGTTTGGTAAATCAATCTCTGGTCGAGACACACTTGATGATTGGTCATTGTTACTACTAAAATATATAAACACATGTACACAATACACAGTATATTGACAAAAAATGTTATTAATATGCTAAGCTTGTTTTCAAAGTATTAAATTATATGTACTATATACTAAGTAGAAAGCATAAACAAATTTTTATTTATTTATTGGCATTTATTGACCTTGAGTTAGAACTGTTAGGCAGTATTTTCATATTTTGTTGCTAAACAGATTGATTTTAGTCACATTGTCCTAACATTTATTTAAAATGATATTTTGCAAGTTTACATTGTTACAGTGAGTAAATACATAAATTTATTTTGCTACATCAAGGGATTTTAAGTGTTAAACTGTTTAAAGTCACTGAAATTAATGTTACCAATAACTGTGACGTTCTGCTAACACTAAGCCAAAAAATATTGATAGATGTCATTAGTCTTTTCACAACAATTTTTTATTTCAAGACGAAAAAGCATTTTGTAGACTATTTTATGATATAGATAAAACACAATTTTTTAGATCTAAGAACCAGTAAGTAACCACAGAACTTTAAATACTTTTTTAAAATCACTATAAGTCCTATGTCACTTCAATATGAACCACCTTTAATTTTATAAAAAGCATTTAATCTTATAAAACATATAGTGGTACAGACAATGTACCAAGAGTCTCAAAACTAGTAAAAATTATTCATATAAAACATTAAATGTAACACTATGTTATAGTAAACCAAAATGTTTTAATATACTGTATTTTTTAGAAGAACCATGTTTGGCTTACTTGTAAATGGTGGTAAAAAAAGTTGTGAATATATTCTATATTGATACTAATTGTTATGATTATAACATGAAATTACCTATTAAAACACGACATTTGTACCAGAAATCAAGCTAGCAATTCAATATTATTTGTAGAAGCTTCAAAATGCTTGTCTATTTATTTCGACCATCCAACCTTTGATATCTATATATAGGTTTTATATTGTCTATAATAAATTTACCTCTCAATCATTATTTAGGAATGTACTCAAATCATTTACAGAACACAAATTTAGTATATTCAAACCGCATCGTGATGGTAATGTACCAAAATAGAATGACCAAAAATGAAACAGTGGATAAAGATCACTAATATACAATTTCATAAGAGAGAAAGGGACACATGACGTTATTGACAAACAGCTGACTGAGTTTACTGTTGTTTAACAAAACGCCATATAAAAATGTGAATTATAAACATGTTTATCGTAAAGAATATTTAACTTACGACACTCCAATTACAATCTCTGTACTATTATCCTTAGGAATTGCTTTATTTTCAGAAATTGTAGTTGCATAGTTGTTTTCACTACGTATCTCTTTAGTTGAAAACACAAATTCTTTGTTAAACGAGGCGCTATTTATATTAGTATTGTCCGGATTAAAAGGAACCGTCAATAGCGTTTCTATATTGTTTTGTGTATTGATTTTTGAATAGCCGCTGTCACCGAGCCATTCGGCCATGTTGTTTCTTACAATCGTTCTCCTAGTGCAATTATACATCGATTGACTATCGATAGCATCGAAAGTCATAGATAATCGATACCATCGCTTATTATTTTATAGAATCGATTTTAAACAGCAGTAAAATAGTAAATAGTCTATAGTAATTATTACTATAGACTATTTACTATTTTACTTATTTTTAAATAATTTACGAGAATATACACATTGTCATTGTAATTATTCAATCAATAAACGCATGTGTGGTATTGAGTAGGACATGGAGTGTGTAAGAGTAACCACCTTTTTGTATTGGGTTTATTTTCAAATTTCAAATGAAAGAAGGTGTAACTCTGCAAAACATTGGGTTCGCGTTACGTTTGCTCGATATGCGCTTGAATGACTTGTTGTATTGTAACAAATATCTCTTTTCTTCTCACTTTAACTTACTGTTAAAAAACATTACTACGACATTAAATTTGAAGTAGGTAGTACGCTATACATATATAGTTGAGTTACTCTTCCATTTTAACGTTTTATACGAGACAAATATTAGACTTCTGTGTCCTACTCCAAATTAGCGTAGAATAATTTTATTCGTATTAGGAAATGTATGTATAGGTTAGAAAATTACAGGAACTGCTTCTTTGTAAATATTTGTTTTGTAAACGCATTTAAGAAAAATATCGATAGTCTTTAGACTAAACATCGATATTTATCGGAGATGATAACTATCGATGTACGTACTAACTTTAAAGTGGGTGGAACTCAATACCTAATTAGAGATGCAATACTGTTACACAAAATACCAATCAAATTCAAACCTTATTTACTTTGTAAATAAATCACATTTTAAAATAAAGGCTGCAAAAACAATAATAACCAGTTACTCATCTTGTTTTAAGTTTGTATGTTTAAAGATTAAAATTAATTTAATTTCCATGTAATAAATTGGGTAACTCTCATTTTAATCGGTAAACTGAAAAACCGGTAAAATGTCTATACTAAATAATGTACATGTATACTCCACAGAGTACGTTTCGATATGTTATTTAAAAAATGTGACTTACCTAACCTCATACCCAAAGCAAATATGTTGCGTTAACACAGGCATGAAACATTGATATTGAAAATTTGACATAATTTTTTTTAAGTGTTTTCGTATTATAGATATCCTTAAAAATGAAAATTAACATATTTTCACATCAAGCGTACGTCTTTCAATCATCATGGTAGACTGTTAGCATAGATAACTGTTAGTAAGGAATCTACCATCAGTACGAAAGGTTTATTCTACAGTGAAGATACCGATACAAACTTAATAAATACAAGTAAATTTTACTCTCTATTTGTTTATAAATTGACCATAATGAACCCAATCGAATTAACGTAATATATTTTAAAAGAAACAAAAAGCTTCTTGAGTAGACTTTATCTTTTCACCAGTTAAAAAGGTAAATTGGACATACTAGCCCCCTAAGCATTTTTGCTGCTCACCAGCCTGTTGAATAGTACTATTTTAATGGGTCATTTAAGCGCTGTTGAAACGTTTATCTATACACTTAAATTTATGCCGGCATCCTTTTTTAACCGCGTCTGTATAAAGTCATGAAGTTGTCGTGTAGTCAAGGTGTTAAATTTTTAATCGTTATTTTGTTTGAAACTACTTCACGGTGAAGTAGTTGGCGCTTATTTTTAAATTTTCTGAAAAGAGAGAGCTTGCGATGGACATAAAGTAGGCGCCCGCGCCCGCACTTAGGACTCCCGGCCGAACTCCCGTTATAATGAACACAACTTGTTGTCTGCGCGGGCAGTGCGCCGACCGCACGCCCTTCTAACAACGCGAATGTATAATTTTCACAATCGGACTAAATTTTGCATGTAACATAACACAGTGTACTATATTTCTAGTGTTCAAGCATTAAAAAAAAATACATCAACACAATGTGCCTCAAAAGAACATCATTTTATTTTTATTTGGTAAGTTGCGAGAGGGAAATGTTTCTAATAAGAAAATAATTCACTACTCGTAAGCTTTTATTTAGCTCAACTTATACTTAATATTACAAAAAAATAAATGTTTTTAGTACATATGATATAACTGAGTAGCTTTTATTTTTTGTTAAATAAATGTACGGTTCTAATTACATCCCTATTTTTTTATACAGATAATATCAAAGGCTATGTCAAAGGATATTGATAATCTTTGATCTTATATATAAAAATATTTGATTATATTATATAATTGTAATGTTAGAGTAATTTAAAGTAACGGGATTTGTCTAGGAGTGCTAAAAATTGACGTTAGTCGTAGTAAGGTTTATAGTACACGGTACACTGACTCATTGCCTATGCATTCGGAGCGGACCGTTCAGGGAGATAGGAAAAAATATGAAACTGCGGGTGAAGTTATCGATTTACTGTTACACGATCGTTCTTCGTTCTCTAAGCGTATTAACGTGTCATTAGTCGAAGCTGGCTGACCGAGATTAAGTATATCCTAAGTATCTTAAGAAATCAGCACTTCTTAATAATGTATTTCTTGAAATAAACTTATCAATACTTTTCTAAAGATATAAATTACCTACTAACTTTACTATTGTTAAATAGGGTAAAATTTTTACGGATGAAACGCATGATTAGCGTCACGAAGATGTGCAGCGTTTTTAATGCTAATTCGTTTGATGGTTAGGTAATTTTTAATTTACAAATAACATGTGTCATTTCAATTTGCCACTCGTCATTTAATATACGAATAAATTTTTCACAAAATATGTATAAAATAAAAATGTTTTATGAATTGTAAATTTTAAATCCAAAAACAAAATTTAATTAATAATATGTAATATTGACAAAAACGTGGCATTTTTATTTACAATTCGTCATTTGAGATTTCACTAAATTATTTGTATTAATTTTTTAATGACAATTAAATTCATAACATTTCATGAAATTCCTAACATATCTTCTTTTCTCTAGTCTCGGAAATGTAAAGTTTTAAATTTGTATAAATATAAATAAGACTTAAAAATGATTTTGCGAAAGAAGTTTCACTTTTGATATGTGCACTTTATACGCACGCACGTTTAATTTTTTTTAGTTCAAAGGAACTTTTGCAAAGATTATTGATTAATTATTCACATTTCGCGACTTCGCCCGCATGGAATAGTGTTTTCCCAGTGTTTCATTAGTAAGCAGCAGCCCATTAACGTCCCACTGCTGGGAACATGCCCCCTCACTCTGAGGAGCGAGGGTTTTTAGAGCATAGACCCACCACGCTGCTCCACTGCAGATTGGCAGGCATAGTACACAAGTGCACTCTCATAGTCTGATGTGATGGGAACCCGACACGACCGGAGAGAGATCAGGCCCAGGACTTACGGCTTAACGTTCTCTCTGAGGCACGGGGGTGGAGCACACCACCAACTTCCTAACTTCGGGCAAATATTGAGAAAATCTAAATGGAGAACTCAATATTGATTTTTGAATTGGCCCGACCCGCGACTCCAACCCAGGACCTCATATCTGCAGTCGAACATGCTAACCATTAGGGCACCAATGAGGCAGTCCAGTGTTTCATTGCAAAGAGCTTATTGACCTTTCTCAGACTTAGTCTGATAGCCAGACTTTTAGTAGTTTTGGCGGAAAACTGCAACAGACTGGCACGCAGAGTTACTTTCATATTTATAATATTAAGGAAGGATAAATGTACAATATATCACCAAAATGGATTTAAAGTTAATAATTCTGATGCAGTTTTTACCAGTTTACATGTTTACATGTTTACATGTGAAAGAAGGAATTTTATATCTTGATTACAATTTTAACTTATTAATCAAGTTTTGCGGAACTGACTGCCAATCTCCAGTAATGGAGAGGCACATAAAGAAGAAGAAGAATCAAGTTTGAATATATTTTATACGAGCTATAAGCCATAAAAGAGGATTATTTGAATGCACCTTTTATCCAAAGCGTACACGAAGTTTTTGGCTAATTTAACCATATATTAATGTAAAATAGTTAATATTTTATATTTTCCCAGAGAATTGAATGTCTTAAAGATAAAATTAATAAATTATATTGTCATGAAGAAATTAACACATCGTTGTTAGTGTATAAAATATAGAAAGTGGTTAATCAAACAATAAATTCTTCGTTGACATAATGATGCGATTTGCTAGTAGAGGTTCCGGGTTTAATTCAAGTTCAGAGAATTATGTTTTCTAATATATTCAGATCTAGGTCATATGTAGTCAAGGAATTAGTTTACGGTTAGTTAATATACATGCAATATATAATATGCAGTGAGTTAGATACCATCTTTGACTCTGTTATCCTTTTACGTCAGTTAAGATCACAATTAAGCAAACTTTTGTGCACATTAAATCATGGGATTTTATGATAATACATAATTTTAATATAGCATCCGTTAATTGCCTATTAACATGTAAAGAAGATAAATAATAACAGCCTACTAAGAAATAACTGCCAAAAGCATTCTCATTTAAATCCCCGTATATCTGGTTGAGGAATTCATGAAGTGAAACTTCTTTAGGCGCATGACGGTAAAGTTTTTACGGACGAAATGCGTGACTAGCGCCACGAAGATGTGATCGTTTTTTATGGTAATTCGTTTGAAGTTTAGGCAGTTTTAATATTTTCTAAAACGTGTGACATTTTAATTTGCCACTCGTCATTTAACAATTTAAAATACTATATTCTAAAACATATAAAATAAAAGTATTTAATAAATTGTCTTTCCTAAATTTTAAAGTCAAAAACATAGTTTAATCAATAATTTCTAATCACCAATGATGATGATTAGAAATTATTGCCCTTATCCCACTAGCTGGCGTTGGCACAGCATGTTTTCTTTTGCCACTTCACTCTATCAGCTGTCATTTCTACATTCACACCTCTTACACACATATGCTCTTCCACACACTTCATCCCCCTTTTTTGGTCGCCCTCTCTTTACCATCTTTTTTAGGGCTCTCTTGCATACGTAGCTATCATCCGTTCTCATGATTTTAAAATCTTCCAGTCCCTAAAATCTCGGTTACTGATGCTACTTTCAAACTTCCTCTAATATACTCAATTAATAATTTCTAATATTAACAAAAAACACGTGGCATTTTTATTTACAATTCTTCAATTGAGATTTTATTAAATTCCTAACATATCGTCCCCTTTCCCTCCCTCTAAGTTTCGAAAGTTTTAGATTTGTATGAATATGAACAAGACTTAAAAATTAGTTTGCCAAAGGGGTTATGACATGTGTACTTTTTACGCAACGCACTTTTAAGTTTTTTAATTGTGTAACCAAAAAGTAGTTAATTTAAAGCGATGAAACATGTAGAATGCAAAATCATTAGCCAATCATTTTCCATTTTATGCGGGTGTCAATACAAATACCTATATGTTAATTTACTTCATTCGAAATAAAGATCGTTAAGTAGTCTGTCGTTTCGTCTATTTGCCTATTTTAAAATTTACTTATAAAATGAGTTTTGTTATTCTGACTGTTTGAGCTTTCAACATAAGATACTAATGTTAAAATTCTAAGAACATTTTTATTAGCCTCTCGTTACGTGCTGTGCACATGAAAAGCCTAAGAGACCGCTAAACACTTTCGCTGCTTTCCTTAGGTATACAATTTTCACTTTTATATTTATCAATGACAGTATTAGTTAATCATTTACGATTAGAATAATAATGAACTATTAATTCCCAAGACAGGTTTATGAGGCAGACGATATTACGGTAACAAATTATCATAAAGTTAATTTAGAAACACTTTACATATATTTACATGATAATAATGAACATTTGTCTAATATTTAGCAACCGTTATACACACAAAAGGACGGTCAAGTACGTGTTGGGAAACGCATTATAGGGTTCCGTATTAGCCCCATAAACTATAAAAAAATAATATACTCAAGTTATAAAGAAATTCAAAATATCATAGGTATAAGTTTTTGTATAGTTTTAAAATGAAATTTTTATTAATCTAAAAACGTTTTAGAAGTTTATCGTTACTGTGTAAAGATTTAATATATGTATATCACGAATAATAAATAATTATTTGTGATATACATTACTATGAAAATTCAAAATCCATTAATTAAAAAACACTTTTTACATCTCTAATATTGTAAAAAATTAAAAGTACGTACGTACAAAGTACACATGTCAAAAGTCAAACTTTATTGGCAAAGTAATTTTTAAGTCTTGTTTATATTTATACAAATCTAAAACTTTAAATTTCCGTGACTTACAGGGAGGGAAAAAGGTAGATGTGTTAGGAATTTAACAAATTCGTCATTAAAATATTATAAGTGTCTAAAACTAATATGAATAGTTTATTGAAATCTCAAATGACGAATTGTAAATAAAAATGACACATATTAAATAAAATTAGTCTCTGAATTAAAAATTTAGAAATGAGTAATTAAATTATTAAATGACGAGTGGCAAATTAAAATGCCACATGTTACTTGTAAATATTAAAACTAACCTTCAAACGAATTAGCATAAAGATCGCCTCCCCCCTCCTCTTTTTAAAGTGGAATTATTTTTAACATATTTTTTATAATTATACTATGTGATTCATACATGCATAATTATAGTTTTGTGGTAAAAAGAACTGACATGGTGAACCTCTATGGGTTACATGTTTACTCCTGCAATCCAATTCTGAATCATTGTCAATAAATATGTCAACATAATGATGTAACTCGCTTTCTTCTAATATTTATGTATTCTTGACGTGTTATAGTATATTGTTTGTTATAGGTATGCTTGGCAGAAATTGCTTAAAGCATTAACGCCACTCCTGCATATTTATTAAAATTATAATTCATGTCAACATAACACTGTGTCCAGTAAATTATTCCTATCTATATAATTATCTACGGAACCCTAAATAACTCACTAACACTCGTGTTACTAAAATATCAGGTGCAAGTGTAGTAAATCGTGATTCTATTCATTTTATACTTGACACCCATCCACGTCTCCAACAGTTCATTGACATGACATGTACACTTGGCCTAGAAATTTAACACTGGCACTTTCTTCTCGAGGGCCTTTACGATTCATCGCGTATTACTTGATTACTTGTTTCCGGAATTTTATACGTGAATCTTTTGAGAAACTCTCTCTTTATTGAGTATTCTCAATAGATAGTATTCTCAAATAAAGTATCGCTTTAGTAAAAAAAGTATTTTACCATCTATAAACAGAAATACTCAAAAGGTGCAACCAAAAATTGGCATTTTTTAAAAAACTGATACAAATAAACTTGTCTTCGTAAAACGGCATTTCATTTATAAAAGTTATAATTATATTATGGTCTTTTCCTAGTTTTGAATAGTTTGAACATTTTCCTCCATATTTTCAAGATAAATGTGCAAAATCAATGTCGTATTGACTTTTTTAAATTGCAAAATAACAGGTAATTACTAAATATAAATACATATACGGTGTTTATAACTAAATACAATTATTATTTTGACGTTTGTCATTATTTTCAAAATATATGTATGAATAAAAATGTACAATTTTACTTTAAATTAATAGAAATAAGCTTGTGCCCTTCGTAAAATGGTATTTTATTTATAAAAGGTAAAATTATATTCCGAGCTTTTCCCAATTTTGAATAACTTTCACAGTGTCTTGATATTTTTACGATAAATACACAAAACCAATGTTGTATATAAAAATAAAATGTGACTGATTGTTGAGCAACAGATTTTTCCCAAATATATCAAATATAAATACATATAGTGGTAGGTTTGTTCACAACGGACAGACTACTGACGATTCAAAAGTGCTTTTTGAGACTACTTGAATAAAGAATATTTTGATTTTGATTTTGATTTGATATAATAAAATTTTAACCTTGACTTTTGCCATGACTTTCAAAATACTCTGTGGGAAGAAAAAAGGTGGAATACTCTGTGGTCCGGGATTTTGTCAGATGAGTAATGATAAAAAACTCATATTGTTTGTAGACAGACTCCACTGTATTAATTTGAGGAGACCTATGATTATCGTTATGAAATATATCAGTTATGATCAACAAATGAAGTTTTTTTTAATCATTACATATCATCCCCGACCACAGAGTAATCCACTTTTCTTTTTTCCATAGAGTAATCCACCTTTCTTTTTTCCACAGAGTATTTTGAAAGTCATGGCAAAAGTCAAGGTTAAAATTTTATTATAAGCACCGTATATCAAATCAAAATCAAAATCAAAATATTCTTTATTCAAGTAGTCTCAAAAAGCACTTTTGAATCGTCAGTAGTCTGTCCGTTGTGAACAAACCTACCACTATATGTATTTATATTTGATATATTTGGGAAAAATCTGTTGCTCAACAATCAGTCACATTTTATTTTTATATACAACTGTGTATTTATCGTAAAAATATCAAGACACTGTCAAAGTTATTCAAAATTGGGAAAAGCTCGAAATATAATTTTACCTTTTATAAATAAAATGCCATTTTACGAGGGGCACAAGCTTATTTCTATGAATTTAAAGTAAAATTGTACATTTTTATTCATACATGGATATAGTTTTCAAAATTTTGTGATTATTCAATAAGTGATGGTTTAATTGTTTATATTGCATATTGTATATCCCGATCGCGTGAGAATATAGAGACACCCGTTCTTAGTAAGTATCTACGTCGAGAAACGATTATGTAAGCTGTATTTCAACTTAATTTGGACTTCCGCAAATTCAAAATTAGCCAAATCAGTCCAGCTGTTCTCAAGTTGTGGCGAGATTAATGAACAGCAATTGATTTATATGTATATAGATTATTGTAAAAATATGGAGGAATCGAAACATCACTAAGACCACGAAATCCAGACTCGTGAGGACACTGATCTTCCCCATCTTTTTATACGCTGCTGAGACGTGGACATTGCGAGAAGTGGAAAGACAGAAAATAGATGCTCTAGAAATGTGGTGTTGGAGAAGGATGCTTGGGGTTTCGTGGACCGACTTTCGTACGAACGTTTCGATACTTCAAGAACTCGGCATCAAGCAGCGTCTATTTTCTGTAGTACAATCTCGCATCCTGACTTTCTTTGGACACGTCTCTCGGCGTGGCAATCAGTCCATCGAACGCCTCGTCATTCAGGGAAAGGTGGAAGGCAACAGACCGCGTGGGAGGTCACCTACTCGATGGACTGACCAGATCAAATCTGCTCTGGGAAGTTCGTTGAACGAATGCAGTAGGATGACCTCCAGCAGGGAGAAATGGCGAGCCGTCGTCATGCGCACAACATCTGCCCACTCCGTGACTTCATAACGATCACGACCGCTCTGTCATGAGCGTAACGGCTAAGAAGAAGAGATTATTGTATGTAATATCAAGAACATTTTCTCTTATTGCAGCTTTTTCTATCCAGTCCACTCCCACTTATTTTCAACTTGCTCACTTCTCCTAGCCTGTCAATTTGTCTGCCTCTTTTCCTTATATTCTTCTTCTGAACGTGCCTCTTCATTTTTTTGAAGGGAAGCCGGTAATGTTTGGAGTTCGTTTCTATTCATAGCAAGACGAAATAGTTTGGCTGCGCACTTTATTCTTGTCCATTCAGCACGCCTTTCGCCCTCAACCATGATAAGTTGGAGTAGCCCGTACCTATCGTGCCTACGTGGCCGAGAAATTCAGCTTTCTGCCTTTTTAAGGTATACATAAGTTTCCGGATCATACCGACGCGTTAGAGTACGAATTCTTTTCGAATTTTTCAGTAACCACAGACCTCAAAGAACTCGAGGCGTCTTATGGTGTCCTCTTTTAGAGTGTATGCTTCGCAACCGTACGTGACAACTGGCCAGGTGTAGCATAGACGGATCCTGACTCTGAGCTTTATATTTTTTTGGCGACAACACAGTATTTTTTTTATTTTATTGAATGATGCACGGGCGATTTCCTTATACATATTATTCGGGAAGTGTCGGACTTGTTTCATACACATGAGCCAAGAAAGGACAGGTATTGTTATGACTAGAACTGGGTCATTGGGGCGCGGAATACATACTTTCTACGCTGGCGCACGATCACCCGTTTTGCGTGACCACCTATACTTTATCATTTTGATCGTCTATAAATATTGATGTTAAAATTCATCTGTATCCATGTCTCTAACTGCCAGAAGACGTTCTAGTTATCACTCCATAAGTAATCCTTTAACAAACGAAAGCTAATTGAAAAAGCTTAAAATAAATCATATAGAAAGGTCTATTACTATTTAATAAACAATATATAGGATTAGTAAAGCTAAATTAAGAGCAAGATTGGCTTTATTTTGACAATTCCGGTTTTCTGCTGAATAATAACTGTTATTGAAATTATTGACGTTATTCGTTAACTCATTACATATAACGATACTTTTAAAGCCGTTGTGCTTTGCTTTAAATCTCTGATATCTTTTATATTATTCATTTTAATAAAATGCTATTAAGATCAGTTTTCATCTACACGATGTATACAACATATTTAATGAATTTATTCGGATAAAGAACAATACTGTATTGAACGAAATAGCTTGGTAAATAACCATATTTATGTGTAATATATAAAAGATAAAAATGGTTACTGTTGGTTATGAGATAAATAAATACTTTCACGGACTTTTTTTATCATTCAATTTTAAGATATACCATTCCGGAGCATAATAAAATAAGTTAGTAACGTTATCACATTACAACTCTTTCCATATATAATTATAATATTTGTATATTTATTATTGGAGCACCCATCACATTAGTTTATAAAAAATAAATTATATATTTAGAATAATATTATTAATAATAATCATTTATTTTCAGAAAACTTAAAACGTTCCATTTTTTGTTAGTTACATTTGAAATAAAATAAGACTATGTTAGTTAATTGTTAGTAGATGACTCTTAAATCTATGTTAGTTAATATAATTAATGAATTTACAAACTAAGGCTGACTGCCAGTGTGCCTTAATGACACTATCTTGTCTGTCAGCCATTATCCTCAGAATGGTGTTAGGACTATTCTCCAAAAAAATTAATTTAAAATAAATGTATTGATAATAGAAAATAGATGTATGTATTATACATATACTCGTAAACCTACTCTTCAGTCACTCGATCTACTGCTGAAAAGTACATTAATGAATAGCTTAAAAGTTCTAAGGTAAACAGACAGCGCAAATGACTTCATTTTGTACTATGAACAAAACATATAGCTATGTTATATATGTATATCTAGATACAGATAGTAAACATTAGAAAGACCCGAGATCAAAATTTTGTAAAAGATGGGTGCATGTATCGACGTGAAGGCTTTTTTCCTTACCGTGCTATAATACAAAACTAGGTTTCCTTTCGCTCGTATTGATAGTTTTAAGAGAAAACCGAGATTGTTACCACATTGATATCATTGATAGTTTCAAGTAAAAACAAGATTGCACCACATTCAAAACATATTGATAGTTTTAAGAAAAAAACCGAGATTGTAACCACATTCAAAACTTATTGATAGTTTCAAAAAAATAAGATTATAACCACATTCAAAACTTATTGATAGTTTTAGAGATCGCAGTACATTAAAAACATATTGATAGTTTTAAGAAAAAACCGAGATTGTAACCACATTCAAATCATTGGCAGTTTCAAGAAAAAACCGAGATTGTAACCACATTCAAAATATATTGATAGTTTCAAAAAAAATAAGATTATAACCACATTCAAATCATTGATAGTTTCAAGAAAAAACCGATATTGTAACCACATTCAAAACTTATTGATAGTTTTAGAGATCGCAGCACATTAAAAACATATTGATAGTTTAAAAAAAAACCGAGATTGTAACCACATTCAAATCATTGGCAGTTTCAAGAAAAAACCGAGATTGTAACCACATTCAAAATATATTGATAGTTTCAAAAAAAATAAGATTATAACCACATTCAAATCATTGATAGTTTCAAGAAAAAACCGATATTGTAACCACATTCAAAACTTATTGATAGTTTTAGAGATCGCAGCACATTAAAAACATATTGATAGTTTAAAAAAAAACCGAGATTGTAACCACATTCAAATCATTGGCAGTTTCAAGAAAAAACCGAGATTGTAACCACATTCAAAATATATTGATAGTTTCAAAAAAAATAAGATTATAACCACATTCAAATCATTGATAGTTTCAAGAAAAAACCGATATTGTAACCACATTCAAAACTTATTGATAGTTTTAGAGATCGCAGCACATTAAAAACATATTGATAGTTTAAAAAAAAACCGAGATTGTAACCACATTCAAATCATTGGCAGTTTCAAGAAAAAACCGAGATTGTAACCACATTCAAAATATATTGATAGTTTCAAAAAAAATAAGATTATAACCACATTCAAATCATTGATAGTTTCAAGAAAAAACCGATATTGTAACCACATTCAAAACTTATTGATAGTTTTAGAGATCGTAGCACATTCAAAACATATTGATAGGATCAAGAAAAAATAAGATTGTAAACACATTCAAAACAGCAGTGAATTATTATTATGTTAAGTGCTCTGAATTTATTTCTTAGCGTCTCTAAATAAACAAAAATATATCGTAGTAAAATTAAAGTTAATTTAATTATTTGTTTCTATTTTCAGGCAACAATAGCCGTATGTGTAGTTGGTGATTGCGGGCCACGATTGAAATATGCTTGGGGAGATGCCCTTCAAGGAACCGACTGTCCTGGACCTGATGGCACACCATATCCACGGTAATATATGAGTTTCTATCATTTTTTTTATGTCTCAGAGTAAAACAGTGTTTAATTTTATTATCATCGTAAGTAAGTAAGTAAGTAGCAGCCCATTAACGTCCCACTGCTGGGCACAGGCCTCCTCACTCCGAGGAGAAAGGGTTTTTAGAGCATAGACCTACCACGCTGCTCCACTGCGGATTGGCAGGCATAGTACACAAGTGTACTCTCTATTCCTTCACTCTCATAGTCCGACGTGACGGCAATCCGACACGACCGGAGAGAGATCAGGCGCAGTACGTCGGCTTAACGTGCTCTCCGAGGCACGGGGGTGGATCACACCGCCAACTTCCCAACTTCGGGCAAATATTGAGATAATCTTAACAGAAAACTCAATATCTATTTCGAATTGGCCCGACCCGGGACTCGAACCCAAGACCTCATGGCTGTATTCGAATACGCTAACCAGTAGACCAATGAGGCCAATGAGTTATCATCGTACTATTGTTATATTTATGTTATTCATTTACTTTTAATTTGTGAACACAAATATCCAATTTAATGAAAAAATTCTATCGACAGACAACCAGACCATTTAAAGTTTTGTTTAACTGTCTACTGTTGAATAATCTCAAAAATTGTCGCCACTTTTACTAGGAAACTGGAACTTTTACTATAGTTTTCACGCGAATAGAAAATCCTAGTATGGAAAATATATATAAATATTTTATACTAACTTTGTATAAATATATTTCGATATTACATTTTCTTCCATTCATATCACACTTTCAGCTATTTTCCAAGTCATATGCTACAAATGTTTTAATCTAAACACATGCATAAAATGTTGTTTTAAAATATAAGATGTGACACAACTGTTCAGTTAGCACGATTGATTAGAAACTGGAATTTTGTTGCCTTATTTTAAAAAAATGGGATTAGGCCGATCGCGCCTCTCTATCGCTTGTTCTGCGCTTTCGTTCGCACGCTTGGCTCAAGCGGAAACATTAAAATTATACCTAACGCTTTCTTTAACTTTATGTATGCCATAAAATTAATCACTTTGCTACCAAGTCTCTAGATCGATTTCTGACAGGGTAAATTGCTTTTTGTTATTTGTCTAGGTATAAATTGATGGGAGGCTTCGTCCGTGGCTTGTTACAATTCTAGCTAAAGACATGCCTCTAAGGAAAAAGATAGATAAGCATAAAACATAGAGGCGTAGGGTTCTTCGCCAACATCGTCATTAATGTTCAATCACTTAATGTTCCCGATATCATTTTACACAGACTCATTAATAATAATAACTAGGAACGCCACAGATTCAATAGTCGACCGCTCTGGCGGACCGTCACCCGAGAACTAGAGAGACGCAAGCCGGATTGTCACTATTGACTCTGCCCCACTCCGACATATATAACCTCCTTTATAAATATGCGAAAAATGTGTGGAATATAGTTATATAGGTAGTAAAAACAACGATTTCGTATTCACTTAGAAACTACTCTTACCTGTCAAACATTTTATGTTCCTCCCGTCGTTTAGAAATCAATCAAATTTAAATTTGTTTTTGACATTTGACATTGACAACCAACAGCAGGTACATAGTATACTATTAATATTTCATTTAACAAACCAACGCAGGCTTAATTACATACATTAGAAAAAATTACATACATACGAGTATGTCACAAAACTTTTGGTAAACAAACTTATAATATTAACTGACATATAATGATACGTAAAAACAAAACTAATTACAAATATTACTATTACATTTAAAAGAATGTTATTACGAATAATATGTCAATATATGTATAGAAAGGTCCTTAAAAAACTAACTACTTGAATAACTCCATGCAATTTAATATCTAATTTATATACCGGAGAATCGTACCTGGCCATTAACATGCTCTTTTAATTTATTATTTAACTAATAGACCCGACAGACTTCGTTTTATCAAAAAGATTTAGAATGTAGCAGATTTCAGTCTCACGAATGATTTTCGAAATGAAATTACAGCTGTACTAAATATCTATAGCTCTTACATTTTGTGACTATTCAATTTGGTCGAGTTGTGATTATTCAATTGATTTTGAACTTTGTGTAGCGGCAATAAAGTGCAAATTGACTCTTTGACGTTAGGAACATACCTACGTTGCTTAGACAACAATGAGTACTTGCAATTTATTATGAACTTTATTGAATAGCAATAAAGGTCAAATTGACTCTACATCTTAGTTAGAAAACGTTTGTATAAAAGTAAGTAAGTAGTAAGTAGCAGCCCATTAACGTCCCACTGCTGGGCACAGGCCTCCTCGCTCATATGAGAGAGGGTTTTTAGAGCATAGACCCACCACGCTGCTCCACTGCGGATTGGCAGGCATAGTACACAAGTGCACTCTCTATTCCTTCACTCTCATAGTCCGATGTGACGGGAATCCGACACGACCGGAGAGAGATCAGGCGCAGGACCGACGGCTTAACGTGCTCTCCGAGGCACGGGGGTGGATCACACCGCCAACTTCCCAACTTCGGGCAAATATTGAGAAAATCTTAATAGAAAACTCAATATTGATTTTTGAATTGGCCCGACCCGGGACTCGAACCCAGGACCTCATGTCTGTAGTCGAACATGCTAACCACTAGACCAATGAGGCAGTTAACGTTTGTATGGGAAACAGAATTAACGTTTGTATGGGAAACAGAAAAGGGCTTTTCAGGGTTTTCCCCTGCAATTATTCGAACTTTACTCGCCGTAAAAACCATCCTTGGACTTCAACGAACATTTAAAAAAGAATTGTCAAAATTGACCCAGGTGTTGTTGAGTTAGGCACTTACCAACACATTTTGCGATTCATTTTTATATTATAGATTTATGAACAAAAATAACTAAGACACATTTAAATATGTCCAACTAATAATAGAATAAACATGCGAAGTTTGTCAGGACAGCTAGTTAGTGATAAACTTTCGTTTTTGTTTCAGACACCTAGTGAATCGAGCTTTGAAGTCATCCTGGGGTCAGACGCGACAGGGAAGGGTTGCACGAACCTTGGACCCTGAACTTATGCGGAGGGCATTACTGAATGCTCACGCTGGTTACTCAGAAGGAATTGTCAAAGGGCAAAGTAGCAATAGAACTGGTGAGTAATATACATTATTTTACAATAAATAAACTTGTCCTTGAGCTATTTTATGAAAAAAAGGTTCAGAAATCATTTGCCTAGTTCAGCTTTTGCATATTTAATATTTAGCCCTAAATAAATGTAAAAAATATTATACAAAGAATTTTATAAAGTTGAAGGTTATTTAAAAGATACAATTGTTTGTATATGTCTCCAGTTGAATATGAACGTTCAACCTCACATAATGTAATGCTATAATAAACTATGTTTAAAAGAGTAACTGTTCAGTTTCTTTTAGGTATCTTGTTGGTATAATTGTCTTTCTGAACTGTTGGTAGACTTGTTACAAATTATTAATAAACTTGAATAAATTAAACGCGAACAAAACATTCATGTCAATTATTCCACTTTAAATATTAAAAAAAAGTCTAAGATAACATATGTCTATTTTCTAAGGGCTCTTTATTTATCGAATAGTATAATGAAATTTGTAACTGTTGTAACGAAAAGCTACCAATCCTGCATAAAAAACCTCAATAAAATCTTAAAACCACACAGAGTGGGCTTTAGTTGAACGAAAGTTACACAGCCGAGCGTGACGGTTCAGCCAAAATCAATACCCAAAAAGTAAATGTGCACAGTGCTTTTAAATAAGGTTTCACTTCAAAAAATATAAAAAGCTTTGATAAATACATAAGAGTTGTCTCGTCTTTAGAAGTAAAGGAAAAAACACAAGAAAAACGCTTAAGACCAAGTAAACGCATTAAATGATGGCACTTTAATGACTCACAGTAATTCCTGCATCTCTGCGTAATTAATTCCTGCATCTTTGAAAGCCGGTTTCAAAGGCATCCAGTTGAATGGGGAATAAAATCTGTATAACAAGTCTTGTTTTTAAGTCAAACTCCTTAAGACGTCAAATTATTTGAAGTTATATAAAAAAGAGATAAGAGCGTTGAGAAGTATGAGTGGATTAAAACTGAGTGACAGAGTAAGTAATAGTGTAATAAGAGAACGTTGTGGTTTAAAAGAAGATGTAGCGACTAAAATTGAGAAAGGTATGCTTAGATGGTTTGGGCATGTAGTGAGAACGAATGAAAGGAGACTGATAAAAAGGATTTATGAGTCAAGAGTGAATGCGAAAGTTGGCAGGGGAAGACCAAGGTGAAGGTTCCTGGATATAATCCAGGACATTTTAAATAAGGACCAAGTTAAGAGTACTTTAAAACGACGAACTTGTATGAAAGGTTTAATGAGAATGAAAGAAGCGAAGGATATATGCAAGGATTGTGGAAGTGGAAGGACGTAGTCTCTACCTACCCCTATGGGAATGAGGCGTGATGCTATGTATTTATGTATATAAAAATAAACTATCACCTACAGTGTATACAAGGTGCTAGGAGTCCGCTTCCGAAAACGAAGGCAGATGATAGAACTATTGGGATGGAAAAATATCCATTCTGATTTTCATCAAAAAAATTTATTTATTTCAAAACTTTATTTCACACAAACCAAGAAAAATACCATAAGAATTTTCTTAAAGAGTAAGTTGCTTAATTAAGTGCGCAAAGGCGGTCTTATCACTAAAGCCATCTTTTCCAGACAACCTTTGGTGAGACGAATAGTAGACAGGAGCGGGAGGTGCATGCAAGACAAAACTAATGTAGTTGATTTATGATAGTTATATACTACTTAAACAATACATATAATAATTAAACATATAGATTAATAATGAACATGTAATACATATACATCCATATATATATATGTATATATACAACAAACTATGCGAACCTAAACAAGCTATGTGTCATCGGCAGATAAATAATATTCTTTTAAAAATCTTATATTTAAAACATTTTATTAGCATTGTTTAAAGACATGATATCCTGGGTTCGAGTCCCGGGTCGGGCCAATTCGAAAACGATATTGAGTTTTCTATTAAGATTCTTCTCAATATTTGCCCGAAGTCGGGAAAAATTTGAAGGTGTGATCCACCCCCGTGCCTCGGAGAGCACGTTAAGCCGTCGGTCCTGCACCTGATCTCTCTCTGGTCGTGTCGGATTGCCGTCAGGTCGGACTATGAGAGTGAAGGAATAGAGAGTACACTTGTGTACTATGCCTGCCAATCCGCAGTGGAGCAGGTCTCTCTTATAAGTGAAAAGGCCTGTGCCCAGCAGTGGGACGTTAGTAGGCTTCTACTTTTTTTTTTAAACAAGACTTAAAAAATTAGTTGGCCAAGAAGTTTCACTTTTGACACGTGTACTTTGTAAAATTTACTTTTAATTTAACTGCAGCCTGTATTATATTAAACGGATATTAGAAGTCGTTTTTACTTTCAGCACGTGCTTCGAACCTCCCAGGGTTAACACCAGGGAATTCAAATACATGTGGTGGTTCCCGGTTGTGTCGCACGCGGTACAACACTACAGCGCCGATGTACGGAGTGTCTCTGACGTCAGGACAACCCGTCACGATCGTACAAAAGTTTCCTGATCTTTTGCAACAAGTCGTATTCGAAGTATGCGAGTAAGTGTCTTGTACTTTTCTTGTTTCCCACTGTTAATATTTTAAAAGAAAAAGTCTTTTAGATGCGTTGTGCACTTTATTTTTAACCGACTTCAAAAAAAGCAGGAGGTTATCAATTCGTCTGTATTTTTTTTATGTTTGTTACCTCATACCTTCCAACTGGGTGGACCGATTTTGATAAAAAAAATTATATGAAAGGTGGTGCTCGTCATAGGGTCCCATTTTTTGTTAATCCAGCTCTGATGATGGTATCCATGAGAAAACCGGATAAGTGTTAAATTTGCATTAAGCATGTGCGCGACAAATAGACGAATATACGATATACTTCAAGGGTTGTTTTGTAATAGTTTGGTTAGGTTCTGATGGTATCCATGACAAAGTGACGGAACTCTTCAATTCTTAAGAGCAAATTAACGACAATCGGCAGAATCTTCTATAAGCTAGCCAGATATTTGAGTTGCCTACCGTAACTTCGGTATGGTAAAGTGCTAGTCGTAGTTAAATATGAAGATCAATGGATCTCCTCAATGGCTTACAGTTAGGGTGCGGTTAATGGGAGAATATATAACTGTCTGTAATCAAATGGCAACGACCTTACGTTTGTTGCTGCATTGCAACACGTTTTTAGGTGTACACATATTGAGACAAATTTGTTACTTTACTTCAGATTCACTGAAAACCAAAAAATAAATAAAAAAATGTACAAAAAAATGACCGCCTTCAAAACCAACTTACAAATATATTAATATGCTCTAAAAAGTAAGAAATAATTGCGTATTATTTTATAGTGTTCTTCGTATTGTTATGTTTGGAGTCGGTGTCAGCCAAGGTACCTACATATATAGCTATAGGTGGGAGAAACGCGAGAGCTGCCAAGTGGACATGCGGGGAACATCTACCTTGGCTGACACCGACTCCGAATATAAGAATACGAAGAACACTATAATCAAGAATACGCAATTATATTTTACTTTTTAAAGGATATTAATATATTTGTAAGTTTGTTTTGAAGGCGGTTCTTTTTTTTCTTAAAATTCTTATTTATGTTGCTTTTTAGTTTCAAAAACTACACTTTGATAACACCGGCACACAAAATGTCTGTAAAATATTTCATAAATTCTTTTGTCATAATTTTAAATTTAATTAATAATTCCTAATATAAAAATGGAGCTACCTGTACATTAAATAATAAGAAAAACTGTATAATGCTTTCTTTCTCATTCTCACCCACGTTCAATCTTATCCATTTATGTGTCTGTCTCTATTTACGATCGCTTTTGAAGTGAAACTTCTTTAGGCGCATGAGGGTAACATTTTTACTAAAGAAACGCGTGATTAGCGTCACGAATTGTGCAGCGTTTTTTATTCTAATTCGTTTGAAGGTTAGGTAATTTTTTAAATATTTACAATTCGTCATTTTATAATCTAATATAAAATAAAACTGTTTCATAAATTAATAAATAATTTCCAATATTGACAAAAAAACACTTGGCATTTTTATTTTCAATTGGTCATTTGAGATTTCAAGAAATTACCTGTATTAATTTTCGACACTTTTAATATTTCACTTTTTTTTTGGGTTTTTTTTTGCAAAAAAAATCAAATTTTGCAAAGGCTAGACTGTTAGTTTGCCTACATTTTTATTAAAAAAAATGATATGAAGTTTCAATAAAAAAAAAGTTAAAACTGCGTACATACAACATAAATTTTTTTTGGCAAACTAATTTTTAAGTCTTGTGTATATTTATTCAAATCTAAAACTTTAAATTTCCGAGACAGATGGCAAAATTGTCATTAAAATATTAAAAGTGTCGAAAATACATATAATTAATTGGAATCTCAAATGCCAAGTGTTTTAATGTCAATATTAGAAATTGAATATTAATTTATGAAACAGTGTTATTTTATATTAGATTGTCAAATGACGAATTGTAAATATTAAAATTGCCTAACCTTCAAACGAATTAGCATAAAACCCGCTGCACATTTTCGTGACGCTAATCACGCGTTCCATCAGTAAAAATATTACCCTCATGCGCCTAAAGAAGTCTCACTTCAAAAGCGAAGGTAAAAAGAGACGGACACATAAATTGATAAGATTTAACATGGGAGAGAATGAGATAGAAAGCATTATCCAGCTTTTCTTATTACTTAATGTACAGGTAGCCTAGTTTTTAGATTACGTCATACAATACCCGGCATATTTTGCAATGTTACATTTGACACTATTTACACAGAAATTCAGATAATTTAACGTGGGAGAAAATGCCATAGGAAACATTATACAGTGTTTGTAGTGTTCGTGTTTTTGTTTGTGTTCACCAACGCGTAGTGGGAGTAGCTAAAAATTATCCTCTGGTCGACATTTTACATTCGTCTCACTGTCTTGAAGTAAAAATTCTTAATATGTAAACGTGTATGTTCAATAAGATATTTTGTATAGTATTGTAAATATATAAGGCAGAAAACATATATCTCTAAAGTGTTATAAATCTCTCTAAAATATAAAAAAGTTATCCAGGTATCTATTGACTCATCACGATGGAAACATAAGGCGTAGAGACTTGAAATTTGTTGGGAATATTCCTTTTGCCGAGTAGAACTCAGCTAAAAACGGATTTTACGAAATTCCAGACGCAAGGGGGATTGCAGGGGTGTTAACTATTGACTCATCACGATATCTCTGGAACCATAAGGCGTATACTTGAAATTTGGTAGGAATATTCCTCTTGCCGAGTAAAGGTCAGCTAAGAACGGATATTGCGAAATTCCACCCGCAAGAGGGGTTGCGGGGGTGTTAACTATTGACTTCACGATGTCTCTCGTACCATAAGGCATAGAGACTCGAAATTTAGTAGGAATATTCCTTTTGTTGAGTAGAAGTCAGCTAAGAACGGATTTTACGAAATTCCACCCGCAAGGAGGGTTGTGGGGGTGTTAACTATTGACTCATCACGATATCTCTGGAACCATAAGGCATAGAGACTCGAAAATTAGTAGGAATATTCCTTTTGTCGAGTAGAAGTCAGCTAAGAACGGGTTTTACGAAATTCCAGACGCAAGGGGGTTGCTGGGGTGTTAAGTATTGACTCATCTCATAAGCCGTTGAGACTTGAAATTTAGTAGGAATATTCCTTTATAGAGGTCAGCTAAGAGCGGATTTTACGAAATTGATTGAAATTTCGTACAGCGATAATCTAGAGCCTGAAAAAGGTCTATAAGCTCATTGCATATCATACGTATGTTTTTTTATTTGTAAAGCAATTTGCCTTAATAAATGAAAATGCTACCCATTCAAACAAAAAAAAAAACATTCAACGCAGGCGAAATTAGCTTGTATATATATATAGGAGATATCCAGCTATATATTAACTCATCACGATATCTCTGGAACCATACGGCGCAGAGACTTGGAATTTGGTAGGAATATCCCTTTTGTCGAGTAGAGTTCAGCTCAGAACGGGATATGCGAAATTCCACAAGCAAGGGTGGTTGCGGGGGTGTTGATTAAAAAAATCTAATTTTCACATTTTATGGTATAAAGGATTATAGTCCTTTGCAACAATACACAGGAAATAGCTCATTGAAGTATTTATACGTATGTTTCTTATTTATAAAACAATTTGCCTAAATTATAGAAAATGCTATCAAAAAATCATTCCACGCAGAAGAAGTCACGGGTTCAGCTAGATAGATAGATTACTCTTTATTGTACACCAAAATTTTACAACAACACTTATACATATATAACACAAGGGAGTGCAATAGGTGGCCTTATCGCTACCTAGCGATTCCTTCCAGGCAACCTTTGGACGAACAGAAATTGCAAGTGCTAGATATGGTAGGTGGTATACAATAAATACTATACAAATAATTATAATACATACAAGCGCTACATAAGAAAATACACAAATACATACAAAAATATATACAGTACTTAAAATATGGGAATAAATATATTACTTGTCGTCATTTGAATTACAAAGTGAGAGATAATAATTAGTAACTTGTCCTTTAAATATCTTCAGTGATAGTATATTAGTATATTAGCTAGTGTATACTATGCGTGTAAATTGTACAGGTAACTTTCTTTTCAGGTCAAACGAGTGTTCAGTTGTTCGCGGTTCGTGTACACAGACGTACGTGCCTTATTTATTCCTTGTATTACCTTTAGGACCAGTCACATTAACGGGACAGGACTACGTCCTGGTTGAATCGGGATGTGTTTGCAGACCGGATCCTATCCCATAGCAATTTTTACTAGAACATCCTATTGTATAGTTCAATAATGCAGTCGATTCTTATGGGTTTCTCTAAAATAAATTACGCAAATTTTGTAATTCTTTAGCAAACTGGTTAAGACTGGTTATAACTGGTTAATTTTGATTTTCAGGAGATATACAACGTATCGGATTAGGAATAAAATTGTATTGTATAAAAAAGTACGTGCGTACAAAGCACACATGTCAGAAGTGCAACTTCTTTAGCAAACTAATTTATAAGTCTTGTTTATATTTATACATATCTAAAACTTTAGATTTCCGAGACTTAGAGGGAGAGAAAAGGGAAGATATATTAGGGATTTAATTGTCATTAAAAGTGTCGTATTGTTAATGAAAATGCCATGTCTTTTTGTCAATATTAGAAATTGTTAATTAAATTTTGTTTCTAATATAAAATTTAGAAGAGTAATTAAATTATAAAATGATGAGTGGCAAATTAAAACGCCTCATGTTATTAAAACCTTCAAACGAATTAGCACAAAAAAACGTTGCAAATCTTCGTGATCCTAATTACGCGTTTCATTCGTCAAAATTTTACCCAGAAGTTTTACTGCAATATTTATTACTGTGGGTTATCTTTTAGAGATAGATACATACCATCGCAGAATTTTTTATCGATCTTTTTAAGATATAAAATTCAAAAGGACATTATACGTCACTTTACAAATCTCTGAATTTTTAGATATTTCTGTACTATAATATGTACGTGTTATACATATAAACGTTTCTTTTGAATCGCTCTATCTATTGCTATAAACAGCATCAAAATATGTTGTATAGTTTAAAAGATATAAGCGAGTTAATCTTATATTATTACATAATTAAACGTGAGATTTAGTTTAGAGATTCCTCGACAGAATCGACGTCAATATGCTCAAATTTTATGATTTACTTAATTTATTGTGTATAGTTTGTGATTTTTTTATACAAATAACCTGACAAAGGATATAAAAACACCTGACGTTAAGTTATTACAGTCGCCCATAGACCTTTGCAAGACTAGAATTGTTAATACGGTTAAAAAGTCTATGAAGTTTTGTAAGCCTTTTCCTTTCTCCATGTCTATTTCTCCCTTCTGTCCTTCTCCTCCATAATGGTACTTCACTCTGGTACACTTAGCATAATCTATTTTCTGTAATGGATTATAATAAAAAATTAAAAGTGCGTGCGTACAAAGTACACATGTCAGAAGTGGAACTTTTTTGGTAAACTAATTTTTAATTCTTGTTTATATTTATACAAATCTAAAACTTTAGATTTCCGATTCTTAGAGGGAGGGGAAAAGGAAGATATGTTAGAAATTTAATTGTCATTAAAATATTAAGTGTCCAAAATTAATACAAACAATTTGTTCAAATCTCTAATGACGAATTGTAAATAAAAGTGCAACGTGCCAAATTAAATTTTGCTTTTGAATTTAAAATTTAGAAAAGAGTAATTAAATTGTTAAATGACGAGTGGCACATTAAACTGCCACATGTTATTTGTAAATATTAAAACTACCTAACCTTCAAATGAATTAGCATAACAAATGCTGCATATCTCCGTGACGCTAATCACGCATTTCATCCGTAAAGAATTACCATCATGCGCCTAAAGAAGTTTCACTTCAAAAAACTGTAACTTATAAATGTTTCGAGAATAAGAACGGCCTACGTACAAAATTACTCTAGTGCGATTAGAAAATAATTAATATATATTTTTCAAAGTATTACTTCTTTTTGTCGCACCATCTACACATACTCAACATTATCTGAAAGAAATCCCTTCAAAGCGATAAGACCGCCTATTGTGCAAAACTAATAAAGTTTTAATTATATACATATAATATCATGTGATAAAATGTTAGTCTCAAGTTAGGCCGTTCGTGCGCTCGCTTTTTAAATGTTATGTTATAATTTAATAATATATTTTATTGTAGTTATTATATATTAAAATAAATGATGGTATATTCCAGTATTGCATTTAATTAAGTATGGATCCTTGATTTTTCGATATTATCGGAGTGGTAAAAAAACATTCAAACACGGTAGTCTTTTCAACTGGACGATAAGTGAAATGAACCGATAGTAAAATCGCTACTAACCGACAACCGATGACGTTTTAAAAAAAAACTTTTTAGCCTATATTAAAGTTGGATATACTCGTATAAAGAATGTTCCTCTTGGAGCTTTTAAATTTAAGTACAAAATTTGTTTGTACATTTGAAAATGAAGGCATTTTGCCGCCATTTTTAAATTTTAGCACAGAATTTATAATAATGTTGTTATTCTCGACAATATAAATATTCAAACCCGTCCAAATAGTATGTCGTTTTTTGTACTAAAAAAAGCGCCAAAAAATCGTGTCAATTCCTTTTGTTTCTAGCTCTATAATATTATTATAATATAGTCTTTTATTTCCGTTGTAAAGAATTATAAATTTTATTTAACTCTTAATTTTTATAGACTGAATTTAAACGTTAATGTAATAAAATAATATATTTACAATTATATTGTATTTTTACTATTTATATACTAGAGTTTTATATAAAATGATTTTAAGACAACGAATGTAACAAAGATTAAAAAATTGAATAAGGCTTTGTGTTTATATTTATTTGTGTCCCGAAAAAAAAAAGAATTTAAAAAGAAAAATTTCTGAAAACACATGTTCTATTTATAGAAAACGTCATGAAAAAACATTGAAGAAAAATTATTGCTGTAAAGGATTAAGCCGATCGCGCCTCTCTATCGCTTGTTTCGCGCTCTCGCTTGCACGCTCGGCTCAGGCGGAACCGAAAACCATACATTTTTTTCTTATAAATTGATGATCACGTCAAAAATATGAAGTGTTTCAATGCACATAGAAATTTGCATTAATTATCAAGTAAATGACAATGATGTGATAGTTTATTAGCTCCGGATTAAGTCGGTCTACTAAACAACTTCTACTCAATTATGTATTTAGAAGAAAGCTCTGTAATTATCGCCTAAAATTTAGGTAACGAATATATCGTCCAGAAGTTCGTACAACGACATAAACAATAACTATTAAAGTAAGTCACAGTTTATTAACGTCCCATAGCTGGGGGTTGTCTTTTTAGTCAAACTTCTTTAAAATTTTAAGGTATTCAGTACCCTTACATATGTAATAACATGCAGCAAAATATTCTCTGGGAAAGGCAACAGAACAACAGAAGTTCAGGCTTGGAGGTTGAAGCCTGAAAGATGATCCGATCAGGTAGCGGAATAGCTGAATACCAAATCCACTCTGGCAATACATATGGATTGGGTAATTTCTTCGGGAAAGACCACAGTGCAATAAAATGTCAGTCTCAGAAGTCGAAACCATAAACGGTGGTCGGATCAGACAGTGTAACAGCTGAATACCAAAAGCCAGTCAGGCAATATGGATTTGATTATGTCTCCGAGAAAGGCCACAGAACATAAAACGAACTGGATTGGATTGGTAGCTATAAATTACCAATCAGCAAAGATGGCACAACTTGCTCCATTGGATAAGTCATAATGGTGGGCAATGAGCTATTACCAGACTAAAAGGAGGCTCTACCATTGTTAAATTTATCCATTTCTAGTACATGTAAGTCTTCACTGATGGGAGGCTTCAGCCGTGGCTAGTTACCAAACAACTTGCGACCATCCAAATTAGATCCGCCTGTTCCGCTGTAAGTAACAAATTATCTCTTACTAGTTCTCTTATAATTTATAACCACATATCATTAGGTAAGATAACAATATTGTCTTCGTATCTTTTAGTATTTCATTCAATCCTTTTAATAAAATGTATTTTACAGGTGATTTTGTTTATTTCGCCAAAAAAATATTGAAATGCATGCGAAAGTCATCAGCTCGTTACATTTTTTTGCGGGGCAATGGCCTCCGCATAAACAAGTCAATGCAATTTGCCTTTATGTGTTACTCTTTTTGCATACTTAATAAATATTAATTTATCATCGTTTATTTACGAAGCTCCTTAGCCTCGTTCGATTGAAAACTTGATTTTGCAGGTAAAAATTTTACGAGCGTCTCGTTATTTCGTTGTTAATTTAACAAGTTTACTTCTTGTAATATTTTTATATTAGTCATAATGAAAATCTGTAAGTTATATTAATATTTCTTTGTGATTTTAAAGTATCTCTTAAAATTTTCAGTAACCATAGAAATGTAATCGTGAATACTATTTTAAAAGAGTACAAATTTAGTAAATTTATGAGTTAGATCACTGAATGAGACTATTTCTGTATCTTAATATTTCTTAGGGTGATAAGTAAAATAAAAAAAGTAAAAATAGTATAAAATTTTATTTTTTTCAGTGGGACTTAGATTTTATACCCTATACTAATAGTTGGCAAATAGACTTCTAGACTAACATACTACTTTTTAATTTAATACTACAAGTTTGTCTAAGATAAATATTGACGGTCTTACTAATGCGAAAGATTAAATATATAATATATCTAAACAAATACTTTAAAAAATTTAACAAGTGCATTATTTGTAAACCGTTAATATTCATTTTACACAAATGTATACGTTTCAACTTCATTTAACCGGTAATTATATAGAAGGAACACTTGCGGTCCTAAGACAGTACCCTGTCTGATACCAATCATATGTCAACAATTTGTTTATTCGTAACGGTAGTATTGTGGATTTTGTTGTTGCGGTCTCTGCTGTTGTTGAATCTGGGGCTGATGAGGAACTTGTTGAGGTACTTGCTGGGGTTGAAGAAGTTGAGGTTTGGGTGTTGGAATCTTGACCACAATATCGGTAGGTTTACGTGAAACCTAGTAATAAAAAAGTATTATTTAGTGTGATTCCTGCACATGATCTCCTATATAATTAATGTTATAAAAGAGGGTGTTTGTGTTTCGAATTTAGTGAGCTTAATAATGATTATGGGCTAGATAATTTCGTGACACTGTACGTTTCTTACAAGATCAAAATACATATATAGTGCTAGATATTGCTTAATAGCATAAATTTAAGTATGATTCGTATTCATTCTTCTAAATCAATAGCCTTCGCTTATTTTATCATTACTACAGTATTATACTATATTAATTTATCATTGTGTTTACCTTTATAATTGATACTTTATTTAAAAAAACTCTTCATAAGTATATATTATGTAAATATACTTACTTCAGCTCTGAAACCTTCTTTGGGGTCGGCAGTATAAGTAACAGTTCTAACAAATCCATCGCTGTCTACAACAGAATATGATCCCTTAATAACATCACCATCTCTTTGTTCATTACGGTTCTGGTAGTTGGTGAATTGATCGTCGTTGACATCAAAGCCGAACTGGTAAGAAGGATGGGGCTGGAAGAAGCAAATATCAATGTTACAATAATGAATAATGGACAGCAGTAATTGGAAGAAATATTTGTGTTACACGTTCAGTGAAAGGATATTCAATATCTGCAAATCAAAGTTAATTAGGTACGTTCAACTTCTATAAATCCAATTAAAGTGGCAACTTCCTTTTATGAACAACTTAAATAGTACCTACATACATTTTATTTCTCTTAAGTAGTCCAACTGGCCTATCAAACGTAGTTATATGAACGAGACCAGTTTAGAGTGAAAGTTAAACTTGTGCCGGTTAACGATCCTACTACGATAACTGAACCGCACGTATTAGATATACCTACAGTATCATTTATACGGAAATGTTTAATGAATCTCGTGAAAGCAGACTTAAACAGTCTGTATAAATGCCGTAAGTATCAGGCTTTAGATGTTGCATAAGGAATGCCATTAAACCTGATTAGAAGTGCTTTTAGTGTTCCTGATTAAAGCTTCCTTGTTGTATATTTATGTTTTAACTGTAAATATTAGTGCGTTGTAACAATGTCTTTGCATCTTGCAAATTTTATCCTAAATTCAGATTTCCATTTAAAAGCAGGAGTCAAATTACTTCAACATTTTGCAAATTTAAACAAATATCATTTTTTGTCAGAAAAATGATTGTTACTGTAACAATATGTCTAAATCATTACAATGTAACTCCATATGAAGATAGTGGAGTAGTTTTGTTCGAACATTTGTGTTATATATTTATATAAATTATCCAGACAAATAACTATTAAAGTGTCTTTCTTCTTTAACCTCAAAAGAAAGTGCCATCGTTTTGTTCGGACTAGTCTACAAAGGCTTGCCTATTTTGACAGGAATTTATCACACATTGTAAGCCCTAATAAAGGCTTTTCTTGCCCCAAAACCTTCTTTGAGTGACACTATTTCCTCCCCCTAAAAATCCTCCGCCCCTTAAATGTTGTGTTGTTTGTGTTGTGTAATGTAAGTCAATTAAAATTTACAAAATAAAACTGTAACAACATATTTTATTATCTAATTTCCTGTATGTGCTGTTGTAGATTAACCATCATATGATTGTTACATCTAATTTGTTTATTTTTTTGGTTTTACAACTATTGTTGTAAAAACTGCCTAAATATCAAGATTAGACTACGTGATACTGGCGAAGTAAAGTGTGCCTTATTAGCACAACCGAAAGACATTGATTGAAAGAAAAAGATGGAATGGTTAGAAGCAAGAACATGTCTGAAATCTTAACGGCAATGGAAAATTTCAAGGGTATTTAATAAATATTTAACCAAAACGACCGTGGCATGGTTTATATATGGTAAGTAAATGAGGTTGATGATCTGAAAAAGGTCAATGGCTTTTACACCTCATTGTTTTATTTGACACAACAACGTTAATAAGTTCTTATAACGGAACCGTGACGGTAGTTTTAACATTATTGTGTGACAATTTGTTTATAGCATATTAGTTGTTCCCCGCGGCGTTACCCGCGTTGTTCTTGATTCCTTTAGCCCGTTATGAGTTTAGGAACGTCGCGAAAGGAACATGTAGAGTGACTGGAAAAGGAAATCTCTCAGCAGATACCGTGAGAATATGGAAAAACACGTTCGTGATAAAAGACTACGTCACGAGTAGATAGTATATGCAGAATTGCAAGTCAATCTGGTGAATATATAATCTGGTGGTCAATCTTTTGGAGATCTCGTAGTAAGTGGTCCTTTTTTTCTTATATATTTGGATCTCTTGGGGTACTTTAAGGTAGACAACACAGACGCTTACTAAGAACGAATTTCATCATATTCCACGGAATAGTAAATCCCTTCAACAGTAATATTATGACATTGTTCGACTTACATCATAGTCTTCAGGCTCACGTTGCTGTTGTGGCCTGTATTGTTGCTGAGGCTGAGGTTGGGGCTGTGGTTGAGGCTGGTATTGGGGCCTGGGTTGATACTGTTCCTCTTGAACACTGTAAGGCTGTTAAAAAAGATTATTACCTTGTTAAAATTTCATTTACACTGTAAGTGTATAAATATACGGCTTGAAGGACCAAAATTTTACAGTAAAAAAAATATAATGGTTTACTTTAAGAGTTATTTTATATTGGAAATCAACTCTCATAAAGTATGTATAGATGAGAGGAAAAATGGAAAAGAAGTGTGACAGAGCAATTTTAGGCAGTAATGGCCAGAAAAAATGGCAGTTCATATGACATTGGCTACTTAAACGTGGGTATAATACTATAGACAAAAAATAACAATTAATATATTCATAATTAACTTTAACTTCGTTAGTTAAGGTCCTGATTCATCTCCCCGTAAATTTAGATTAACAAATTTGAGATATGTAAATATTCTTTGAAACTATAACTATTTTGAAGTAAACTTACGAGTCGTGCAGGTACAGGAGCTGGCTGTGGAGGAGCAGGGCGAGGTATATGCTGTCCTTGGGCTTGACCACCAATATACTGTCTTAATAGGTGTGGAGGGATGCCTTCATCTTGCTAGAAAGTGAAATTAATTTTCTTTAAGAATTCTTACACTTTTACATATTGGGTATAAGATATTGTACTTTCATAGTTATCTTTTCAACACATTTATCAAAAACAATTATCATTTAATGAAGTAGAAGATGATGAAAAAGACAATATGTTAAGAAGCTCTTAAACATTTAAATAGGACAGACGGAGATTAAACCCTTGACGCTGTTTGGAAAATACAAAACATTGAATGAATTTACGGGATAAACTTGTCAATGTAGACCACTTTTGAATACACTTACGTAGGTAAAAAAGGTATGTAAAAAGCCAATTAACGTCCCACTGTTGGATAGAAGCCTCCCCTCTAATAGGTGAAAGGCTTTCAGAGCTTATTATTTTGATATTTAAAAAATCGTGAATACCATTGGTCGAAAATTTGAAACATACGTATTAAATTACGCATTTATTTAATCGGGAGGCAATGAGACACTTTCTTCCCTCAAAACGGGCCGAAAGTGCGAAATTTCGATCTAGGTATGACGAAAAATTAATTTCATAATAATTTTCGTCTACAAAAAGTTTGAATAATTTAAATTTCAGACCATAAAAGCTTTTATAATAAACTATAAACCACCTTAACCAAAAGAAACATGAATATAAAAGCTAAAGTATCAATTATATTGTTACCGAGCAACCCAATTGTAGGTTAAATTACGTAACTGTAACAATGAGACCGGTTACGTATGAACCAATTTGAGCCGCTTTTTAAATGTAACACATGTTATGCAAATGGACATTTGCGGACCAATTTTCAATAAACATTGCTGCATGTATGTTGCAACAGAATTCTTTGGTATTTGGTTGCATTTGTTGCCGGTGCATTTGTTAAAAAATACACGAAGTATGAAACTAACGAGAATTCCTTAGTAATCGATTGTTTTGAAAAAGAAACAAATTTACAATATAGTAGTTAAAAAGTCCAAAAAAGCTTTCAAAGCTCTTGATAGTAGGCGCTATAATCTTTACTGCATTGTCAATACCTAATATTGAAGATATTAACATATATTTAACTCGGTTTTATACATTTTTGGGTTGATAAAATAAGTACACTTGTAGAATAAACATACTAGAAGTCTATTTCTTGGTTTTTCACCCATTTTTGCCTGAAATATATTTAAATTCGCTAAATTAGGAACCGAACCCTTATTGACAATGCATTGATCAATTATCAACATGATTTTTCTAGAAATACAATTGTATTTAGGACGACGAGATTATAATTGTTATAATGTTAATATTTTATTAAAATGTAAATGGAATGTTTGCTCCTTTGAAATTATTAGAAGCAATTTTGTAAGACCTCTGTATTACTGTTAATTTATAACTAATAGTTCGATAGTCTTATAACTTGGTCTTTAAACACCTGTTTTTTGATAAGATAGACAGAAGATTGGCTCATTTTAAGAAAGTTTAGTGGTTTTTTGGTGAGGTTAATATTTTAACAAAAACATATTCGGAGTAAATAATTACAGGTGTAAAGTTTAGGTCGATAAACTAACTTCTTAAGTAAGAATACTCGTATATAATATATGCAGATTTATGTATCTAATGAAATAAAGAGTCTCTGTTATAAAAATAGGGCTTTAATTCTTTAGGTATCAAACGCTTAACTTATTTTGAAGGGACATAGACACGCACATTATGTTATAAGGAATACACAGTTTTTAAATCCATACATATTGTGTGTATTTTATTAATGTTTTTATTTCTATACATTTATTCAGTAAGAAAAGTGAAATACACAATTTTAACACAAGAAATAAAAACAAACTTGTAATTCCATATTTTAGAGTGAAGAAAGTTCAGAAATCATTTGTCGGGTTGAGCATACGCATTTTTAATAAGATACCTCAATCAGTTTTGGATTTGCCTCCGCATAGTTTTAAAAAATATGTCAAAAACATCCTTTTACAAAAGGCATATTATAATGTTGAAGATTATTTAGGCGATAGAAACGTTTAGACTTGATTCCAGTTGCTCACAGAAGCAACATATTACACATTGGAGCATACAAAACTATCTTTAAAAAAGAAACTCAACGTTTCTTGCCGGTTTCTTCTCAGCGGATTCAACTTTCCGAACCGGTGGTAGATTTGTTACCAACGGACAGACTACTGACGATTCAAAAGTGCTTTTTGAGCCTACTTGAATAAAGAATATTTTGATTTGATTTGATTTGATATAAAATTGCTAAATTTGATATTGGATTAACGGCATCGCAAATGCACACCATAAAAGACTTACTCTAAAACACTGACGTTGACACTATAAAGAACCTAATTTTCAACGGCAACAGATTATATAAAGCACAATTGTTAGAATTACAGATAAAAATGATATATAAGAAATATACAAAGTGTAACGAAAAGGAGCCAAGTTTGTTGGTAATTTAATTATTAGCCTTTTTAATTAGTTAGTATGTATTATCACTGTTAAATACAATAGAAATCATGTATCTATTTTGAAATATCATATGCATATTTATTATGATAAACATGAAAAATAAAAGTAACTTTGTTATTTAGTCTTCATTCCAATACTTGTCTTTCAAACGGTACTTTAATTTATTATAGTTTTAAATTGAAGTAAGACTTATTTACGCACATTTGTCTTAGTAATATGGTGAATGCGTCACGAGAGCGTTACGAAATGTGTGATCGGTCGACGAGAGTTTAAGTTTTATATACAAATACAATATATTATTGACATTTTTTAAACTATTCTAATTATAATTTTAACTTGTATGTACGAATTCATAATACTATTAAGTTTTATATACATTTACGTACACTGTATTATATTGCACGCCACATTAGGCATTGAACTGCAATAAAGAATTTTGAATTTGAATTGAAATAGACAACTTACGACTAATATCCATTTGGTAAAAATATGGTTTATATTCATAGAAAATGTGCGTACACACATTTACATAAAATATATAAGTAGCTCCCTTTTAGAAGGTAAATAAGTATATTCACCAATTCAAGTAGTATTTAACTCACCATTACTGTACTAACGTGATAATATCAATTTAATACAGATATCAAATCAATATGCCAAGGAAACATCCATCGTAAAGTAAAATCGACTTTAAAAGCTTTCCTTCTCGGTATATCATTTAATAACAAAAGAAATATGGGTATGTATTTGATATTGGGCTTGTTATAATTACTTTAAACGTAGGTTATATATAAAATTATAAATATTAATGTTTTATTAAAAGTAAACTAATTGAGAAAGCATGCGTGGTAGTGAATGAATTTCTCTAGACAAATTAGAATAGTTCAAAATATATACTGTATTGATGATGAGGAAAACAAGGACACCCGACTCAGAAGAGGAAGCAAAAGAACCCTTGTTACTGTAGATTCTAAGTCGTTCTTTAATCACATCATCAGTATATGGAAAGAACCAATATTGGACGATTCAAATGCTGTAAAAGTGTATTTGAATAAAATTTTTTACAAACCTGCTGTTGAAGTTGATATTGGGCTAACGGCGTCGCAAATGCACACCCTACAAGAACTAGCGCAAAACACTGACGCAACATTGCACACACTATTAAGGATCTAATTATTAAAAATTAATTAATAAATTAACCAAATGCACTACACACGCGGGAACCACAACCGTGTATGTTGCGTGTAGATCACTCTCACTTTTTTATATACAAGCACCCCTTCTAAGTATTGGGGCGGGAGTATCGAGCTGTGAGTGCAATACGAAACTAGAGCATCAGTTTTAGTGTTCACTTACTGGCCTGTAAGTATTCATATTACAATTTATAATAAATCAGAATGAAAATCGAAATATCTATAATAAATTAGGCCTATTACAGCACTTTTGAATCGTCAAATCTAATGTTATTTCCACACATTAATTGTAATGTAAATCTGATGATGGTATTATACAACGACTTAAAATCTAAAGTTACAAGGGTTCCTTCGCTTCCTCTTCTGAGTCGGGTGACTTTTTTCCCTCGTCATCATTACAGTACATACTATTAACTACTCTAATTTGTCTAGACTTTTCTCAATTAGTTTTCTTTTAATAAAACATCTTTTATGTTTTATAATATTAATGATTTTATATATTTATATGTTCATAGTAAATATAATTAGCCCAATATAAAATATATAACTACAGTTCTTTTATTATTAAATGGTAATTAAATGTAATGGTTCCTTCGTGCCCTGTCCTGAGAAGAGCCCACAACAAACTCAGTCGGGTGTTTGTATTTTTTTGTTACCATCATCATTATAATATCATATTAGTTTAATATATTTCAATTTAAATTAGAGCAATTCGTTTAATCGTATAATGTTTCATCCATATATATATATTTGAATAATTAAAAAAATCTACTATGTTTCTCGTTCAAATACCTTCTGAAAAACTATCAGGAGACTGTAAAAAGGAGGCTGTAAAAATTGCAACTTACTTAATATTTAAATGTCGCTTTGGGGAAAATATTATTGAAGTGAAACTTCTTTAAGCGCATGAGGGCAAATTTTTTATGGATGAAACGCGTGATTAGCGTCACCATGATATAAAGCGTTTTTTATGCTAATTAGATTGAAGATTAGGTAGTTTTAATTTTTACAAATAGCATGTGTCATTTTAGTTTACCACTCGTCATTTAACAATTTAATTATTCTTTTCTAAATTTTAAATTCCAGAACCAAAATTAAATTAATAATTTCTAATATAGACACAAACAAATGGCATTTCTATTTACAATTCGTCATCTGAGATTTCAATAAATTATTTCTATTAATTTAATGAGAATTAAATTCCTAACTTTAATAAAAGTCTCGGAAATCGGAAATTTTTAGATTTGTATAAATATAAAAAAATAGTTTGCCAAGAAGTTTCACTTCTGACATGTTTACTTTGTACACACGCACATTTATAACGCATTCTTATAGTCTATAATTGATCTACAAAAAATAGCTCATATCACATTTTAATAAATTAAACCGTTTTAAAGTTATTCAAATGGAAAGTTTTAGGTAAAACTAGGTGTGCCCGGTGGGGTAACCCACGTAGCTCCCGATCTCGTGGAAAAAGGGGAAATTCAGATTAAAATGTAAATCTAATCATTCTAGAAAACACTGAAACAATGAAATAGACCCAGCTGTTTAGTAGAAGATTATTTCGTCTTTACGTTTCTGTTTTCGTTCACGAAATCCTGCAACTCTGACTGACCATGCCAAATCGTCAAGAACATTTCGAATCATATCTTGATACCGTTAGGCACAACAGTAACTTCAACACCTTGGTCAATTAAAAAAAAGGACCAATGTCCCTATTATTTTATTATTTATAACGAATAAATAAAAATTTTAACCAGAACAGAACCGCCAGAACGAACAGAACAGAGTCGGCAAATCCCACACTCGGCTACCACCCCTTCACACATATAACCCTTATAAATATTTCAATGCAGCAACAAACGTAAGCTTATTGCCATTTGATTACAAGCAGTTATATATTCTGCCATAAACCGCACCCTTACTATAAGCTGTTGAAGAGTTCCATTGATCATTAAATTTAACTACGACAATCAATTGATCATACCAACGTTACGGTAGGTGACTCAAATATCTGGATAGCCTATAAAAGATTCTGCCGGGTATCCTTAGTTTGCTCATAAGAATTGAAGAGTTCTATTACATTTAAAAACGAATAATCGAAATCGGTTGGCGTGATCTTGACTTAATGCAAATTTAAGACTTATACGGTTTTCTCATGGATGCCATCATCAAAACTAACCAAAAAAAAAAAAAAATGGGACACTACGACACCATCTTTCATTTAAAAGAAAAACAATCATCTAGATCAGTTTACCCAGTCGGAAGATATGAGGTAACCAACATAAAAAGAAAAAGTACAGATGAATTGATAACCTCTTCTTTTTTTGAGGTCGGTTAAAAAAAAATGTGAAGACCAAATAAACTTTTCATGAAAATCGAACCGTGCGTGTTGCCACTGATGACCTACGGCTCCGAAACGTGGTCGCTGACTATGGGCCTCACACGAAAGCTCAGAGTCGCTCAGCGTGCGACGGAGAGGACTATGCTCGGAATTTTTCTACGTGATCAAATCAGAAATGAGGAGAACCGTAGCAGAACCAAAGTCACCGACATAGCCCTACGAATCGCTAACCTGAAGTGGCAATGGGCGGGGCACATAGTCCGACGGATCGATGGATGTTGGCGCCCGAAGGTGCTGGAGTGGCGACCCCGCACTGGGCGGCGCAGTGTAGGGAGACCCCCCACAAGGTGGGCCGACGACATAAAGAGGGTTGCCGGTAGCCGCTGGAGCCAGGCGGCACAAGACCGCGTCTTGTTGATGTCATTACGTGAGACCTATGTCCAGCAGTGGACGTCCATCGGTTGAAGCGACGACGACGACGACGATATCTTTTATTTAAACAAAGTTACAGGCAATCAAAATGGTAGCCGGACTTTTGACACCTATGGTTAGATTTACAGAAATAACTGTTAGTAAACATACACTACATAAAGAGGATTCAATGGCCTTTCATGAGTTTGGTGCTGCCATCGACTCGGCATGGCATACTTTGGCAGATTGTGCAACCTGGGGAACTGAGGGTCGCCTCTCGTTTGCGCTGATCGGCGCAGACCTTTCACCGGATAGTGTTGTAGGCGCGATGCTGTCTAGTGAGAGATGTGGGCGAGAGTGGCTCTCTTTTGTGAGTCGATCATCTCATTGAAGGAGGCCCACGAACGAGAGAAAGAGATTGCAGTGGATGCTCTCTCACACCGCCGGAGGAGGCGGGGTACAAGGCAGTGCTTGTTAGCGGGACACCAAGGATTGCGAAAGTTGAACCCCTGGGGCTTCATTCATGGATGAAGAGGGTTCCGCTGGATTTTAGTGAATATTGCGAGTGCTTTTTCTCGCCGAGTCCCACACTCCTGGCAAATGGTCGGGGCAAATGCATAAAACCATTTCCCAGCGAAAAAACGAAAAGTACGTAATGTATGTTGACTAACAGTTATTTCACCTTTCAGTTCAATCGTTCACGGCTTCGTTACATTCATGCATCTTGATTTCTGACTTACTCATCCATTGTCTAATAGATATTGTGAAATAAATTTAGGTATATGTATATTAAAAGCGTTGTAATATTGTATTATTCTCAAGAAATGATACAGTGTGTTATAAAAGCACACACTTGCATAAGGATTGTAGTATAAAAGTTTTATTTCAATTAGTTTTTAATTACTTTCTTTCAGATTTTTAGATTTACATTCATAATCTAATCAATATACAGATTTGACTTTACAAGGAATATATTATATCCAACTAATAAATCCATCTTTAAATTCGTAACATCATTTACATAAAATGTTCGACATTAGCAAATTTAAAAATACTCTTAAAAAAAAGAATGTATATATGTACAGTATGTATATATGGATATCATTGGTATCCCTGGAATATGACCGAGTTAAAAGGGCCGCTACAATTTTCTTTAGATAGACATTTTTAAATTCGTTATATCTTTACAATGGAATATCAGATATTATTAATTTAAAAAGTATTTTACAGGTATTGAAACAGTCTTTATTAAAATATATACAAAATAGTATAAGGATTAACACAGAGGTATGAATAATATGGTTTGATTGGTGTCAGCACTTTTTAACTTTTAAAATGTAAAAGAGTAGTTATAGTGGCATAACTACAGTAGTTGGACATATGCTATCATAATTTTTTTTGTAGATCTTAATACCTGCTATAATAGTGTAGAACATATTTTTGTTCTATCATGGATAGTTTCCACAGACATTTTTGAGAAAGTATTTTTTGTGTGAAAACGTTACAAACGTTTCTTCTTCATAATATTAGTTTAGAAATATTGGATGAAAATGTGGATTTTGAATAATTATGATAATACGACATATACTAGTAAGTAAGTAACAGCCCTTTAACGTCCCACTGCTGGGCACAAGCCTCCTCACTCATAAGAGAGACCTGCTCCACTGCGGATTGGGAGGCATAGTACACAAGTGCACTCTCTATTCCTTCACTCTCATAGTCCGATGTGACGGTAATCCGACACAACCGGAGAGAGAGATCGGGCGCAGGACCGACGGCTTAACGTGCTCTCCGAGGCACGGGGGTGAATCACACCGCCAACTTCCCAACTTCGGGCAAATATTGAGAAAATCTTAATAGAAAACTCAATATCGATTTCGAAATGGCCCGACCCGGGACTCGAACCCAGGACCTCATGTCTGTAGTCGAACATGCTAACCACTAGACCAATGAGGCAGTCACTATACAGTTATTGTGCAGATTAACGATGTTACTTTAATTTATACTTTATAGTTTTTTCTTTCTTTTTCTTATTACCACGTAACATGAAAACTCTTCATCAGAGGGTCTCAGGTTCGAATTCTGGGTTGGCATGACTGTTTTTTTAAATAAAAGACGTACCTGATTGTTGTTCAAAATTAATCCTTGTACTTTTCGTTGAAAGAAATTATACCTGAATATTTCAGGAGTAATTCTGTAGAAGTATAGGCTATGTATGTGTGGTGGATCAAACCTCCAAAAACTATTTGTCTTAAGATATGGTGGCCAGTAGAATCTTGCTTTAATACTTGTTATACATTAAATCCCATTAAATTTTATCAAAAAAAGCTGTTGCAACGTATGCAGGTTATTACTATTTTAATAAATCTTAAGATGTATCCATCTGTGGAGTGAAAAATCCTATTAAATTTCAATTCTTAACATTTTNTTGTGCAGATTACATCGTTAATCATAACATACTTTAATTTATACTTTATAGCTTTTTCTTTCTTTTTCTTATAACCACGTAACATGAAAACTCTTCATCAGAGGGTCTCAGTTTCGAATTCTGGGTTGGCATGACTGTTTTTTTAAATAAAAAACGTACCTGATGTTCATACTTGAATATTTCAGGAGTAATTCTGTAGAAGTATAGGCTATGTACCGTTGTGTGGTGGATCAAACCTCCAGAAACTCTATTTGTCTTAAGATATGATGGCCAGTGCCCAGCAGTGCGTCGTTAGTAGAATCTTGCTTTAATACTTGTTATACATTAAATCCCATTAAATTTTATCAAAAAAAGCTGTTGCAACGTATGCAGGTTATTACTATTTTAATAAATCTTAAGATGTATCCATCTGTGGAGTGAAAAATACTATTACATTTCAATTCTTAACATTTTGGATAAAGCACTCGATGAATATAGGACGCGGCCTTTTGATTTCGAATATACAAGTGAGACAATAGCTAGTTATTAGTGTAACCATTTATAATGAATGTAAACAAGGACATTTCATGAAAATATAATTTGATTTTTAAACGACAATTTGAACTCAAACCATTTTTATTTAATTTATATTTTGACGAATCTATTATTGCACACAGAAAAAGGATAAGAATTCCTATATACAAATTTAAATGAGTGTTAAGAAACAACAACAGAAGGTATTCAAATTACAGAACTTAAATTTCTTGTTTAGATTTAAGTTCTTGCAATTTACTAACACGTTCCTCATTGGTCTAGTGGTTAGCATGTTCAACAACAGACATGAAGTCCTGGGTTCGAGTCCCGGGTTGGGGATATTCAAAAATCAATATTGAGTTTTCTATTAGGATTTTCTTAATATTTTCCCGAAGTTGGGAAGTTGGCGTTATTCTGCACCCCCGTGCCTCGGAGAGCACGTAAAGCCGTCGGTCCTGCGCCTGATCTCTCTCCGGTCGTGTCGGATTCCTGTCACACCGGACTATGAGAGTGAAGGAATAGAGAGTGCACTTGTGTACTATGCCTGCCAATCTCTTTTATATTTTTATGGTTTATGCTCTAAAAACCCTCTCTCGTGCGAGTGAGGAAGCCTGTGCCTAGCAGCAAGGTTTTGATGTCACCACGAACACTGAATCTAAGGTATTTTAAGGATTTTCTTCCATCTTCCACTTTGACACAATATTCTTTTTAAACGATGTCAAAAAAAGAGAAGGTTATCAATTTGTCTGTGTATTTTTTATGTTTGTTACCTCACATCTTTCGACTGGATGAATCGATCTTGATGATTCTTTTTTTAAATAAAAGGTAGTGCTTGTCGTAAGGTCCTATTTTTTTTTTGGTCCAGTTCTGATGATGGTATCAATTAGAAAACCGGATAAGTGCTAAATTTGCATTGAGCATGTGCGCGACAAACGGACGAATAACTGAAAATCACGCCAACCGATTTCGATGATTCGGTTTTTCTTTGGAAAGGATATACTTTAAGGGTTATTTGATGATAGTTTGGTTAGGTTATGATCATGGAATTTCTAACGAAATAACGGAAGTCTTCAATTCTTAGGAGCAAGGCAACAAACAATACTTGGCAGAATCTTTTATAGTCTATCCCGATATTAGAGTCACCTACCGGAGCGTCGCTATGGGCATGTGATTTTTGTAGTCAAATATGATGATTAATGGAACTCCTCAACGGCTTACAGTAAGAATACGATTTATGTCAGAATATGTAACTGTCTGTAATAAAATGGGAATGAGCTTACGTTTGTTGCAGCATTGCAATATTTATAAACTGTATTATGTATGAAGCGGTTGTACCCGGGGGGGGGGAGGGGGGGCTTTTGCGTATTCTTATATTTGGACTCCATGATGTGCTATAGGTGCCTGCGGTGCCGGAGCAACCAAGTGGACACGTGGAATACATCTACCTCGGCTGGCGCCGATATTTAATGTCATATATTGCCTTTTGTATATGTTACGGAAAAGCTAACCAATTTAAAACTCGCCGGTATTTAAATGAAGATGAGATTATCTTGAAGATGTCTCTGAAATGTTGACCAACTATACCAGGAACCTCTCAATTCAAACTCTACATTAAAGAATTGACATGCCATCAGAAATCCCAAGATCTCTACAATTGTAGTAAATACTAGCAGCATTGCACCGATGTTGATGTTATTCATGAGGTTCAGGGTTAATAGCATTGCAAGCCATTATAAATTCCGTTATGCTATTGAGATTATAATTGCGCACAATTATACATAATGAAGGAGTATTGAGTAAACCTGTAGGTTTTGTAAATGGCTACCAAAAGCATTTGTTTGAAAATGAGAAATTGGGTAAAAACATTATGATATTAATCTCAGAACAATATATCCAAGGATTATTGTTAGTTACCAAACAAAAGTCTTTTTTTTTTGAAACGTGTATATATAAGCGAAATATTATTCACTGACTAACTCATAAAGGTATTTTACGCAAATCCTGTACAAAATATTTATTTTTTTGTTATTTGAGAAGTAATTATGTAGTACTTAAATACATGAATTATTTATTGCTGTGAAATTTATATATTAGGCAACTAAAAATGTTTGTGCGGTTTTCATTTATCGGTTACTTATATGAATTATTTGTACAATTAAAAGCTGATATTAAGAAATATCATTAAATATATTAAATACGTGGTTTTACTTTAAATAAATACAGTAAAAACTTTAGTAAAGTATGGCTGCGTCAAATGCAATAATTCGTGTTTCTTTACTTTATGATTTTTTACAGTTTTATTTAAATTATACCTTAAAATGCAGGTGCGTCACAAAAAATATCATTTGACATACAAAAAAGTTCGTGCGCTTTTCATATTTTTACATTTAAAAGCTTCTATTAAAGAGTATCATTGAATGTGATAGATAAGTTGGTTTAATTTAAATAAAGTAAAGTAAGTAGCAGCCCATTAACGTCCCACTGCTGGGCACAGGCCTCCCCCCTCATATGAGAGAGGGTTTTTAGAGCATAGACCTACCACGCTGCTCCAATGCGGATTGGCATGCATAGTATACAAGTGCACTCTCTATCTCTTCACTCATATACTCATATGTGACGGGAATCCGACACGATCGGAGAGAGATCAGGCGCAGGATCGAGTGCTAAATATGTTCTTCGAGGCACGGGGGTGGATCACACCACGAATTTCCCAAACTCGGGCAAATATTGAGACAATCTTAATTGAAAATTCAATATTGATTGGCCCGACCCGAGATTTGAACCCGGGACCCTATGTCTGTAGTCGAACATGCTAACCACTAGACCAATGAGGCAGTTACCATTGTTTACTGGAAGCTTTTAATAACAGCGCTGTCTTTGATAATGTGAATCCATAATATCGCTGAAGGAGGCATCGGAGAGAGCGAGACAGAATGTCATCGGCGCTCCACCTATCCGACGGAGGACGCGGAGAAGCAGGATTCGTAGATTTGCTCATCTTCTTCCATAAACTATTGATATGAGACGGCTACATCCGGGGTACCAGAGTGGATTGTGTACTCGTACCTCTGGTTCTCCACTTACGGATATCAAGGGTTCCGCTGGGTTTTAGTGGGTATTCTGATCTTTCAGTGAGTCCCACACTCCCTACCCCGGATGCGTAAATGCATTTCCCAACGTAAAAAAAATGTATCTACAATTAAAATATTACTCACTGTATCTATTTTATATTCTAAAAAATGGTCAAATACAGCAGTAGTCTTAATCAACTAAAATACGTCTGTTACCTTAAGCATTTTTATTATCTATTACACATTTAAATCTAATCAAGACATTCGACGTAATAAGCTCATGCTTTTCAGTAAAGTGAATTTATAATAAGTTGTACTATTTAATATATTGTCCATTAAGTGGATTGCTATAAATTATAAGTATCAAAGATTGAGGCTCAAGTCAGAGTCGGAAATATCCATGATTAACTGATTGTGGGGACACTTTAGTTGTACCAAACATTCGTATTAGTTCTCAAGCAAATCACACATCAAGGCATTCAATTGTAACTATTAAATAATAGCAGTCACGATTTATCAATTGATAATGCCATTCTCGCGTGTGCAGTCACGTAAACTTACAAGATTTTGATAGTAGCTATATTCTAATTGATAAGTTTTAGATTGCAATCAAATCCATGAGTAAAGTGTTTAAAAATATGTAATAAATGAGATGCATTGTGGACAAATGAGTCTATAAAGATTGAATTACAGATAACGAATTCATAATGTAAATAAAAGTTTTTATACACAGGTAAGTAAGACGAAACAGAGTTTTATATCGAATAAGCGATAGACATAGACCAAAGTGAGCGATTATAATTTATAATAGATTATATCTGATAAATCTTAACGAGGTTTCTTAACTGAAAAAGAAAAATAGACTAACGTAGACTAGATTTAATTACGAATTTTCTAAACAAATTAGTTATATATTTATTCTCGCTATTAAGAGAAAATGTTACAAAAGTTTTGACAAAATTTTAACATACACGTAACTATTTTTATTGTGAATAATATCAGCAGATATTATAAGTAAATGAGAATACTTTTGTTAGAAACAACCACAATGAATCTGACGGGATTTTACACTAGTTGTTATTACAGAAGTATTCACGGGAACGGATAATTCAAGGCTTGTTAATATTATAAAACCCAAATTACAGTAAGACGTGTTTGGATTAAGGTAGTAGAATAAAACAATCGTCAAATCTTTTATCTAACTTCATTGTAGTTTATCAAGGACACGAAAGAGTGAATTAAATTAAGACAATTAATTAAAATTGATTGACAGTGGACAATTTAGTCAATTAAGCTTTTCTATCTTACAAATGTTTATTTAATTAATGGTTGTATTATTTTGTTAAGTCTGGCAGTGCATGCATGCTGGAGTGTTGGTGCCAACACTTATGTATGGTAGTGAAAGTTGGGTATGGCAGAAGAATCACAAAAGTAAAATAAATGCGGTAGAGATGAGAGCGTTGAGAAGCATTAGTGGATTAAAACTGAGTGACAGAGTAAGAAATATTGTGATAAGAGAGCGTCGTGGTATAAAAGAAGACGTAGTGACTAAAATTGAGAAAGGTATGCTTAGATGGTTTGGGCATGTAGAGAGAATGAATGAAAGGAGACTGACAAAAAGGATTTATGAGTCAAGAGTGAATGCGAAAGTTGGAAGGGGAAGACCAAGGCGAACGTTCCTGGACCAAATCCAGGACATTTTAAATAACGGCCAGGTCAAGAGTACTCTAAACCGACGAACTTGTATGAAAGGTTTAATGAGAATGAAAGAAGCGAAGGAGATATGCAAGGATCGTGGCAAGTGGAAGGATGTTGTCTCTGCCTACCCCTATGGGAACGAGGCGTGATGCTATGTATGTATGTGTTTATACAGTGTTTTATCTAACATTATCGCCAAGAAAACAATTTCGTTCCTTTATACCATAACACACAAAGTTATAAGTCGAAAGTAATTGTTTGTAGATAAAATATACAAGTAATAAATATATTCACGATAGTAGATTTTGTATAGGTAGGGGTTTAGTCTAACTTTCCAGTATCGAAATAATATATACACATTCTAGTTATTGCTTCGTTGGGAAATGCATTTACGCACCCCGGCTGAAAGTCATACTCTCATCCAGGAGTGTGGGACTCGCTGAAGAACAGAATACCCACTAAAACCCAGCGGGACCCTCAGTATCCTGAACAGAAGTACCAGAGGTTCAGTGGGGACATTACGCTCTGGGACTCCGGACATCGTCTTTCACGACAATTCAGAATAGATGGAGACTCGCAAAGGCGCGTCTCCTGGCTCCCGGCCTCCTCCTACGGATAGAAGTGGCCTCAGCTACAGCTTCCCTCTCCCTCTCTGATGTCTCCTTCTGTGAGATGACATTCTCACAGAAGGATGATACCATCCGCCAACCACTTTCAAGCATATAGCCGACTATGCTCATCTGCGAGAGCTCACCGCCACATGATAATGTACTACTTTTCTAAGTCTATGTAGTTAGAATCAGATAAAACACAATTATAATTAATGAATGGCTTGTAAAGCAAACGAAAATTATTCTACCAAAACCAAAAGGCAAAAAATTTGGGTATCTATACCATGAAAAATAGATAACTAATATCTTAGATAATATAAAAACGAATTAGTTGTTGTCCGCGGTGTCACTCGGCGGGTTTATGATCCCATGAAGATATGGGTAAATACGTTATTTATCCCATTATACCACTGACAACTTGACAGCCTCATTGGTCTAGTGGTTAGCAAGTTCGACTACAGCCATGAGGTCCTGAGTTCGAGCCCCGGGCCGGGCTAAACCAAAAAGGATATTGAGTTTCCTATTAAGATTTTCTCAATATTTACCCGAAGTTGGGAAGTTTGCGGTTTGATCCACCCCTGTGCCTTGGAGAGCATGTAAAGCCGTCGGTCCTGCGTACGATCTCTCTCCGGTCGTGTCGGATTACCGTCACATCGAACTATGAGAGTGAAGGAATAGAGAGTGCACTTGTGTACTATGCCTGCCAATCCGCAGTGGAGCAGCGTGGTGGATCTATGCTCTAAAAACCCTCTCTCATATGAGTGCCTGTGCCCAGCAGTGGGACGTTAATGGGCTGCTACTTACGTTTTTATATATGTTTCTATAACGAAGTTCCGTAATCCTAATTTTAATAATTATAGGATAGAATGCTGTGAAATAGATGAGGTCATAGTGTAAACTCGCCTTAGGACATATTTCACGTGCCTTCAACGATGTAGTCGTGTCGAGTTGCCTTACGCAATGAAATATCACCAGTTTATCACAAGTATCGTTGAATTCAATTATATTGTACCGATTAACCCGATTTGTACCTGATCTGGTCCGCTACACGTTACATAGCTTACAATTTTTATTTGTCCATTTTCATAAGTCGGACTGCGGTGAATGTAATCCAATAGCAAAATGTGCACAGACGTAATGCGAACCATTCTGTATCTATGTCTGAGACCCTGGCCTAATCTATTACTTTACTATTTTAAACAGTCTTATGCCTGTCTACCATTTTTGACTAGTTACTCTTAAAAAAGTACAAAAATACTCACGATAAAATTATAAATTGAAATTAAACTAAAATTTTTAGGCATGAAACGTGTGATTAACATGTGGCACTTTAATTTGCCACTCATTTAATATACTACTTTCACAAATATACACTCCCAAAAGACGTTCTAAAGATGTCAATTAATAAATTCAAAGTATTTGTTAAAAGAAAGTTGATAGAAAAATCGTATAATAATTTGCAAGAGAACTTAGATGATAGAAACGCCTGGGAGTGAACGAATTGCTCTAATTTGAATTAAAATATAGTAACCTAATATGTTATTGTAATGGTGATGGTAACAAAAAAAATACCCGACTGAGTTTGTTGTGGGTTCTTCTCGGATCAGGGCGCGAAGGAACCCTCGTAACTTTAGATTTTAAGCCGTTCTTGAATACCATCATCAGACGTATATTAGAATAAGAGTGTGGAAAAAAATATTATTTGACGATTCAAAAGTGCTGTAATATGCCTACTTGAATAGAGATATTTTAATTTGATTTGAAAATATTAAATTTGTGTTAATTTTCGATAATTTTAATGACAATAAAATTCCTAACATATCTTCATTTTCCCCTCCCTCTTAAGTCTCGGAAATCTAAAGTTTAAGATTTGTATAAATAAACAAGACAACAATCAGTTCTCCAAAGAAGTTTCACTTGTGGCATGTGTACTTTGTACGCACGCACTTTTAACTTTTTTAACAGGCTTTCGGATTGCGTAATAGCTGATCTATACGTGACCATACAAACTTGAAAGGTCTGCATATACTTTGTTATTACTAAAATAAAAAAAAAATCGAGAAAATCTTGTTAAATATAAAATATTTCTTGTTCATATCTGGCTCGAAGGACCATTAAATTTGGTTATAAATTCAAGCACTATATGATTTTAAATAACGTGTGAACATAAAAATGACATTAATAATATGAGTATAAAAACAAATCTTAAATAAAGTACTGAATAATGCTGAAAATTTTAGAACTGTGTTTCTCTTTTTCTCTAAAAACCTGTGAACACAAATTCGTATAAACTTTTAAAATAACATATTTATTAATAGTATTTAATCAGGGCTTTCTATTGTAGTCCAAAAAATCCTATGTAATATAGTAAAGTGTTTAAAAAATTACGTAGAATATATCATTCGCAAAAAATTATCTAAATTCATTGTGAAAATTAATTGAACAAAATTGAAGTTTAACCAAAAAACATATAGATATAACATTATTATAGACCTCCAATAAGATATTAAGTATAATTAATAGGTTGATAAAAGTACATAAATCTGTGTGTAATTATGAAACAATATTAAAACGAATTAACCTTTTCAAACATGGATTAAAAATATAAAAGCAAGTAAGTAGCAGCCCATTAACGTCCCACTGTTGGGCACAGGCTTCCTCACTCCGGGGAGCGAGGGTTTTTAGCATAGACCCACCACGCTGCTCCACTGCGGATTGGCAGGCTTAGTACACAAGTGCACCCTCTATTCCTTCACTCTCATAGTCCGATGTGACGGGAATCCGACACGACCGGAGAGAGATCAGGCGCAGGACCGACGGCTTAACGTGCTCTCCGAGGCACGGGGGTGGATCACACCGCCAACTGCCCAACTTCGGGTAAATATTAAAAAAAATATTAATAGAAAACTCAATATTGATTTTTGAATTGGCCCGACCCGGGACTCGAACCCAGGACCTCATGTCTGTAGTCGAACATGCTAACCACTAGACCAATGAGGCAGTTATGGATTAAAAATATAATGAAATGTTTTTAAAAACGTGGGTGTTGTTATTTCTTAATACAAAGCCTTTTGTGTCGTATCTTACTAATATTGTTATAATAAAATTATGAAATAATAATTTATGTTAAATATACATTTGCATTTAGACTAAATTGGTGAACTTTGTGGTATAAAAGAAGATGTAGTGACTAAAATTGAGGAAGGTATGCTTAGATGGTTTCGACACGTAGTGAGAATGAATAAAAGGAGACTGACAAAAAGGATTTATGAGTCAAAAGTGAATGGGAAAGTTGGAAGTGGAAGACCAAGGCGAACGTTCCTGGGCCAAATCCAGGACATTTTAAATAAGGGCCAGATCAAGAGTACTCCAAACCAACGAACTTGTATGAAAGGTTTAATGAGAATGGAAGAAGCGAAGGAGATATGCAAGGATCGTGGCAAGTGGAAGGAGATGGTCTCTGCCTACCCCTATGGGAATGAGGCGTGATGCTATGTATGTATGATTACATTATTTAAAAAAGAATGACCTACGCTGATAGAAAAGCGTTAAAATATTGATCGTAATTTTTATTAAAAAGAAAACCGGAAAATAAGAATCTGACAACTAGATGCATATGTTATTCATAGAAAAGAGGGTTTAGAGTGTAAACCCACCGTTTTTTTAGCTGGAAAAGCTTTTACGCCAGGAGTGTGGGATTCACTGTGTGGGCCAGAATATCCACTAAAGTCCAGCAGCACCTTTATCAACCTGTGATGACGTTGACTGAGTTCCGCTTATACTGAGTGACAAGGTAAGAAAGAGTGTGATAAGAGAATGTTGTGGTGTAAAAGAAGATGTAGTGACTAAAATTGAGAAAGGTATGCTTAGATGGTTTGGGCATGTAGAGCGAATGAATGAAAGGAGACTGGCAAAAAGGATTTATGAGTCCAGAGTGATTGTGAAAGTTGGAAGGGGAAGGCCGTGGTGAACGTTCCTGGATCAAATCCAGGACATTTTAAATTAGGGCCAGGTTAAGAGTACTCTAAACCGACGAACTTATATGAAACATTTAATGAGAATGAAAGAAACGAAGGAGATATGCGAGGATCGTGGCAAAGTGGAAGGACGTGATCTCTGCCTACCCTTATGAGAATGAGGCGTGATGCTATGTATGTATGTCTTTAGACTTGTATTCAATTTAAAATAGCAATAACTTTCGATTTGTTCTGTATTATTTTATTTCTGTCAAATTAACGTTTCACTGTAATCCAGCATGACGACAAGAGGTTAAAGTCTGACAATTATGAAGAGTTTTTATAGTTTACTGGTAGTTAAATTTATCAAAATCTATTACCATTATTTCACAATTACCTTTTTAATATCGTTTTATTATAATGTAACAGTAAATAGCATGTATGCCTGCCTCATTAGAATTATTCTTCATACAAGATGAATGATTAAGTAGGTTATATTGTTTGAAAGTAAAAGTCAGGGGCAAAGCCTTAATAATATGGTATTCAATGCCTATTCAACGAGTACAAATAAATACCAGCCTAATCAACGATCTATTTATTAATTTTAAAAACAATGTAATCATCAAGCCTTGTGAACTATTACATAACGACGACCCTTATGTATAAAGAGTCAAGTAGAAAGTCCTATTTTTTGCGACAGTGCTTCAAAGAAAAATGAAAGAGAATGAATGAAATGTGATTGAAAAAAAGGATTTATGAGTCAACAGTGAATGGAAAAGTTGAAAGGGGAAGACCAAGGCGAACGTTCCTGGACAGAATCCAGGACATTTTAAATAAGGGCCAGATCAAGAGTACTCCAAATCGAAGAACTGGTTTGAAAGGTTCAATGAGAATGAAAGAAGCAAAGAAGATATGCAAGGACGTGGCAAGTGGAAAGACGTGGTCTCTGCCTACCCCTATGGGAATGAGGCGTGATGCTATGTATGTCTGATTACATTATTTAAAAAAGAATGACCCACGCTGATAGAAAAGCGTTAAAATATTGATCGTTTTTTTTATTAAAAAGAAAACCGGAATATAAGAATCTGACAACTAGTTGCATATGTTATTCATAGGAAAGAGGGCTTAGTATAGTATTAAATAAAGTATGAAGTTATATAAAAATTATATATTAAATCATAAAAATTGACTCGTGAAGGCATAGTCGCAAGTCATCAGTAGTATATAATTAAAAAGTAAGTAGCAGCCCATTAACGTCCCACTACTGGGCACAGGCCTCCTCATTCCGAGGAGCGAGGGTTTTTATAGCATAGACCCACCACGCTGCTCCATTGCGGGTTGGCAGGCATAGTACACAAGTGCACTCTCTATTCCTTCACTCTCATAATTCGAAGTGACGGGAGTCCGATACGACCGGAGAGAGATCAGGCGCAGGACCGACGGCTTAACGTGCTCTCCGAGGCACGGGGGTGGATCACACCGCCAACTTCCCAACTTCGGGTAAATATTGAGAAAATCTTAATAGAAAACTCAATATTGATTTTTGAATTGGCCCGACCCGGGACTCGAACCCAGGACCTCATGTCTGTAGTCGAACATGCTAACCACTAGACCAATGAGGCAGTAGTATATAATTATTACATAAAGTTAAGACAGTTCAATGCTCCAACCGGATCTATTTCTGATGATAACTTGATAACATGTTATGTATTCTATTAATTATGTCATTCAGAGAATTACATATAAGCATGTGTCGCAATATACATGTTGCGTTATGTGGTTTAACCGCAGTTTAAGAATAGAGATTTTATATACTAGTAATGCCACGCGGTTTCACCCGCATTCATACCGATCTCATGGTAGTGGAAATGTTTTACTACTAAGTCGGACTATAGATTTATATAACATAAAAGTTTGATTTCACTTACTTATTAATTAATTTAATAGGATAAGGATTAATACAGAGATATTAATAGTTGGACATAGGGTACCACGTACTTTTTATATATGTCGGAGAATAAGAGAGAACGGAGCAGCATATAGCACAGGGGCGTAGGGTTCTCGACATCGTTATTAATTGGATCCATTATTTAGTTTCTTATTCTGTGGCCGTTCGTGGGTAATGATGGTGCAATCAAACACTTTATTAATTAACTCGGATTATAATGTTCAATCAGTTAATGTTACCGANAGATAGCGCCAGCGTTCCACAGACATCTGCCTCCGACATATATATTATAATATTATAGAACATTTTTTTTGTTCCATTTTCAATAGTTTTCGCAGCACCCGCGATAACAGATGTTTCGTTTCACACCTTGGGTTACATTAATGTGTTTTACTTTAGGATCCCCTTTTTTTTGAGAAAGTATTATAGCCTATGGTATTCAGTGAAAATGCAGCTTTTTAATGGTGAAGAAATTTTCGATATCGGTTCAGTAGTTTTTGTGTGAGAACGTAACTAACTTACATTACTTTTTATAATATTATTTTAGATTGTGTACAATAAATAAACCGAAATATGGCCTAAAACAAGCTTTTATCCATCGTAAATAAGACAGAACTTAGATCTTTGTTAGTTTTATATAATTTAACTTTATAGTTATACAAATAAACATAAAAACAAGTTTCGATAAGTTGTAAATATTAAATTACCAGAAAATTAATAATATTTCGATTGGATATCGTCTTATGCTTATTTTTTTTTTATCTTGTGTCGCTACAATAACCTCTGACATGGTGGTCGGAGCTTGTTCTTAGCCTTTTTTATACTGTATCAGTCATTTAGTATTATAGTCGCAATTATTTTATTTAATATATTTGTCGGAGAATAAGAGAGAACGAAGCAGCATAAAGCACGAGGGCGTAGGGTTCTCCACCGACATCGTTTTTAATTGGATCCATTATTTCATTTCTTATTCTGTGGGCGTTCGTGGGTAATGTTGGTGCAATTAAACACTTTGTTAATTAACTCGGATTATAATGTTCAATCACTTAATGTTCCCGATATCAATTTACACAAACTCATTAACAATAATAGCTAGGAACGCGACAGTTTCAATAGTCGACCACTCCGGCCGACCGCCACTCGAGAACTGCCGAGAGACGGGCCGGACTGCCACTTATTGACTCTGCCCCCACGCCGATACAAAGATGGCGCCAGCGTTCCACAGACTATTACACACGGACCAGCGATCCACAGACTCTTGCACTCCGACATATTATATATCTAAATATATTTGTTATTATTATTTATTTTCTTTTATTATTATATTTGCTACCTTTTGGCAATATTGTAGGAGATTTTCTCTAGTGCTTTCGGTATTCATTAAGTTTTTTAGATTCCCTGGTTGTATTTCGGCATTTATTTTTAACTCAACGTTATTTTATTATGTAACAAATCTCGGGCATTCTGTTATTAGGTGTAATATGTTTTCTATCTGTTCTGGTTCACATTTGCATTCTGGGCTGTTTTTTTTTTTGTATTTATAAAGATAATCAGGAAATCCACCATGTCCCGTTAGAATTTGCGTTATAGTAGAGTTAATTTTTAAGGTATTACTTATTTTGTAGGCAGGTTGTATGTCGGGTAAAAACATTTTTGTAATCTGAGCTGTTGCGCCTTGAGTATATCTAGATTGCCAGATTTCCAGGGTGTCCACCTTAATCATTCCTTTAATGTATGAAAGTGGACATGCCACGTAATCAGCCTTGGTTCGCTTATATAATGCTGCTTGTTTGGCTAAATAATCTGCTCTTTTATTGCCGTCAATGCCCGTATGTGACTTGCATGAGATTGGCTGCTGTGGCCGAAATTCAATCAAGAAACTGTTTGTTTTAGGACGCTGTTTATATTTGATTACAATGTTCAACTGTTTATATCATCTAATTTTATCTTAAAACAGACGTTTGTATAAAGATTTAATAGCATCTGCATTCTCTGTTGAAACCGTCATTTATTATGCTTAAGAAATCCGAAATATTTTTCAAGGAAATTGCATGAAGCCTTTCAGTTCACTTTAATAATTTTTACACGTCAGTACTGACATATGAAACGTGGTTCTCATTTTTCATTGCATATAAATTACATATTTTTTTTAATACCGTGTAATTTTTCAGTCTTATATGCAATTGTGGAATATTTTCCGTAAGCCGCCGTCAACCGGGACGAAATAGGCGGCCCACCACTCACTGTGCCTCCGCTCGTTAATTCTCTGATATCTCCTAACATACCCATTTTAATGAAATGCTGTCAAGGATAGTTTTGATCTACATAAAATATACAATATTTGTAATGTATTTAGTTTGATTAGGAATAACACTGTGTTATATAAAATGTATTGCTAAATAACACATATTTTTTGTAATACGTAAAAGATAAAAATGGTTACTGTGGGTTACCTTTAGAGATAAACATATTACATCGCGGAATTTTGTATCGATCTTTTTAAAATATATTATTCCGTAGTACATTAACTTCATCTATCTCGTAAGGTTTTGCTAGCATTTCCGATTTAAGCGCACAAAAATGTTTGTTATTAAATCACGTTAGTTATTAATCAAGTATTTGAATTATTCGACTATTTTTATACAAAACTATATGTGTATTATATATACAAACCTTCCTCTTGATTCACTCTATCAATTGCTGGAAACCGAATTAAAATCTGTTGAATAGTTTTAAAAATCTAATCGAACAAACAGCTAACATGACTTCATTTTTTACTATATAAATCTCTAAATACAATAATATAAACTAAGTAGCATTATTTGCATGTCATGAATAAGTGCACTTTGTTAACATAATACAACACATTACAAGTACAATACATCATCATATTTAGGTGCTATAAATTATATGTAGATAAAACGAAGCCGGAGAAAGGAAAGTGCTTTGTCCTTGCTGAATGCATTATGATACAGATTGCATATCGATCGTAATTTTATTCCTTTTGTTGGCTTTTATTTCGACTGCTTTAAAAAATTTGCTTTTATACGTAAACTAGCTGACTTGGCAAACTTCGTACCGCCTCAGAATCAATAAACAGAAAGATAATTGCGGAATGTCTTGAAAAAACTAGTCCAAACCGAAACAAACGGAACTGAACCTCGTCTTCGTCGTCGCTTCAACCGATGGACGTCCACTGCTGGATAGGTATCACGTAATAACGTCCACAAGGCCCGATCTTGCGCCGCCCGGCTCCAGTGGGGGGTAATTGTGGGGGGTCTGCCTATACTGCGCCGTCCGGTGCGAGGTCGCCACTCCAGCACCTTCGGCCCCCAACGTCCACCGGTCCTTCGGACTATGTGCCCCGCCCATTGCCACTTCACGTTCGCGATTCGTAGGACTATGTCGATGACTCTGGTTCTACTACGAATCTCTTCATTTCTGATGCGATCACGTAGAGAAACTCCGAGCATAGCCCTCTCCATCGCACGCTGAGTGACTCTGAGCTTCCGCATGAAACCCATAGTTAGCGACCACGTCTCAGAACCGTAGGTCATCGCTGGCAACACGCACTGTTCGAAGACTTTGGTCTTTAGGCACTGAGGGAAATCGGACGAAAATATCTGGCGTAGCGTAGTATAACCGAACCTAATGAACGGAAATTGATTTATTTATATATAAATATATAGGGAGACTTTTGAAAAGCATGGCAAAAAAAAACCATACATTCAGAAGGGGTTGCCAATTCATTTAAAAATGTTTTTAAAATTTTCAATATAGAAACGAAATTAAAACTAAAAATCTATAATGTGAAAAGTTACCTTAGTATCAAGTCATGCTGTGCCGCATATGCGTTCCTTGTGTCTGCATTTTTTTTACACTAAACAACTCTATGAATGAAACTTTGAATTTGAAAAAGAAAATTTGAATTTTAAAATATTAAACTAATATGACATTGTAATGATGATGGTAACAAAAAAAAAAATACCCGACTGAGTTTGTTGTGGGCTCATCTCAGATCAGGGCGACGGTACCCTCGTAACTTTAGATTTTAAGTCGTTCTTGAGTACCATCATCAGGCGTACATTAAAATTAGAGTGTAGAAAAGAAATAAATATATATATATATTATATGACGACTCATTGGTCTAGTGGTTAGCATGTTCGGCCACAGACATGAGGTCCTGGGTTCGAGTCCCGGGTCGGGCCAATTCAAAAACCAATATTGAGTTTTCTGTTACGATTTTCTCAATATTTGCCTGAAGTTGGGAAGTTGGCGGTGTGATCCACCCCCGTGCCTCGGAGAGCACGTTAAGCCGTCGGTCCTGCGCCTGATCTCTCTCCGGTCGTGTCGGATTCCCGTCACATCGGACTATGAGAGTGAAGGAATAGAGAGTGCACTTGTGTACTATGCCTGCCAATCCGCAGTGGAGCAGCGTGGTGGGTCTATGCTCTAATAACCCGATTTTTTTTTATTGCTGACAGATTAGCGCTTGACTGTGATCTGATGGTAAGTGATGATACAGTCTAAGATGGAAGCGCGCTAATCTGTTAAGAGGCAATTTACCCCTTATAGTTTCTACACAACATCGTAATGGAATACAAATCTCTTTGCTTGGCGATACGTTCTTACTAGTAGGGTGTTAACTAACGGCTGAAGCCTCCCACCAGTCCTGACTCAGACAAATTAGAAAATACAATTTTCTAAATTCGTCCTACCGGGGATCGAACCCGGGACCTTCGCTAGCAAAGCGAATACTCGCACCACTGCGGCAGCGAGGCCGTCAAATATGCGGGAGGCGGGTGACTATCAGCATGGTTTGGCAACGTGGCTCGTCTTGTTTAGAATTAGAAATAACATGAGCTAATGTAAGCGCAGAGCTTCTCAACAGGTGGGCCTGAAAATGAACATGGACAAGACAATAGTTATGTCCAATATCCTCCACTCAGTCATCGTTGAGAACTCGACACTCGAAATTGTTGACGAGTACACCTGGGGCATATAGTCCAGCTAGGTCGGCCGAATTTCGAGAAAGAGCTCAACCGCCGAATCCAACCCGGTTGGGCAGCGTTCGGAAAACTCCGGAAGATATTTTAATCCAATATCCCTCAGTGCCTGAAGACCAAAGTCTTCGAACAGTGCATGTTGCCAGTGCTTACCTACAGATCGGAAACGTGGTCACTGACTATGGGCCTCATACAAAAGGTCACAGTCACTCAGCGTGCGATGGAGAGAGCTATGCTCGGAGTTTCTCTACGCGATCAAATCAGAAATGAGGAGATCCGTAGTAAAACCAAAGCCACCGACATAGCCCTACGGATCGCGAACCTGAAATGGCAATGAGCGGGGCACTTAGCCCGGTAAACCAATGGACGTTGGAGCCTGAAGGTACTGAAATGGCGACCCCGCACTTGACGACGCAGTGCAGGAAGACCCCCCATAAGGTGGACCGATGATATAAAGAAGGTCGCCGGTAGCCACTGGCGCCAGGCGGCGCAAGATCGGGTCTTGTGGACGTCATTACGTGAGACCTATGTCCAGCAGTGGACCTCCATCGGTTAAAGCGACGACGACGAATGTAAGCGCGCGTTGACATTCCGTAATAAATAATACTGTGACAGTAATGTATTGTTTCTAGTAAGTAGTAAGTAAATAGCAGCCCATTAACGTCCCACTGCTGGGCACAGGCCTCCGCACTCCGAGGAGCGAGGGTTTTTAGAGCATAGACCCACCACTGCGGATTGGCAGGCATAGTACACAACAAGTGCACTCTCTATTCCTTCACTCTCATAGTCCGGTGTGACGGGAATCCGACACGACCGGAGAGAGATCAGGCGCAGGACCGACGGCTTAACGTGCTCTCCGAGGCACGGGGGTGGAGCACACCGCCAACTTCCCAACTTCGGGCAAATATTGAGAAAATCTTAATAGAAAACTCAATATTGATTTTTAAATTGGCCCGACCCAGGACTCAAGCCCAGGACCTCATGTCTGTAGTCGAACATACTAACCAATAGACCAATGAGGCAGTTGTTTCTAGTGCGCGCTATTAATTTGATACTAGAAAGTTAGAATTATTTATTATCTTATTTATTATAATACTTTTTCATTTTAAAATTCTTATCTGGTTCACAACAATAACTTGATCCCTAACAGCTGAAATAATACAATGTAAAAAAAGCAAATTAAGAAAAGAAAGAATTTTTCAAAATTACATTTTCAAGTGAACAGGTTTTAATGTTTAATGTGTTCTATTTCAATTTGTAATATTTTTGCAAAGTCTCCTTGTACATATTTGATTTCTAAAAGAATTTTAAATTGCGTTTGACAAGTAGGAATAGGTTCTAGAGGAAAGCGAAATAGTTGTTTTTACTATATTCTAAACATCTTTTTCCATATTTAGTCACCTTTTGGATCTTCCCTGGACTGCCTGAAATTATTCAAATCCAAAATCAGATAAAGCCGTTATAGAATTTTAGCGAAATTAACGAACAGCAATTCATTTTATTTGCATTACCAACAGCACATACATCAAACGCTTATAAAGTAATGTAATAACACAAATTTCAATTTTTTTTATGTGAAAGATTAAATAACTTTTTATCAATTCTATTTTACAATGCGTTATTATCTATGTCATTAATCTTATACACGATATAAATAATAAAAAGCAATACGGATTAAAAGTTATAATTGTAGACATATAAATCACGTTATTTACAGTTTTCTACAATATTACTTGTGTAGCTTTTCTTATTACATACATACATACATAACATCACGCCTCATTCCCATAGGGGTAGGCAGAGACAACATCCTTCCACTTGCCACGATCCTTGCATATCTCCTTCGCTTCTTTCATTCTCATTAAACCTTTCATACAAGTTCGTCGGTTTAGAGTACTCTTGACCTGGCCGTTATTTAAAATGTCCTGGATTTGGTCCAGGAACGTTCGCCTTGGTCTTCCCCTTCCAACTTTCGCATTCACTCTTGACTCATAAATCCTTTTTGTCAGTCTCCTTTCATTCATTCTCTCTACATGCCCAAACCATCTAAGCATACCTTTCTCAATTTTAGTCACTACGTCTTCTTTTATACCACAACGTTCTCTTATCACACTATTTCTTACTCTGTCACTCAGTTTTAATCCACTCATGCTTCTCAACGCTCTCATCTCTACCGCATTTATTTTACTTTTGTGATTCTTCTGCCATACCCAACTTTCACTACCATACATAAGTGTTGGCACCAACACTCCAGCATGCACTGCCAGTCTAGCCCTTTGAGACACCATCTGGCTATTCATAAAGGCGTACAGAGCACCATTTACCATATTCCCTGCATTCACTCTCCTTTCAATATCACTTTCACATGTTCCATCTTTTGTAAATTTTGATCCCAAGTATACAAGTTCTTTCCCCTCTTCCACTTGTTCCCCATCTATCAAAATATTGCCATTCATCATAGATTCATCTCGTTCAAAAAGCAAAACTTTCGTTTTGTTTACATTCACTTTCATTTTCACTTTCATTACTTTTTTCTTATTGCTGACAGGTTAACAGGATTAGTCTTTTATTTGTGCTTTAATATATACAAACCAATGCTAAAGTCAAATTGCTTATAATGCAATATACATTTACAATTTTTCCAATCTGAATATTGTATAATAGCTATCTAACTTGATAACTACAACATACATACGAGAAAGCTAAGGTTTCACTTTCTCGTTTTATTATATCACTAGTTCATGCCTGTGACTACGTCTGCTTCGACATGAAACTCCTTTATAATTCGCTAATAGTCCAATTAAAGTATTTCACTTAATAGTTTTTTATTACATAAATAAATATTATTGAATAAATATTCCCCCGAAGTATAAGAAATCTCATCAATTGGTATATATGTTATCGTACTATAAAATACCTTATATCTTTAAAATTACTCAACGCATTTTAATGCGTTTTTTACCAATAGATAGAGTAATTCAAGAGGAAGGATTATATGTATAATACGTACCAATTACAATGTAGAAAAATGGAAAAATTCTAAGATTTGTAATGTGATGTCGTAATAAACACATTTTCGTGCGCTTACATAGTAAACGGTGGCTAAACTTTAAGAGATATATCAAATTAATATAATATTTAAATGTTTGTCTTCGTAACAATTTTACCTTTTACATAGTACAAGAAAATATGTGTTATTTACCAAGCTATTAATATAGATTACATACACTTTATATATAGTACAAAAAAGCGGAGAACATCAATGATTTGTAAAATGACGTCGTTACAATTGATATTTGTGCGTTTAAAACGTAAATCTTACGATATAGAATAAATGAATGTACAACGGAATTGTTTATCTTAAAAAGATAGTTAAAAATGTCTGCGATTGTATATATTTATCTCTAAAGGATAACACACAGTGACCATTTTTACAAATTATAAAAAGCCATGTTTATCAACCCATTTTATACAATAAAGTATTATTCCTCATTCAATCAAATACAATACATACCTTGTGTATTTCATGTAGATCAAAACTGCCCTTAACAGCATATAATAAAAAGAAATATCTTAGGAGAAATCAGAGTTTTAAAAAGTGGAGGTATAGCGAATGGCGGGCTGTACGGTGAGGGGTGAATAGTTTAAAAAAAGTAAATATACAACAGAAGCAGCTTCAATCTATACTACGATGTGTAAAGATTTATTATAATGTAGTTTAGTCAATATAAAGGAAGAAAATACAGTACAAAAATATGTTTCTTAGTATCTTCTGTTACTTCAACAAAAACACTCTATTAATTACAATAATACGAGTAATATCATGACCACATAAAGTGAGAATGCTTATTTATAGAAAAACCTAATGCAAAAACGCGACAAATAATTCTAGGGTTGTAATTAAATAAATTAATAGACAATAATCGGAAATTCTTCGCTACGAAGGATGTTTCTTTCCTAAGTGAAGTCGAACACCCCACTTATAGTTTGCATTTTTATCAGTTTTAACAAAAGTGTGAACTGGTCCAATAATGGGTTCGTTATCTTTGTGATCATGATTAGAACTCTTGTCTTCTTGATCCTCGTAATCATAATCACGCTTGGGTCGCTCTGGTTTTGGTTTTTCTTGCTCCCTCACAAATGGTTGTCGATCTGTAATTAAATATTAATATAGACGAAAAATGCTCGAAGAGTTTCAATATAAATAAGTATTATATATTTACGTCGTCATCCCCACGAGAAGGCCCCGGGGTTAACGGGTTTTGTTTTAGCTGCACATTTCTATATGCAGCAGAATGACCTTCAAAACAGTTTTGAAGGTCATTCTGTTTCCCCTCCGCCACTCGCGATGTATTACAGTCCTTACTTAGTGTAATAAATTAATTGATTCTTTAGCTATCTAATGGTATATTTAAATTTCGGATAGAAGTGATAGATATGTAGCTACAACACAAAACTGTATCCCCCGATTTTGTTATCATTCGTTTTTTAATTGCATAAGAAGGCTTATTCAAGTTAAAAAAACGACTCTGTTTTAGCTATCTATCACATTACAATATGTAAGTAAACTCTTAAATTTTACTTTATAATTAATGGACGCAATAAAAAATGTTATCAACAAACGGGAGCAATTCTGGTGTAGCTCAATAGCCCAGTAAGTGGCGGGGTGGGTGTAGGCTATAAACCTTTCTTACTTGTAAGGTCAATGGTTGCTTATTACACTAACTATAGCTTTTTGTATTATCTGTAATAGCAAGCCTTTTTGGAATATAGAAAAGTTTATGTAATTAAAAATATCCTTTTCCTTTACTTATATATTAAATCTAAATTGTGGTATTTAGTTGAATATACTACTGTGATGCTTGTAGGCATAGTTTCAGTATAATAGACATTCTGAACTTATAGACTCATTACCAGTGGTCTTTTACAATTTAAAAATATTCTTTATTGATATTTATACCTAAAGTAATCCTTTGGATTGACCAAGATTCTTGTTAAGACTCACAGGATCAAATCCAGGGAAAGAATCACTAAGTTTCTCTGTTATCTCGTTATTCTCGTTTTTCATTTATCGATAAAGAAACACAACGCTTGGAAATATACACATCCCGAGAGCAGTAACTGAAGCAAGCTCTAAGTTTTCTCTCCTGAAAGTGAGAAGCTTATACCCAATAGTGGCATTATAAGCTTGCCTTTCACTTGTTAATGTATATTTTTCTATGATCTACTAGCAGTGCCCTGCGGTTTCACCCGATTTCATTGCGTAGACACCGATCCCATATTTTCGTTAACATAAAAGTTTTATATCATTTAGTTTTTTAAATACTTCCTTTAAGATTATAAGATACACATTCATGATCGAATCAATATACAGGTTTTACTTTACAACGAATATATCTAACTAATACATTTTTAAATTCGTAACATCATTTACGTAAAATGTTCGATATTAGCAAAATTAAAAAACCTCTACAGGTAATGAAATTTCCTTGATTTCAAGGAGGGAATAAAATAAGTTTTAAATTGCTTCAGTAATTGTTAGTTTGATAAAAATAAAAACAGTATAGGTATTTGGTAGGTGTTATTGGTATCCTTGGAATATGAACTAACTCACCAGTCGCAGGTCCAGTTATAAGAGCCGCTACAATTTTCTTTAGATTGACATTTTTAAATTCGTTATAACTTTTGAATGGAATGTCCGATTTTTATAATTCAAAAATTATTTTACAGTTATTAAAACGGACTTTAATAATAAGATTTCATAGAATAAGGATTAATACAAAGGTATGAAAAATATGGTTTGGTTATTGCCGGCAGATACAAATGTAGGGAACATTTGTATCTTTGTATATTTATATTATTAAATTAGATAAAGTAATAAATTTAACTTACACAGAATTCTGGGACGTGATAGTGCTGCATATCTTGTGACGCGTATTTGAGGCAGCCTATGTACTGGGTAGAAGGGCATGGACCACGTTGATGCAACTATGGTCACGGCGGTTAATATCATCTAGAATATAAATATAGAAAAGACGATTAGAATACAAATCTATATTAACATCATAAATAAGTTAAGCTTTTTGAAAGAGAGGAATCTATGATGAATGGCAATATTTTAATAGAAGAGCAACAAGTGGAAGAGGTGAAAGATTTTGTGTACTTGGGATCTAAATTTACAAAAGATGAAACATGTGTAACGAGAGTCAATGCAGGGATTATGGTAAATGGTGCTCTGCACGCCTTTATGAATAGTGAGATGGTGTCCTAAAGAGCCAGACTGGCTGTGCACAGAGGAGTGTTGGTGCCAACACTTATGTATGGTAGTGAATCTTGGGTGTGGCAGAAAATATACAAAGATAAAATAAATGCGATAGAGATGAGAGTGTTGAGAATTATAAGTCGGATGAAAATAAGTGACAAAGTAAGAAATAGTGTGATAAGAGAACGATTTGGTATAAAAGATGTAGTGACTAAAATTGAGAAAGGTATGCTTCGATGCATGTAGAGAGAATGAATGTGAGGAGACTGACAAAAAGGACTTATGAGTCAAGAGTCGAAGAGAAAGTTAGAACGGGAAGACCAAGGTTCTTGGACCAAATCCAGGACATTTTAAATAAGGGCCAGGTCAAAAGTACTCTAAACTGACGAACGTGTATGAAAAGTTTAATGAGAATGAAAGAAGCGAAGGAGATATGCAAGGATCGTGGGAATTGGAAGGACGTGGTCTCTGCCTATCCCTATACGAATGAGGCGTGAGTCATATTTACTGTGTGCTTCAATAAACAGCAAATGGGTTTTAAAGTGAAACTTCCGTAGGCGCATGATGGTATTTTACCATCATGCTACGGATGTAACGCGTGATTAGCGTCACGAAGATGTGCAGCGTTTTTATGCGTTAATATTTACAAATAACATGTGGCATTTTAATCTGCCTCTCGTCATTTAATAATTTAATTACTCTTTTCTAAATTGTAAATTCAAAAATAAAATTTAATTAATAGAAAGTTTTAGATTTAAATAAATTAATTGTATTAATTTTCGGCACCTTTCATATTTTAATGATAATTAAATTCCTAACATATATTTTTTTTTCCCTCCGGACATTTAACGTTTTAGATTTGTTAATATATAAACAAGACTTAAATATTAGTTTGCCAAAGAAGTTTTACGTCTGACATTTGTACTTTTTACGAATGCACTATTAATTATTTATTTTAATCAGAAACAATACTGCGTCGATTGGTCTAGGTACAATATTTTTAGGACGCAAGAAAAACACACAACAGAGCTCGTAGACAACGTAACTTTCGAAGATTGCTAACGCTTAGGAATGTATAGGAATGACGTTTTATTTTTCGATAAGCTTCGATAAGAAACGTCATTCCAATACATTTTTTAAGCGTTAGCAATCTTCGAAAGTGATGTTGTCCAAGGGCCCAGAAGTGCTTTGAATAAAAGTGTGTGTTATTAACTTTGGAGTCCACCGAAAATTTGTATTTTCAATTATTTATACCTTACACCAAAATTTAGCATTCTTGAGAACACTAAAATGTTAGAACGGAGACTTACGCCATCGATTTTAGAAAATGAAATCTTCGTATTTTGGGGCTTACAGCACATGCGATTTTTAACGTCGAAATCTACATTAACAAAGATGATATCCGGCCGAAGTTAAAAAAAAATTTAAGTGGTTTAAGTGGATAAATAAAATTTAATCGATTGAAAATTTGGATAAAAGACAAAAAAATCGTGCGCGAAACAGCATTTAACAATTGTGATACAGATTTTAGAAAGAATTGCTTTCATGGTTTAATAGATCTCCATAAAGATAACTAACACAAGGTAAGTAGCAGCCATTTAACATCCAACTTTTAGGCATAGTCCTTCTCACTCATAGAATAGAAGAGCATAGACCCACCAGTGCTGCTCCCAGTGAGTTAACAGGTTTTAGATACCCCAGGGTGGAAATGAATCGATCCTAATAAAAAAAAGTGAAAACGTTTTATTAACATTATGTACGCTCCATCATGTTAGTACACTAAAATGAAACGAAAGTTTCATAAAAAAATACCTGCAATGGATCAACGAACTGATCAAACTAATGATATTTTTTAATCAGAATTGATTTTTTCCGTCCCATCATTAACGGCTTAACACTAAGGATAAACCTCTGTGGTTTTTATAAAGTTAAGCAAAAAATGTTTTAATAATTTGTATATAATAACAAATAAAAGAAAAAAATTGTGGTTTCAAGTCGTGACTCTTGAACACCACAATAACAATATCATAATTCAAGTTGGTTCTTTTAAATTGCCAAGTCTAGCCGTTGGTAATTAATCTACTACCGTATTGGGCGGTTGATCCTAATGAGAAGATACTAGGAAACTAGTATGTTACTTGTAAAAGAATTTAATTTAATATTTGAGTAAAGGAAAAACTTACCAGTAGGAAAAAATGACGGTATTTACTTTAACACGCAAATTTAGAATAAATTTCCTTTTGTACTTGTATAACCAATCAATTATAAAAGTAACAAAAAGTTGTTCTACTTTATATAGCAATTTTTTTCCTGAAAAACAACGCTTTGTTAAATTGCGAAAATTAAATTGTATTTTTAAAGTATTAGGATTTAATTACCCTAGCATATCTTAACAATTTACCCCACTGGCTTAATCGGGAGTGAAAGACTCGACGAGGGAAAAAAGCTCGCAATACACACTAAAACCTAGCGGAGCCCTCTTCATCCTTGAGTGAGACGCCAGAGGATTAGCTTGCGCATTGCTACCTGGTGTCTCGGATGAGTCCGACTTAAGGATTCACAGAAGTGGGAACAGGTGCGCAAACATGCACCGCCTAGCCCGCCTCCTTCGGCGGCGAGAGGAGGCATCTGCTGCATTCTCTCTCTCACTCTCGTTCGCGGGCCTCCTTTAGTGAGACTACGCTCCTGCAGAAAAAAAACAACTCCCGTCCACTAGGGAACATCGCAACTCACTGGGGAGCATCGCAACTAAAATTTAGAGCAGGAACTTTCCGAAACAACCAACCCCGGTCAGAACTTGCACCAACCTGTAGAAAAGCGTCCCGTGCATCCTGGGGAGCCATTGGTCCAGGTGAGGACGGATCGCCTCCACAGGCTGGCAAGTACCCTAATCCTACGAACCTCATCGTCGTCAGGAAACAGACCTTGAGCTCTCGCAGTTGTCCTTCGCCGATGGACAAATTTGTCTAGGTCTAGACTAGTAGCTTCGGCTATGACTAGTGACTACGATATCACGTAAGATATGCCACTTCAGTGGATTATCACATACCAGGGACTACCTACTAATGTACAATAACTGTATCATCAAATGAGATCACAATCAATACTTGTCAGCTATAAAAGCAAGTGAAATTGCTTTTGGAAGAAATAATTTTTATAAGAAGTCTTTTATACACCTATTATCGTTATTTTCTTGGTGGTATTTTACAGATATCAGTGTAGTAATTAATATGAATGAATCGAGCTGAGAAGTGGCATCAATAGGCTTAGCATGGAAGGTTTGTTGAGGCTTTTTGAAGGGATAACTTGTTATGGAAGAGTAAACGCGTTACGATGTCAGTTTGACTGGCTTCCCTTTCTTTCACCTATACGGCAGTGGTAGATAAGCTCCTCTTCTCTCGCTCTAACACAGCGCTAACAGCGCTAGCGATATTGCGACAGAATACGAATAACATTATATTAACAAATATCCTTTCCTTACATTATCACATTAATATACTTAAAATTGAAATAATATCCTAAACTTTTCTCAAATCAGACAATTTCAATTTTTAATAGTTTCTACTTAGTTTAAATGCACAAAGAAGATGTAAACATTCATTATATTATATAACCAGCGAGTAAAAGCTAACAATTTCGCTTTCTTATCATGTCTCGTTAATGTCACGCTGATGCACTGCACTGTGCATTTTAAATGCCCAATTATAATTCTCCGGATAAATTTTGTTTTCTCATATTTCCCCATTAAATAAAATTGAAGGCTTTATTTTTAATAACGGAACGTTTCTCTGTTGCATTGTATCAAAATAAAAAATGATTTTAATCTTTTGTCTGACACATCTATGCAATGAGCTTTTGATGTCAAACTTCTTTACGCATTCTTGGGGAGTAAGTGAATGCATGCATAGTTTAAATGTATGTCAAATCACTGTATGTATGCTTAGAAAGCACAGAAAAGAAAACTTAATTCACCATTAGAAAAAAACATTATCAATAAGCGACACAGGTTGTATTATGTTGAAAAAAATAGGGATCCCTAATAAAAATGCATTATTGTGCTACTTTTTTACATTTTAAAAGTTAATAAAAGTGCCGACAATAATCAAAACATCTATATTAATCCTTTTCCTATTTAAAGACCGTTTCAATACCGGTTAAATACTTTTTAAATTATTGAAATCTGACATTCCATTCAAAAGATATAACGAATTTAAAAATGTCAATCTAATGAAAAATTGTAGCGACACTTATAACTGGGCCTGCGACTGGTGAGTTAGCTCATATTCCAAGGATACCAATATACCTATATTGTTTTAATTTTTATCAAGATAATAATTACCGAAGCTGGATTAAACTACTCAATATACAATATTTTTAAATGTGATGATGTTACGAATTTAAAAAGGTATTAGTTAGATATATATTCGTCATAAAGTAAAATCTGTTTATTGATTAGATTATGAATGTAATTTTGTATTTAATAATCTCAAAGGACGTTAACAAAAATAAATCTTTAGACCGATTTAGTAGACTCTCCACTGCCACGAGATCGATATCTAACCGGGTGAAACCTCAAGGCATTGCTAGTATAGAATAAAGATAGTTTTATATTCCTAATCTATGGTTGTATCATTGATAATGTTATGTCATAAACTATAACGTCTATAACTTCTGTAACCAGTCTATAATTTAACGCCAATCAAGTTTTGCGGAAACTATTATGTAGTCTTCGTAACTTCCACGTCGTACAGACAACAACATCTACTTTGCTATATGTACTTAAATTAGTGTAATATATTCATAACATTTATCGAAGATATAATTAATTTTTAACTATAGTTCTTGGTAGCAATGTAGCAAAGGTTTCTATTAAAATTACCAAATGTTTTCTTCAGTTTTTGAAAATAATTTTGGGATTAACCAAGTGATAATAAAATCTTTGGTTATAGCATTATAGCCGAGAAATAGAGTGCCACATCTTTGCTAGTAGGACGGTAACAAGTCACAGACGAAGCCTCCTATTAGTCCAGGGAAAATTAGGTTAAGTATCTTAGACCGAGCAAGCAGAAACAATAACATCTTTAACAGAATCGAGTGTACTATTTTTATTTATTTATTTATTTATCTTTATCAAAAGGCACTTGTCCCAGTTTACAATTTAGTAACATAAAAAAACAAAACAAATACATAAAACATACAAAAAAAATCAAAACTTAAATTAAAATTAATAATAATAAATTTTAAATTAGAATACAATCAAAATTAAATCTAATAATAATAAAAAAAAACTAAATAAATCTAAGGGTATAATTCTTCCTCGTCATTTTCGTATTTGTACAAATTTATAGTATGTTGTACTTTTTTATTTTTTATTTTTGTCACGATGAACTGCAAGCCAATACTTAAGAATGGAATTCTTCGGGCACTCCGAACACATCTTGAGGATAGTATTCTGAGAGTCACGAATGCGAGTCCAAAATGATGCGATTCGAGATCTTATAATCGCGAAGTAGTCCGGTACTCTGGCGTCGGCAAACATACCCGAAGCACTGCAGTATCTCGGTAGTTTCATCAAAATGCGGTATGCATTATTATACATCACTCTGATGCCACTACGTGAGTTGTTAGTGCAATTGGCCCAAAGTTGACACGTGTAGAAGCACTGACAGTATGCTCTAAACAGTGTCAACTTTGCTTCAGCACTGCAACGGGCGAATCGACGTGCGAGCATGTTGCACCGAACAGCCAGAGCCCTCTTTTCTCGTTTAACATCTTCGTCATCCCGCAGATCCTCCGTCAAAATGTGTCCTAAGTACTTGAAGCTTTCCACTCTTTCAATACACATTCCATTTAAGAAAATAGGTGGTATTTTCTCCGGACCCTTACCCGCTCGAAATATCATGAATTTTGTTTTTTCCACATTATATTTGAGACCGTGATCCCGTGCGAACTCTTCACAGATATTAAGCAGATGCCTAAGGCCTCTGATTGAGGGACTTAGAAGCACCATGTCGTCAGACTTAGAAGCACCAGTCATCAATGTCCAATGAAAAACATTATTTTTATTCAATCCAATGTAACTATTATATTAAATAGCTTTACAATGTAAAACTGTAACACTGATATAACAATTTTAATTTATAACACTATCGATCGAATTGTACCCTCCATTTTATTGTAAAGCTTTACAAACGCGTGATTAGTGTCACAAATATGTGCAGCGTTTTTATGCTAATTCGTTTGAAGTTTAGGTAGTTTTAACATTGACAAATAACACTTTTAATATTTTAATGACAATTAATCTAATTAATTAACATAACTTCCTTTATGCCTCCCTCTAAATCTTAGAAATGTAAAGTTTTAGATTTGTGTAAATATAAACAAGACTTAAAAGTTGCTTTTCCAAAGAAGTTTCACTTCTGACTTTTCACAATCGGGAATTCAGATAAATTCCTCCGAATGATATATTCTACGTAATTTTTTAATCATTTTTTTATATCGACAAAGATTTTTTGACGACAATAGATAAACTTCATTAAAAACTAGTGAGATGTTATAAAATACGTTATTTTAAACGTTTCAACGAATTATTATTTACAGGTTTGTTGTTTAACTTGTTTGTCCGTTTTTATGCCCCGTTATTACTCAAGGACGGTTTGGCTGATCTTTATGAACCTAAAATCTCTGTTAGCTGAAAGAAAACTAACCATTATACCAACGAGGCAGTAAAACAATACACTACTCTTTTTCTGGCGGTACAAATTCCCTAAGCTTGTTAAAAAACCGGATCAGTAATTACGAAATATCATATTACATAAAAAAGCACACTTACCAAGGTGTAGCAATCCATATCAGCCTTATTCGAACCGGCAATGGCGGCCACGGTGTCAAACCGCCTCTTTTAAACTAGAAAGAAAACTGATCACTTTCTATGTCGATTTTACGCTTTGACGAGCCGCGCTTCGCTTGAAGTGCTCCGATTCGATAAATTATTTGCTTAAGATCAAAATAAGTCAACTATTAACGATCGGTGTTATGAAATCAGTCTTATAAAGATGGAATGGCGTCTGAAAGGGCGTTTATAGACACCCAGAGCTTCTCAAATCAAAATATCTTTATTCAAGTAGGCCTATTAATGAACGTCTGATGATGGTGTTAAAGAACGACTTAAAATCTAAAGTTACGAGGATTACCTCGAGCTTATAACAAACTCAGTAGGGTATTCTGTATTTTGTTTGTTACCATCATCATTAAAATATCATATTAGTTAAATATATTTCATTTCGTTAAACTGCTGGACATAGTTCTCACGAAATGATGGCCACAAGGCCTGATCTTGAGCCGCCTGGCTCCAGCGGCTACCAGCGATCCTTATATCGTCGGTCCACCTAGTGGGGGGTCTTCCTACTCTCCGTCGACCGGTGCGGGGTCGCCATTCCAGCACTTTCCGGCCCCAACGTCCATCGGCTCGTCGGACTATTTGCCCCGCCCATTGCCACTTTAGGTTCGTGTTTCGTAGGGCTATGTCGGTGACTTTGGTTCTGCTACGGATCTCCTCATTTCTCATTTGATCGCGTAGAGAAACTCCAAGCATAGCCCTCTCCATCGTATGCTGAGTGACTCTGAGCTTTCGAATAAGACCCATAGTCAGCGACCACGAGGCCACAAGGCCCGATGTTGCGCCGCCTGACTCCAGCGGCTACCGGCGGCCCTCCTTATATCGTAGGTCCACCAAACCTGCCCCGCCATTAGCAAAACTGCTACCAGAGCTCTTGGCATAGCAGGGCTGCCGGGGACTGAGGGCCGTTGCTGCCTTGTTGTCATCATTTCTGTGGTTTTGCCAATAATCACCACGCTCGACAGGCTGGTTAGTAATCGCAGAGCAAACCCTCTTGCACCGATAACGCTGCTGCCCGTTATCGGTCTGTGACATTTAGGTCAGCGGGGAATAGATATACCGCCATTTATCGGTATGGGAGTTAGGAGAGCTTGGTATATGAGATTAGAAGAGTTTTGGGGAGCATTAGGGTAAGGTATAGGACATTACTGCCGCGGATAGGGGATTGAAGAGCGGTAGTAATACCCGCATGCTTAGTCAGTAACTGGACAGATTATTTGACTAAGCACCCTCTGCGTATGATGTATTTCAATTCAAATTAGAGCAATTTGTTCACTCCCACGCGTTTTTATCGTCTAAGTAATAGATCTACGTCTAAGTCTAGATTTTTCAATCAACTTTCTTTTAACAAAGATTTTGAATTTATTAATTGACATCTCTAGAAAGTCTTGTGCGAGTTTACAATAGAAACGAATACAATTACCATTAAATAAGTCGTCAATTTCATGCAACATAACCCCCAATAAATTTATATCCTTTATTTAAAACTAATTGTAATAATAGCGTTATGCTAATGTAAAATAGAAATGTTGTCTTACGATGTGAAACCAATGCTCACAGTACCGACACAATATAGATTGAGTAACATTTTATATATCCGTAATAATATTAATTTATACAGCAAAAAGAACGAAACACAATTTTAAACGACACCCGAATCAGTTCTGAATGTGCCTCCACATAGTTTTTAGAAATATGTTAAAACTGTCCTATTACAAAAAGCATATTATGTATAATATTGAAGATTATTTAAGTGACAAAGATATTTGGACTTGATACCAGTTGCAAATGAAAGCTAAACATTGCAACGAACAAAAACTATGTTAAAAGGAGTAACCGTTGAGTTTCTTGTCGGTTTCTTCTCAGCGGAATCAACTTTCCGAAGCAATGGTGGATTTGTTACCAACGGACAGATTACTGATGATTCAAAAGTGATTTTTAAGCCTGCTTGAATAAATAATATTTTGATTTGATTTGATTTGAAAAGTACTATAACTCGAAGGATTACTTGGACGATAAAAAAGCGTGAGAATGAATGAATTCCTCTATTCTAAGTAAAATAAATTTATATTGTAACAATGAAGTTAAAAAAAGGACACCCAACTGAGTTTGTTATTCACCAGTTGTATTATATCATTGAAAATAATATCATAATGATATTTAACCATTCAAAAGCGCTGTAAAAAAAGAAATAGGAACAGAGATAATATGATAGCAACAAAGGTAATGAAGATAGTTGTTGTTGACTTTAGCCTATTGAGGTGGATTGCCTGAGGAAGTACCATGTTTTCATGATATACGTACTTACATTATTTATGCTGCTGAGTAAGCCAAAGACATGGGGGTGACAAAGGGTTACCAAAATGTCACAGCCCTCATCTATGCTAATATTATAAAGAGGAAACATTTGTGTTTTTGTACATAACTTTTTTTTTATTTATTTATCTTTATTAAAAGGCACTTGTCCCAGTTTAGTAACATAAAAAACAAAATGGACAACATACAGAAAAAAACAAAACTTAAATTAAAATTAATAATAATAAATAAATTTTAAATTAGAATTACAATCAAAATTAATATGCGTACTTGATTGAAGATGTTTTTGATTTGATTTGATTTGAATTAACTTGGCAAGGTTTGTGTAAATCTGTTGAAGCTTTCAGTACCTCGCTTCATTGGAAATGTAACAAAGCAAACATCTTTTTATGTAAAATACATGTGATAACATGACTTACTCTCGTGCAAGGTGCACGAGTTCCAAAAACTATTTCAATAATTTCGACACCTCTTTTTCCAACGTATAAAAGATATGGTTAAAAGCTTGGATATATATTCTTCAGAGAACTTCGTTAGCGCGAGGTAACTTCCTACAACGCCATCTGATGACGCATTTAGAGTCGCTTTAGGAGGACAGGAATGGCCCCAGAGAGATGCACGGATTTAATATGTTAATATGTATATTCATATTTGTCCTTCTATAATTAACATTTTATTTGTAATTTTTATTTATATTTTCTTATTACATATTTATTTTATATTTGGCTATTGCACCGCATACAATTTTATCTTATAATTTAATGTTAGTAGTAGAGTAGTTAAGAGTTTTATTAAGATTAGTATTTAAGTGTTTTGTTAGTCGGCTGATGATCTGTCCGTGACGTCAGAGCTGGCTATAGGGCTGCAGCTGAAAATCGGTACCGTGTGTCAGGTTTATGGCACACGGCAATACCGAGCAGTTCTGCCTTTTCGGGGCTGTGTGGAAATTGCACAACATCTGCATATATATATTTCATTAATATATATATCTATACATTAATGAAATATACTTCTATAAGATATTAATATAGTATAAGTTTATAATTGTCCGGAATAAAGATTTTTTCTTTTCTTTTATTTCTTTTCTTTATACAACGACACCTGTAAAAGCTCTGGATTTAATAAAAATGTAGTATTACACAACTGAAAAGACTTAGAAAATACTACTTACTAGTTACTGTTAAGTGGAGTTTTAAGAGATAATAGTGTGTTTATGAAAACACGTACGCAATTGGTTAAACAAATTTGGTTAGCATAAAAAAGGTTATAGTGAACCAACCTTAAACGATAGACGTATGCTGTCGAACACTTTTTTTTAGAACTTTTAAAGGGGAACAATTTACTTTTGTATGATTTTTGCGAAACTTTAACCGTTTACACAGTAAACAGATCTCAAAAGGAAAAAAAGACCCGATTTTGAAACATACTTCATTGGCTTACTGCTCCTATTGGTACTAACGTGATGATATATAGCATACAGCCTTCCTCGATAAATGAGCTTTCTAAAACTAAAAGACTTTTCTTTCAACTATCAGTAGTTCCTGAGACGTATACTGTCGTGGTATTTTTTTTAGATCATTTAAAGGGGAATATTTCTGTCATACATGATTTTTGCGAAACTAACTATTTGCCTAACATATGCATAGGTTAACCTAAAAAAAACCCTGATTTTGAAGGGGTTGTTTTTACCCCTATTCGGATCTTGCGTAATTTCTTGTTACCGGAAAAGCTATAATCTATTACCGTGTCCAGGATACATTTATCAAGGTTCCAAGTTATGATACTGCCACACTGCTGTGTAAAAATGCTTATAAACAATAAATAATACATAAGACAATAAAACAATAAATGTTTATAAACATTCATCGTGACACCAAGACGCCCACCGTGGAGGTGTTCGTCCGGGAGTTGGCGAGCAACATGTTCCGCCACGCGGAGCACTCCCCGCACACACACCTCCATGGCATTGCCAGCCAGCATCCTAGATCTGAAAGCACTGGGCCCCCACTACCTCGTGAGCTCCTGCTTTGACCACCACCAGGTGTGGGTGAAGATGACGGCGTTGACGACTCGACGGCAGTGGCGGAACTCGGATTAACCTCGGGTTCCGCCGGTGTAAGCTGGTATGAACCAGCCCGTTAGAGTGACGGGCAGACACAAATACCGGGCATCGACGATGCCTGAGAAAATAAGCCCGGGTAATGAGACTGCCTCATTGGTCTAGTGGTTAGCATGTTCGACTACAGACATGAGGTCCCTGGGTTCAAGTCCCGGGTCGGGCCAATTTAAAAATCAATATTGAGTTGTCTATTAAGATTTTCTCAATATTTGCCCGAAGTTGGGAAGTTGGCGGTGTAATCCACCCCCGTGCCTCGGAGAGCACGTCAAGCCGTCGATCCTGCGCCTGATCTCTCTCCGGTTTTGTCGGATTCCCGTCACGCCGGACTATGAGAGTGAAGGAATA
>JACTOM010000110.1:6630603-6646577 GCA_015832385.1 Elymnias hypermnestra | reverse complement strand
AATTAGTTTACTATATTTTAATTAAAATTAGAGCAATTTGTTCACTCCCAGGCGTTTCTATCGTCTAGGTAATCTTGCAACTTATAATACGATTTTTCTATCAACTTTCTTTTAACAAAGACTTTGAATTTATTAATTGACATCTTTAGAACGTCTTGTGGGAGTTTATTATAGAAACGTATACAGTTACCCTTAAATGAGTTGTTAATCTTATGCAGCCTACTAGAATTTATAACAAGTTTGTTTTGGTTTCGTAAGTTATATGATATACATTCACTCTTTTTATTAAAAGAGTCAATGTTTTTATGTACATACAACAAGTTTTCTAATATATATACGCAGTGAACTGTCATTATGTTAACTGCCTTGAATTTGTTTCTTAGCGACTCTCTTGGACCCATATTGTAAATCGCACGAACGGCCCTTTTCTGCAGCACAAATATTGCATCTATATCAGCAGCATTACCCCAAAGTAGAATACCGTATGACATAATGCTGTGAAAATAGCTGAAATATACCAGTCTGGCAGTATCAACATCTGTCAGACGACGAATTCTTTTAACTGAAATATGGATATTCACTTAACAACAGGTGAACCGAATGCTTGAATATTTCTGATCACTTAAATTTGGAATATTTGAACATATCTCCTATCCAGGAAACAAAATAAGGCTTCTAGCTAATTATTAACAATTTTCATGTGATATCATGCTTTCTATTGGCATCCAAATAAATAACTAAAGAAAATGTTAACAAAAAAACTCAGATCAATAACAGAGTACTCATGACCCGTTTTTCAGCAATAACCTAGACCTCGTTATTTCATAAATGATAACTAGACACGTAAAAAAGTCTCGACAATTTAGTATTATAAATTGAATAAAAGCTATTGTAAAAAAGTATTTTAACTTTGTTAAACGATTGTAAAAAACGACTAAATGAATTGAAATGATAATTACTACTGAGTTATTAGAAATTCTATATTTCTACAAAAATAGTTTAATAATTTTATGGTTGTGACAAAGATATGATCAATATTTCAATATGTATACTAATATTATAAAGCTAAGGAGCTTGTTTGATTGGACACGCTAACCTTAGCAACTACTGGTCTAATTTGAAAAGTCTTTCAGTATTATAGAGATAGCTCATTTATCGAGGAAGTCTGTATACTATATATCATCACGTTAATACCAATAGGAGCAGTAAACTAATGAAGTATGTTTCAAATTCGGGATATTTAGCTTTCGAGAACTTCACCCGTTTACTGTGTAAACGGTTAAAGTTTCGCAAAAATCATATATAACTAAATTGTTCCCCTTAAAAAGTCCTAAAAAAAAGTCTACGACAGCATATGTCTATCTATTAAGGTTGACTCACTATAACCTTTATCATGACAACCAAATTTGTTCCTTTGGTGTATCTCCTGTGAAATGCAGATGTAACGTATATTGATTGCTCAAAGTCATATTTTCTAGGTCAGAAAGAAAGTTATTTGTTGTTTCTTATTGCATGTCAGTAAGCCTATAGCTTTGGTGCTTAACTGTAATCACATCTGATGGTCAGTGAAGTCAAATTCTTGTATTGTAACTGTTCTAATCTGATAGTAGGTAAGTTACCTAAGAACAGAGCTCTAAAGAACCCTTGTAGTGGCAACATGACATTTATATAATACAACAAGTGGTAGATGTGAAAAAATTTGTATACTTGGGATATAAATTTACAAAAGATGGAACATGTGACAGTAATATCGGAGAGTGAATGTAAGGAATATGGTTAATGTTGCGCCTTTATGAATAGCCAGATGGTGTCTCAATGGCCTAGACTGGCTGTGCATGAAGAAGTGCTGGTGTCAATACTTATGGTAGTGAAATTTGGGTATGTCATAAGAAGCGCAAAAGTAATAAATGCGGTATAGATGAGAGCTTTGACAAGTATTGAGTGACAAAGTAAGAATCAGATTGACAAGAGAACGTGGTAGTATAAAAGAAGATGTAGTGACTAAAATTGAGAAAGGTTAAATGGTTTGGGCACGTAGAATGAATGAAAGGAGTCTGACAAAAAGGATTTATGAATCAAGAATATGTATGAATGAGAAATTTGGAAGGGGAAGACCAAGACGAACGTTCTTGGACCAAGTCCAGGATATTTTAAATAAGGGCCAGGTCAAGAGTACTCTAAACCGACGAACTTGTATGAAAGGCTTAATGAGAATGAAAGAAGCGAAGGAGGATCGTGGGAATGAGGTGTGATGCTATGTAGACATGCCACAAGTGCCTCGCACGTCCGACTGCGACACATGGGACGCATCTTATAGCAGGTAGCTAACACAACCACATCTTAAAATCACGCCCCGGTCTGAAAAGTATGATTATAATTGCGTTTCGCTATCACATTTTATTTGGCATATCTAAAATTTAATTAATAGTTTAATCATGCTCCAAATTCGTAGAAATAAAATCAAATCGAAAGTCGTGCAAAACGAAAGTCTGCAACATAATCTGATAGTTTAATTCAGATAACAATGTAAGACGGCAAAGGTCATGAATTATTTAAAATTGTCTCAATAGCTGCTTTATGTAAGTGCCAAAAGTGTTCAGATTACTTGCCCGGTGAGTATGCAATAAGTAAAAGATTTGCTAACTTAACGAGGTTTCGACATTACAAATCTTTACCAAACACATACATATTTATTTACAGGGTATTGTTTATTGTTCATAGGTTAATTGTGATCTCATCTAACGGTAAGTTATAATACAGTCAGATGAAAGTGCCCTAACATGTTAATAGGACGTTTGTCATATCTCTCCAGCTATCGAATTACGTCATCTTTTTTAAATAAACCTTTTTTACCCACCCTTGACTTGGGGATTTAGTTAGTGAACACGTGATGAGAGGGTTACGAAACTTGTTATCGGGCAAAGCGAACGAACAGCTAACTTACCAGTTTTACTTCAGTCAAGTGGTTTCGAAATGAAGTCTTTACCAAACGTACATATATTTATTTACCGGGTATTTTTAGTGTTAATAGCTTAATTGTGATCTCATTTAATGGTAAGTGATAGTATAATGTAAGATGAAAATGGGCTAAAGTGGTAAAAGGTCAACTTTTAGACATTATGACGGTTTTTTGGCATTTTGAAGGTCATATCCTACTAGTTATCGGGCAAAGCGAACGAACAGCAAACTTAACAGTTTTACTTCGTCGATTGATTTCGAAATGAAGTCTTTACCGAAAGTACTTTATTTACAATATTCACCGAGTATTTTTTAGTATTAATAGTTGAATTGTAATCTCATTTAATGGTAAGTGATAATACAATGTAAGATGAAAATACGCTAACTTGGGAAAAGGTCATCTTTTAGACAGTATGACGCTTTTTGTAATTCTGATGGTTAAATCCCTCAGTTCTGGACCTACGTCAATTTATTTGAAGTAAAACTTCTTTATCCACGCTTGAATTGGGGAGTAAGCTGGTGAATACCTGACGAGAGTGTTACGAAACATGTTATCGGGCAAGGCAAACGAATAGCAAGCAGTCTTTACCTAACATATAGATTTAATTACCTGACGACTCGATTTTTTTATTACTGATAGTTTAATTGTGATTTCATATAATGGTAAATGATAATGTATATAAATCTTTAAAAGGTACTTTGCTTCTGCACATACAACATCGTATCTGAAATTGTTTTACTACGAGTAAGAGAAGCTGCAGCAGATGCCCCTTGTCTTCGGAGGAGGAGGCTGGGGCGTCTTTACAAACGTCTCTTACCACCTACTTGAAAGTTCTTAGTCGGTTTCATCCAAGAGTGTATGGGCGTATGCACAAGGGAGCCTTTGACAACCTCAATTCAGGGTGAGGTAGATGTCGGCGGGTTTAAGTGGGTATTCTGGCCCTACCAGCGAGTCCTACTCTCTCTGCCTCATGACAGGGATGCGTAAAAGCATTTCCCAGCGGAAAAAAAGTTTATTATCCACGTCCGAAGCCTCTCTTCAATCCAAAGTCCCAAAAACCTTGAAGCAAAGCACCTCTTATCGGGTTAAGTTTGCTAATCCACGCAATTCAAAATGTTATGTTTACATCTTAATGTAAAGAATTAAGTACTAACTTTACACAGAAAAGCCGCAGGCCACAACTAGTTAGACTATAAAGTTAAGTAAATCCCAACCTGCATATGTTATTGCGAAAAATATCTGTATTACTTATGAAATATGACATACAGTATTAAATGCACTGACAATTCAACTTTCAAATTGCGAAACTGTCGTATATGAAAATAAAATCAATTTACATGTACAAATTCTTTAGAAATATTGAACAATCCTTTAGAAATATTTAGCTTAGAGCTTGTTGTGATATGAATAGATTAACGATGAAGTTTGCTAGAATTTTATTAATATAGAAATAAAAAACAATTATTTGTATTTTGAAGATTACGCTGGCGCAATTGATAGTCTTCGTTTCACTTTCAGAGGTCCTGGATACGATTTCTAGAAGAGATAATTAAGGAAATTCCACTTCTTAGATTGTTTGTAGTACCTAGACTAGTGGAAGGCTTCGGTGGTGACATTACCAACCTACCAGCAAATATGTTGCTATTAAGCAAAAACAAATCCGTTGCTGTACAATGTTGTGTAGTAACCATAAGAGCTATTGCCTCTTACCAGATTATCGCGCTTCCATCTTGGATGGAACTAATGCTACTAGAACTAACGATGGAATTAGCGCTAACATATCAGAAATAAAAAAAATAACAAAGGTTGTCTGGAAGAGATTACTTGCACCACCAAAGCCGCCTTTGCATGCTTATCTCATAGTTATGTCTTTTAGCTTGTATGTCTATATTTATCTTGTGTACAATAAAGCTTTCTCTCTCTCTCTCTCTCTCTCTCACACACACACACACACACACACACACACACATACTTACTGCAGCTGAGGTTACAGTCGAGCATTAACCTGTCAGCAATAAAAAAACATACTTCGGTATGACTTTATAGAGACCGTCTATTTATAAGTGGAGTTACTATGTTAAACTATATCTTCATCTAATTACCGATACAGAGATAACCTGTCTGTAAAAGAAGGGCTCTAGTTCCCATAATAACGAATAGTTTAACACAAGTTTGATCAACAAAATTGGTCCAAAAATTTGATAGATACTAAAAGAAGGCAGGAATCAAAATATAAGTGCAAAAAACAAAAGTTATGGTAGTTTCGAAGCGAAACTATTTCAGTCTCAACATTAGGGTGTCCGGACATAAAGTTAGAAGTAGTGCGTAAATATAAATATATAGGAACGTGTTTAACTGAAGACCGGGATAGTGAAATAAAGACGCGTATTGAAATCTCAATCTCAAAGTTCTTTTAATAAAATGAGAAAAATATTATCCAGTCGTAATATCAGTATACTCCTAGCACTATACGGATTTGAAGCCTGGACTATCAAGGAAAACATTCGAAAACGTATAGAGGCTTTCGAAATGTGGGCATAACGGCGCATGCTCTCAATCACTTGGACCCAAAAAGTCAGCAACCCAGAGGTTTTGAGACGAGTCAGTCAAAACCACAAGCTATTGCAGACCATCATAATCAGGGGAGTTGCCTATCTTGGTCATGTATTCAGAAACGAAAGATATAACCTCCTGCAACTGATAATGTTGGGCAAGAACGATGGAAAACGCTGTTTTGGCCGCAGAAGAAATCATGGCTCGGCAACATTCGCGAGTGGGCTGGTGTCACGAGCACTGCCAAACTGTTTCAACAGTTTGTCTTGATCTTGGGCGAGATGCTGATTTCCAACCTAGAGTTGATATCCTACCTCCAGTAATTGGAGAGGAACGACAAGAAGAAAAAGAAGAAAAGAATTTTAGAAATTGTACTTTCTTATGGACTTATAGACTGGTGTCTTCGGTGGTAGCTAGTTATCACTCTACCAGCATAAACGTCCCAAGTAAATCGGCAGTAAGCTCGATCCGTTATAGAGCTTTAAGAGCTACAATTACTGTAGCTAGGTAGACGTTTTGCCACTTAAGAACATGTCATCAATTGCCTTCAGAAGAAGCAATACAAAAGCGGTGTGTTTTAGACTATACGAGTTTACCGTTCATTCGTCTTGCCCGATCACAGTTTTCGTAAAGAAGTTTTACTTCAATAACACCTTCCTTTATAAACTATGACATCAATATGTTCATATATATGTATACGCCTAAATAACATAACTCTGCTATGTATTAATATAGTCGTTGCTTTACTAAAGGGATACCATACAAAACTATAATGTAAAGCAATCAGTTACGCTCTATTTAACAATTTAGTATTGGGTTAACAAATGTGTGGTGTAATACAAATAATTACCTGAATACCTAAAACCGTGGCATATACTAATATTATAAATGCTAAAGTAACTTTGTCCATTCAGGTTTTTAATGAATTTTTAACCGATTTCAAAAAGGAGGAGGTTATCAATTCGTATGTTTGTTACTTCATAACTTTTGACTGGGTGAACCGATCTTGATGATTTTTTTTATATGAAGGGTGGTGCTAGTCGTAGGGTCCCATTTTTTTTGGTCCAGTTCTGATGTCATGTGCGCGACAAGGCGACTGCCTCATTGGTCTAGTGGTTAGCATGTTCGACTCTTATCAAACGATTATCAAACCACCGTTGAAGTATATCCTTTCCAATAAAAAAGGAATCATAGAAATCGCTTGGCGTGATCTTGAGTTATTCGTCCATTTTACGCGCACATATGGTAAAGGTAAGTAGCAGCCCATTAACGTCCCACAGCTGGGCACAGGCGTCCTCGCTAAAATGAGAGACGTTTTTAGAGCATACCCACCATATAGACCCATCACGCTGCTCCACTGCGGATTGACAGGCATAGTACACAAGTGTACTTTCTATTCCTTCACTCTCATAATCCGACGTGACGGCAATCCGACACGATCGGAGAGAGAGATCAGGCGCAGGACCGACTACTTAACGTGCTCTCCGAAGCACGGGGTTGGATCACACCGCCAAATTTTTCCCAAATACGGGCATATATTGAAAAAATCTTAACAGAAAACTCAATATCCATTTCGAACTGGCCCGAACTGGGACTCGAACCCAGGACCTCTGCCACCAAGGCGAGTTTTCGCTCCACTACGCCAGCGAGGCAAATCTTAGTAGGATTTTTTCATAATCTAGTGTCCAAGTAATGAATGAATTACGTAATAGTTTATTATTTATCCTGCTACCTGATCATCTTGACATGTATCAAATAATAATACATACATAGCATCACGCCTCATTCCCATAGGGGTAGGCAGAGACAACATCCTTCCACTTGCCACGATCCTTGCATATCTCCTTCGCTTCTTTCATTCTCATTAAACCTTTCATACAAGTTCGTCGGTTTAGAGTACTCTTGACCTGGCCGTTATTTAAAATGTCCTGGATTTGGTCCAGGAACGTTCGCCTTGGTCTTCCCCTTCCAACTTTCGCATTCACTCTTGACTCATAAATCCTTTTTGTCAGTCTCCTTTCATTCATTCTCTCTACATGCCCAAACCATCTAAGCATACCTTTCTCAATTTTAGTCACTACGTCTTCTTTTATACCACAACGTTCTCTTATCACACTATTTCTTACTCTGTCACTCAGTTTTAATCCACTCATGCTTCTCAACGCTCTCATCTCTACCGCATTTATTTTACTTTTGTGATTCTTCTGCCATACCCAACTTTCACTACCATACATAAGTGTTGGCACCAACACTCCAGCATGCACTGCCAGTCTAGCCCTTTGAGACACCATCTGGCTATTCATAAAAGCATGCAGAGCACCATTTACCATATTCCCTGCATTCACTCTCCTTTCGATATCACTTTCACATGTTCCATCTTTTGTAAATTTAGATCCCAAGTATACAAATTCTTTCACCTCTTCCACTTGTTCCCCATCTATCAAAATATTGCCATTCATCATAGATTCATCTCGTTCAAAAAGCATAACTTTCGTTTTGTTTACATTCACTTTCATTCCTTTCCCTTTCAAAGCTTCATTCATAATATTTAGCATCTCCTGTAGCTCATTAGCGGATGACGCAAGTATAACTTGATCATCAGCGTAGAGTAAACATTTGATGAGTAATTAATTCATTCTTAACTCATACATACTTTCTTTTAAATCTGTCAAATAATAATGGCCGTCTTTAATTGATTTATATAGTATTTAATAGGTCGCGTTAATCTCTACCACACTGTTTCTTTATTAGTTGAATTTATAATAATACACTCCATTATTAAATATTGACAATAATTCAATAACTCTATTTTGGATTGAAGTTATTTTCGTTAGTTGTTATTTTACCAGTAACGTAGCAAATAACAGACATGTTACTTAGTTATCCCATGCTTAGTGGAATACATGCTTATATATTCTACAGGTGTCTTTAGTGTTGTCTTGTCTTGTGTAATATAACCCTTTGTTGTTTTAGTTTGTCTTATTTGTATATTTGAATTGAAATAGTATACTTCGACCTTCGTTTGACTGACACACTTTCTATAAACATTGTTACTTCTCTTACAATAGCGTTTTGTTTTATCCTACTCATTATTTTCTTACGCCTTTTAAGGCATGAATCTATTAAAATTTCGAAGGTTAACACAAATATCTCGAGTTTCATGTATAGCCTAGCTTATTTATTAACGATACAATGGTAAACATACAATTGCTTTATCTGAATTTAATAATTCTAATCTAAGAAAGCATAACTGTTTTACACACTATGTATAGATGATGATAATTCATCAGTTCTATTCGTTCAAGGAAAATTACAACTGTTAGTTCAATCTATACAAAAAATAAAATTTGAGTGCCTGTTTGTAATTGCAAATTAACAGCAATTCAATAAATACACTAAATATGAAAGTGTATGTATTAATAACAAATACATTTATATTAATATGAAATGACAATACAAAATTTAATGAAAAAATAGTCTTTTTGAAGTGAAATTTCTTTAGGCGCATGAGGGTACAATTTTTTTACGGATGAAACGTGTGATTGGCGTCACGAAGATGTGCAGCGTTTTTTATGCTAATTACAAATAATTTACAAATAACATGTGATATTTTAATTTGCTACCCGTTATTTGATAATTTAACATATAACTTTTCAAAAAATATCAAAAAAATAACTTTTCCTAAATTCTCTGCCAAATTTTTAATTCAAAAACAAAATTTAATTAAAAAATTCTAATACTGACAAAGACACGTGGCATTTTTATATACATTTGAAATTTTAATAAATTATTTAATTTATCTCTCTCCGGTCGTGTCGGATTCCCGTCACATAGGACTATGAGAGTGAAGGAATAGAGAGTGCACTTGTGTACTATGCCTGCCAATCCGCAGTGGAGCAGCGTGGTGGGTCTATGCTCTAAAAACCCTCGCTCCTCGGAGTGAGGAGGCCTGTGCCCAGCAGTGGGACGTTAATGGGCTGCTACTTACTTATTTACTTTATTTAATTGACTATTTGAACGGGTATATACCATGATGGCATTTTTTTTAATTTTATACATATTTGGACCCAGTTGCATGGATCGTGGTCACGACGTTACTGCTGTGGACGGTTGTGTCAAGCTGTCAAGGGCAGAATCTGTCTAACCTACGTCTGATCCTTTTATTTTTCACGGCACCCACATCCATTTTTCGGCATACTACACTCAACGTCACGTAATTTTGAAAAATTGCGTCGTTTGTTCATTTGGCATAACTTCACCACTGGATTCCACGTATCAGCCAGCTTAAAACCACCTTCGTGATTGAAATTAGGATACTTTTTAATTTCAATGGCCTCGCGAACTAATCTCGGAATATAATATTGGTCCGTGGGCTATGAAGTTCTATCCAGTGTTGAGTTCCCTGCTGCAAAATGTGCTCCTCGATCGCAGATTTTTGTATGTCGCTGTGCTTGACGGTAGTTATGTGTTCTGACACACGAGTTGCTATGAAACGCTTCGTTTGCCCAATATTAGAGCTTCCACAGCTGCAGTAAATTTTGTAAACGCCCGGAAAATTTGCAGTCAATTTTGATACGATAAACGATCCTTCGGAGTTCTTACCATTTTTATTATCCTTTGTAAGTGAGTGGAGTGAAGACAGTTTTGGTGCTGTAGTCGTTTCTCAGTAGCCTGCCTATTCTCTCCGTCACTCCCTTTATAAAGGGTAAATAGGCCTTTGGCCTTTCTACCTCCAAAGGTCGTTTATATGCATGAAAATTTAAGTTAAAAACAATTAATAAATTATTTGTATCAATTTTCAAATTCCTAACATATCTTCCTTTTTCCCTCCCTCTAAGTCTCGGAAATGCAAAGTTTTAGATTTGTATAAATATAAACAAGACAAAAGTTGGTTTGCCGAAGAAGTTTCACTTCTGACATGTGTACTTTGTACGCAAGCAATGGCGGGTAGCTGATGTTAGAAGGAGTAACTTGCTGACTTTTTTTTAGGAAATAAAAATAATTTAAACATTTATTTACCTTTTATCGACCTATTACTATTTATATAAATTTTCTTATACATTTGTGTTCCGGTACGATGTTGTGTAGAAACCATAAGAGGTAAATCACCTCTTACCAGATTTACGCGCTTCCATCTTAGAATGTATGATCACTTACCATCAGGTGTGATCACAATCAAGAGCTAATTTGTCAGCAATAAAAAAAACCATCTTGTACTACATAAACACTAATCATTATATCACATCATAGCCAATCACTAAAAAAATATGTTTTTATTTTAATGGAGAATCTAACTATGAAACAGGAAGTATCAATTATAAAACGTTACGTGAAATTCGTTATTGAAACACCTCATTAAATTAGCTCCATTGTTTTTTTATATATTTCGTAAAGATCCGAAGCGTTACAGTTTTTTCCTATTGATATTATGTCATTGTTAATTATATCGCTTTCGTAAAGCAATAAAACAATGACATTGCTTAATTGGATTTATAAAACGCGAGATTTTGATTTCTTTTTGTAGTTTACAGTCTTTATTAAGACATCATGGCCTAATGAATAGATACGTGACAAGCATTGTTAATAAAACTATATTTATAAAAAATCACCTGTTAGCATTTATCATGAAGAAAAACATCGTGAGGATACCTACATATTCCGGGAACAATTGTTTGGCATGTTTAGCCTTCAAACCCACATTAACGATGACAATTAAGTATATGATTCAAACTTTCCCTCCTATAAATGATACGTCTATAAAAGGACTATTGGATAAGAGGACTATCCTCGAGATTTCCATATGTGATCAAATCAGAAATGAGGAGATTCGTAAAAGAAGTAAATACACCGGATACAGCCCACCAAATTACATAGCTGAAGTGGACAGGGCACATTGTACAAGGAAACATTGAAAACTATTGAAATTCACAAATAAAATATTAAGATAAAAAGTTAATTTTGTCACCTTGAGAGAGATCAAGATAGATTCTCGCAACTGATATCCAATCTCCAGTAATCAATCAAAAAAAATAGGTGAGAAACGAGAAGAAGAAGAAGATAAAAAGCTTGGGAGGTAATGAATTAATATTAACAACGATATTGAAGTGATAATGATAATGAACAAAAGCTATACCCGAGTAGAGTTGGTGCAGGTTTTATTTAGAACAAAGGGTCTCGTAGTTTTGGTAAAATCAGCGAATATATTAACACATCCTCAAAAGATGAAGGACAAAGTGATGGCAATGAAATGATGTTGAATTATATTTGCGAAATATACAACTATAACATCTATAACAGTCTTTTAGAAGGACCACAAGGGGAAAAATAAACCAGACGCTGACGAGATAAGGAGGGTCAGGGTTCTAGCTAACAGAGCCTTGACCCAAAGATGGAAGGAGGATCTCTGGTCCCCAGTAGCGGGTAGGGCCATAGTAAGGGCGATCTGCCCTCATCTAGACAAATGGCTGGGGAGACAGCAGGGATCGCTCTCCTTCAGGTTGGTACAGTCATGGTTGCTTCGGCAAATACCTGTACCAAACTGTTGGCTGTGAGTCGTCGGCCAGATATCACGAGGGTGGTGCCTCGTCAGACACAGCCCACCACACTGTGGCAGAATGTTTCGCCTGGGGACCTCAGCGACTCATTATAACGTCGCTGATCGGCACAGACCTCTCACTAGCAAGTATTATAAGAGCAATACTTACCAGTGAGCAGAACTGGAGAGCGGTTGCCTCCTTTTGCGAGACTTTCATCTCGCTTAAGAAGGCACGACAAAGGGAGAGGGGAATGCCACCAAAACACGCCAGACCCGACGAAGGGGTGCAGAAAACAGGAGGCGTAGATTCGTACAACTCCTCCCTCTGTAGAACATCTGCGAGCTGCAACCGAGGGACCAGAGAGGAATGCCTGAACGAACCTCTGGCTCCTCATTCATGGTTGATGGCGGTCCCGCTGGGTTTTAGTGGATATTACGAGTTTGCATCTCGCGGAGTCCCACACTCTCGACCCCATTAATCAGGGTGCGTAAATCCATTTCCCAGCGATAAAAAAAAATATTTTTATAAGGGAGTGATAGAAAATTTGCCAAATCTTGGCAAGTTTTCGATCATTCCCTTCTTTTGATTAAATATCGTAACATAATTTAAATATTTTTTAGTGCTAATACGTTAATCTACGATTTCGACTTTATTTTATCATCTTTAACTGTCTTATTAACGGTACATTTAGTCACATGTTTGTTTTAGTGTAGTATAATCGTTTATTATCTGATGATTGGTCACAGACATACTGTCTCCTAATAAATTGAGTTGATTTTAGCTATCTTTAGAAGATTCTTTTTTTCTTGTTAAATATTATATCGTCAATCTTATTATTTTTAGTGTAAATACATCATTCTAGTGTTTGTCTTGAGGACAGTGCTAATCAAAGGATTGTCTTATTATAGTACATATGAATATTGTTAAATTCTTTGATGATTGGAAGCAGTAAGTAAAAAGAGTCTTATAATTAAATGAAGTGCTTTTGGCGACTACTTAAACCTTTTTTTCTATTAATATTTTTATTATTGTCTTAGAATTTCTGTTGTATACGCTATCTTTAATTAACTCTTTGTTTTTCGTAGTTTATTCATATATTCTCTTATGATTTGAATCAGATCTAACTATCTCTTAATTAATTGACATGATTTTGGGGATCTTTCCAACCTTCCTTTCTTCTGGTTTAATTTAATGTAGTAATGTAATTTCTAGATTATTTATTTATTTCTGTATGCACCAAAAAGAAGTCTCAGTAATACGAAATTAAAATTAGTGTACATAGGATACCTTATCCCTTTGGAGAGATTTCTTCCAGCACCCCAGAAAGTGGAAGAATTTTATAAAACATGTGGTGTAGGTACACAGATATGAAAAAGCTAAGAATATGTCAGCATACATACAAGCTAAAGATATGTTATAAACATACATACACTCATACATAAACTACATATAATAAATACAAATATACACACAGATAATATACATAAATACTGAAGATATAACCATAAGAAACTGAATAGAAAAACATAAATATATTAAGTAAATTTCAGTCCTAATTGAAGTGATTACTAAATTATTTTGTGATATTTAAAAAGTTCAAATTCAAATTCAAAAATTCTTTATTGCAATTCAATGCCTATGTGGCGTGCAATACAATACAGTGTTATAAAACCAAAATTTAAATCTATACACATTAAAATAAATTTACAACGTAAATGTATATAAAACTTAATAGTATTATGAATTTGTACATAAGTTAAAATTAATAATGTCGATAATATATTGTATTTGTATAGTAAGTAACAGCCCTTTAACGTCCCACTGCTGGGCACAGGCCTACTTACTCCGAGGAGCGAGGGTTTCTAGAGCATAGACCCACCACGCTGCTCCACTGCGGATTGGCAGGTATAGTACACAAGTGCACTCTCTATTCCTTCACTCTCATAGTCNTGATGTTATGGCATTTTCGTACATTCTGAGCTAACTTATACATCTTGATAGCCATAACACAGATGTTTTTATTAAAAAATGTGGTTTTATGAACTGGAATCTGAAATTTATCCCTAAACCGATTTGGATTTGCCCGAGCAAAGAGGTTATCATTATTTCTTAAAAATAGACATACTTCTAAAATATATAAAGATGATACCGTAAGAAGATTTAGTTTTGTAAAGGACTCCTTTAGTCTCTTTTTGAAAGTATCATGTCCAACATTATCTTAACCGCCTCAGAGAATCTGTTTCACGAATATCATGTAGCCTTGTTGAGGTCTTGTATTTTGTTATCATAGCTAGCATTTGGCAAGTGTTGACAAATATTTGTTTGATTAGTAGTAATCGTTGAAAAATTAAACTAAAAATAAAAGTTTTAATGAAAGAGTTACCAATCGGACAGCATCGATGGCAATGCTCTCTATAAAACGATTCTACAATCACCATTCCAGTTCACCCACTGTCAAAACCTCAAGATGTCACAACGTCGATTCGACACGACGGTACCTAAATCTGTTTATTTACAAACATATTGTAGTCTATTCTATAAGGAAAGTGCTATGAATCGAGTGGTTATAGTGAAAGTGAACTATTTAATTTACAATGGTGTTGTGTTTGTACCGTTAGATTGAGCGAGTTGAGTTTTGTTTTTCGCCTAGAAATTCTCTCAACATATTTTGTAGTTACTTTTCTTTATTAAAAATAAGTGTGTGTGTACGTGGAGGAAGTGAAACTTCTTTGGCTTATTTAGTATTACATTCTATAATTGTTATATATTAACATTTTCTAAGTAAATAGTAAATACCCAAAACACTCTCATACAAAGCTCGCGTAACAAGCATTAAAAGTTTAACTGATATAAAATATATTGTTTTATATAAAACGGTTGATATAAAAGTGTTACTACTGAGTTTCTTGCTGATTTTCTCTCAGTAGCCTCAACTTTCCGAAGCCATGTTAGATTTGTTATCAACAGATAGATTAATGACTATTTAACACAGCTTTCTTGAATAAAGAATGATAGATTAATGACTATTTAACAGAGCTTTTTGAGCTTTCTTGAATAAAGAATTTTTTGATATTGATATAACAAATTTGGACGACCTCGCTGGTGCGACTATTCGCTTTGCTTGCAGAGGTAGTGGGTTTGATTACCAATGAGGCATATTTAGGGTGTGAAAACAACAGATGTTGTAAATGTGGTGTGTGGGTGAATCAACTCAGTCACCACGATCTGTCTTGTCTTCGTAGTGCTGGTCGTCTTCCGAGACACGCAGGCATCAACGACATCATCTAAAGGACTCTTGTCTCCATAACGTCACGGCTATTCTCGAGCCGAATGGAATTGCACGTGATAATGGTAAAAGACCTGATGGTATGTTGTTGATGCCTTGGAAAAAAGGAAGGTCGTTGGTGTGTGGGATGCTTCATGTGTTGATACGCTTGCACCATCTCACATTGAGGCTACCTCCAAATCAGCGGGAGCGGCGGCGTCAATAGCTGAAAACGCCAAAAAGTGCAAATATGAGAGCCTTGCTTTAGTATACATATTTGTGCCTTCTGTTGTGGAGACATTGGGACCGTGGGGTCCTGAGGCTAAAAGCTTTATGAAAGAAACTTCATTTCACTTAGTTGAGGTCACCCGTGACTCTAAGGCCGGGTGGTACTTCGGACAGCGTATAAGTATCGCTGTCCAAAGAGGTAACGATGCCAGCCTTATGGGCACCCATCCATTTGCTTCTGATGGCGCATTTTAATTACTTTTATTTTTTCTGTATTAATGTTAAGGTTCGATATAATGTTATCATGGTTAATTGTATATTTAAGTTATATAATAATATATATGCAATGTATTTTATTGAATAAGGAATAGTCCTGTACTGTATAAAATAGATTGGTAAATAACAATATTTTTTTGTAATATGTAAAAGATAA
>JACTOM010000110.1:6539166-6630461 GCA_015832385.1 Elymnias hypermnestra | reverse complement strand
GAAATCAAATCAAATCAAATCAAAATATCTTTATTCAAGTAGGCATATTACAGCACTTTTGAATCGTCAAATATTTTTTTTCTTTTCTTTTCCACACTCTAATTCTAATGTACGTCTGATGATGATACTCCAGAACGACTTAAAATCTAAAGTTACGAGGGTTCCTTCGCGCCCCGATCCGAGAAGAGCCCACAACAAACTCAGTCGGGTATTCTGTTTTTTTTTTTGTTATCATCATCATTACAATATCATATTAGTTTAATATATTTCAATTCAAATTAGAGCAGTTCGTTCACTCCCACGCGTTTCTATCGTCTAAGTACTCTTGCAACTTATAATACGATTTTTCTATCAACTTTCTTTTAACAAAGACTTTGAATTTATGAATTGACATTTCTAAAACGTTTATATCTTCCTTATTAGAAAGGCTGTTTCCTTCTATATTTATATCGAAACTAACTAGTGTTCGTGAATTTATCTGCTGAGAATTGGATACCCATCAAACTTGATAGAATATTAATACAATTTTTCTGGCAACCGATGCAATTTTTGGACTCTGCTAGTGGAGGTACCGGGTTCGATCCCCGGTAGAACGAATTTAGGAAATTGTATTTTCTAATTTGTCTGAGTCTGGACTGGTGGGAAGCTTCGGCCGTGGCTAGTTACCACCCTACCAGCAAAAATGTACCGCCAAACAAAGACATTTGTGTTCCGGTAAGATGCTGTGTAGTAACCGTAAGGGGTATATCGCCTCTTTAACAGATTAGCGCGCTTACATCTTAGACTGTATCATCACTTACCATCAGATGAGATCACAGTCAAACGCTAATCTGTCTGCAATAAAAAATAAAAAATAAAATTTGGAATTTCATTTAGAAACGTACAAAAAACAGAATGATTGTATATTAGTTTAAAAAGTATTTGTACGAGTTCCAGTTAGGAATCAGTGAGATTTTACTTGTAAACTCAAAAACAGATTTTAATACGGTTTTAACCAACAGATATAATTATTTATAAGGAAGGTATATTACTCTTTTGCAGCTCTATAATTATCTGACACAAGCTTGGAATCATGATTACATAATATAATTTTTCTGACGTTTTTGGATCCAAGGGTAGGAGACACAATGAACTGTAACTCGGGGTTTGTCATATCCTACTATTAGTTCAAGCTCTCCCTATATATCTTTTTATAATAATAGTAATAATGATAATATATCTTTAATGCAGGCCCTTAAGGTGCCCATATTATTTTACATAACTACTTAATATCTAAGAAAACATAAGAAATACTGTTACTTATACAGACTTATTCTATGTTAGTATAGCTTATATAATAGGACTTACGTTAATTATGGCCCAATTATCTTGGCCTAACTGCCTCATTGGTCTAGTGGTTAGCATGTTCGACTATAGCCATGGGGTCCTGGGTTCGAGTCCCGGGTCGGGCCAATTCGAAATAGATATTGAGTTTTCTATTAAGATTCTCTTAATATTTGCCCGAAGTTGGGAAGTTAGCGGTGTGATCCACCCCCGTGCCTCGGAGAGCACGTTAAGCCGTCGGTCCTGCGCCTGATCTCTCTCCGGTCGTGTCGGATTGCCGTCACGCCGGACTATGAGAGTGAAGGAATAGAGAGTACGCTTGTGTACTATGCCTGCCAATCCGCAGTGGAGGAGCGTGGTGGCTCTATGCTCTAAAACCCTCTCTCGTATGAGTGAGGAGGCCTGTGCCTAGCACTGGAACGTTAATGGACTGCTACTTATCTTGGCCTCTCACCGTGACTCCCCCGAAGTCTTATTCTTATATATTTTGTTCTAATTTTCTACCCACTACAAATATTTTATAGAGTGACTGGACCGCCTGATACAATGCTTAAACTTGTAATCGAAGTCTCTTGATGTATATACTTTTATAATATGATCGCATGAAGTGTTAAGCAGGAATTGAATTGAATTTGTATGTATAAGTGTCTGTTAGGTCTTTACTTTACTCAATCACACTTTATAAAATGTCAGCAATATACCTTTGAACAATACGAAATTCGAACACGTGAAGGTGATATTGAAAGAAGAGAGCCAGACTGGCTGTACATGTAAGAGTGTTGGTGCCAATATTTATGTATGATAGTGAAAATTGGATATAGCAGAAAAAGCACAGAAGTAAAATAAATACGGTAGAGATGAGAGCGTTGAGAAGTAAGAGTGGATTGAAACTGAGTGACAAAGTAAGAAATAGGGTGATAAGAGAACGTTATGATATAAATGAAGATGTAGTGACTAAAATTGAGAAAGGTATGCTTAGATGCTTTGGACACGTAGAGAGAATGAATGAAAGTAGACTGACTAAAAGGATTTATGAATTAAAAGCGAACGGGAAAGTTGGAAGGGGAAGACCAAGGCGAAGTTCCTGAACCAAATCCAGGACATTTTAAATAAGGGCCAGGTCAAGAGTAGTCTAAACCGACGAACTTGTGTGAAAGGTTTAATGAGACTGAAAGAAGCGAAGGAGAAGTGCAAGGATCGTGGCAAGTGGAAAGACGTGATTTCTGTCTACCCCTATGGGAATCAGGCGTGATGTATATATGTGAGGAATAAAACATTTTGTGAAGTAAAAAAGTGTAATCGGACAATTGAAAGTGTGTGCGATCGGAAGTTTAGAGGGATATTTAAATTAGTGAAAATAGAGAGTTACGTATCGTATATATGAGATAGTAAGAGATAGAGGTGCGAGCACATATTTTCTCTTTCTCTTTCCATTACAGTTACGTTTTGTATATCTTATGACGTGTGTGCGTTAAGAATGTCTTAGAAGTAAAGCTGAGATTTTTTTTCCAGAAATGGATATGGTGTCTCCTGGTCGTGAGTTCTGGTCCGATTTGGTGTCCAGTAAGCAGCGTCACTGTTCGGACACCTGAAGAAATTCCCGAAATAATTGAAAGCCAAGCAAAATATTTCCAGTGAGGATTGTTTTTTCTTCTGACTATTAGTTCACAGTCTATCGACGCTAAAACGCAAATAATCCTGCAAAATATTTATTTAACAAAACTTAAAGTTAATATAGCTTAAAACTTAGGTTTAGTAATAAATGTTTTTCGGCGTCGATATAAGTGAAAAAGTATATTTATTTATTAAAGTATATATATATTGACATTTTCAGAAAGTTGAGGTGTGTTTGTAATTCCAAATTAACAGCTTTTCACTTAAAGCATATGAATGTTGCTAAGATCAAAAATCTATTTTTAAAATGTTTGTCTTTCTGTCTGTATAGTTGTTTCGGCTGGACAGATTTTGACAGACTTTCAGTGGCAGGCTACTTTCAATTTAGATAAAAAAGGTAACACTGCAGTGAACTTTAATTAAAATACAATTTATTTGTGCATTTAAGTTCAGATACATTTTTTACGCCTTATTTTAATACAGTCTTAAGTCAGAATTGACTTGAAACATTATATGTTTTTTAAATTTTAACCTTCAAAATTTTAACTGTTGTTTTCTCTTCTATCATAGCATATCTTTTAAGCCAAATATATATTTTTTTGGCTGTTAATACCTAATACCTCAGTGGAATTATAAATAGACAACAATTTATTAGTACTGCTTAAGTTATATAAATACACTTATGTGTTGATTTTCATATTATTTCCATATTTTAGCTCTGAATTAAACAATACCCTTAATTAAAATAATAGAATATACACCATCATGACACATAAATATAATTATACAAAATATTGAACAAAATACAATATTTAAATATACATTCCCAAAGATGACCTGTCTATCAAACTTGCCTTTTTAAGCTATCTTAATTTCATATTCCTTATACGTTTGAAATTTCCCGTTCCTGTGGAAATTATGTGATCAAAAGTATCCTGTTATACCTTATAATGTCTGCCGGAGAAAGTCGCGTCAAAACTAGTTCAGCGGTTTTGGAGATCAGAAATTTAAGTGTCGCGTTATATTCAATTACAAACAGACATGTTAATACTATTTTAGTTAAGATTATTTTCGGAAGGCATGGAGCAACATGGTGGGTCTAAGCTCTAAACTCTCTCCTATGAATAAATAAGCATTTATTCAAAAACAAGAACTTAAAAATGTTTCAATGTCTCAAAGTGTTTTTGTTAACAAACTAATAAAATATATTGGTCAAAGTGTCAAAAGCAACATTAAATATTATTGCTGAAATCATATTATTTATGTAATGTACTTTTGCCGAAAGTAACATGTTAAACATAACCCAATTTAATGTAATAATTACGTCTTTTATTGCCAATCATTGCCGTTTTTAATGTAGTAACATATCAAGGTCATGTTGTACAACCACGAAGTGATTAATATTGTTTTATAGGGTTTTTTCTTAGTAACGTTGGGCCAATGTACACCATAATAATTATACACAAAAAAGATTAGAAATAGACGACAGAAAAGTTCAATAAGGCGGTTATGTCGTCGGAATTTTCCCATTTAAGTTATTTTCACGGCATATAAATTGCAGATAGATAATTGATTAATATAAATACGTAGACTTAAAAGCATTTTGTTTTTCGCTGGAAAATACCCTATATAATAATTTACCTACGGAATGTGGGACTCGCTGTTTCCAGAATACCCATTAAAACCCAGGGGAGCCCTCTGCATCTTAAATAGGGGGCAAGAAGACCGCAAAAGCATACGACTCCGATGAGACTTAAAAGCATATATTATCTTAGTTAAATAGTTTTAGAACAAGATAATATAATTGTTGCCTTATTTGCATAGATTGAATGCGCTTTTATCTGTCTACATAAAAATTTATTTGATTTATATTAATTAAAATCGTTTATAGATTTTTATGCTCATCTTGGAACCCTTCGTCATAATATGACTCACCATCGTAATCCTTCTTTGATTTTCATAATGGCCTACGATTCAATCCCTATTAATATTTGCCATATCTGACGAACCTTTTCTTTTTTAATTTCTATAGTCAATGATATGAAAATTAAACTATTCATTAAACAAAATAAAGAAATATTCATTCGTTATTATACTACATATGAAAACTATGTTTTACAAACAGGAAGAGATAAAATTAACGTTATTGGTGTTAATACTACCTCCAAGTCCAGGTCCAAAAAAAACGGAGATTTGTATTTATTAGGTAGTTATTTCTACGGTATCTTTATCATGGGGTGTTTCTACTTCTTCATTTAATGAGCCATCTTCTAAATTTCTACTTCCTTGATTTCCAGTTTAGCCTGCATAATTAAGATCGTAATAATTTTTACCATATCAACCTTTTCAATTTCCTCGACGATGATTGTTTTCAAGTATTCAATGAATCACTTATCCGTGATTGTACAACATATTAAAGAAACGATGTGAATAGATAAAATTTGCTTTATAGGGATTTTTTCTCAGTACAGTTGAGTCCGTACAAGATAGAGTTCGGGCACGTATGTGAGGATCCAAACACGTGGGAGCAGAGATACGAGAAGAAAGATTTTAAGAACCACAGGGACATGGGGAAAGTAAAAAGTGTTATATTTATTTCTCAACTCGCTTTGTCTTCTAACATTTCTATGTTTCTTTTTCTGTCGCGCTTCGCTTCGCTTTGCTGAAGGTATTTGCATTTGCCAACTTCGGAAGACTTCGAACAGGGACATCGGCTTGGAAACCAACGTCACTTCGTAGAGAGGCATGAGAAATCCAGACCAGCATCGGGATTATTTTCTGCTAAAGTACGCTGCTTATGCCTCTTCAACAATGAAATTATATCCAATAAATTGATTATACACTGAAATGTAGCTAAACGGATCCTGAATATGTCAGAAACAGCTGTTACAGAAAATTAAAATAAGGGTTCCGTAAATTGTGCATTGAAATATCTCTGTAACCAAAGGAATATTATACATAACCTTTGTAATTGAGACTTGTATTTATGGAGTTGTACCTCTATATTTGGAACTTTTTATTCAGACTTTGCCATGTTGCTTACAGACTGTCTAATTACTTCTATATTGCTTGGTTTATCAGCATTATCTTTGAGCTTATACGGTTAGCCCTTCCAGCTCTTATAATAAGAGCCTATATAAAAATGGCAACTATCATGTTTACTGGTTAACGAGAAAAAAGTAAAATAATATTGGTCACTTCAATACGATCATTATAAATTTACCAACATTTTGAGAGTATAATTGATTTTCGTTGTTGGATATGATTTATTTAGAACTATTACTAACATTATTTATCATTGAATTTTCCTTGTAAACTAAAATACTAATTTTATTTTATGCAACTTTCTAGCTTTGTTAACTATATGTGACTAATAACTTTATGTTTATTGTATGTAAGCTTTATGTTTATTGTATTTAAAGTTAATTGCCAATTTGACATGCCCACTACATACCTAAAGTTTTAGTATACTTTTTTCTTAAGAGATTTCGATCTGCAAATATTTCAACAAAAATATATTTTCATTAAAATATCTTCCCACTTTTTCCAGTTACTTTTATTAAAAATCGCTTTAAGTTTGTTTTAATCAGTTGAAATTGATATTTCAAAATAATTTTACACACCTCTTTCAAAAGTAGCACTAATGTAGAAATTGAAAACATACACAAACATTTAGTTATGCTTAGGGTAAATTTAGATAATATTAAGCATATAATCTTAAAACAGGTTCGTTGGGGAGACATAAAGGGTGGATATGGTGAACATTACTGGGATTTAAATCATGCAGGCCATACAGGAAATCAAGGAGGTGATGATTACGACGATGGTTCATATCACGAAGAACCTCAAGATAAACACCAACAAACTGTAGAGCAGCAACAATACAAAACTGAAGAACCTTCTATTTACAATGATAATGAACGATCTAAGAGGGCTCAATTTAAAGCTATTGAAGAGTTGCAAAAAGGTGATAAGAAAGTCTTTGTTAAACAAATACCTGAAGTGAATGCAAATAAAAGAATTAAAGAAGAAAATAAAAGTACTGAAGAGTCAAACATCGCTACAGATAAAAGGAGTATACACAATACTCCAATCGATTTGAGGAAAACTCTCCTAAGGCCTAAAAGAAGAAAAGATGTACTCCAAGAATACAACAGTGAAAGTATTAAGCCAAGAATTATAAAAAGAACAGTTTTAAGAGATGATCAATATAGCGAACCTGTTTATGAAGACAAAATGAAGTTACCTGAATATTTTGAACCTCGTGAGGCTTTAACTAAAGTGATGCAACGTTCTAGACGTAAAGTTCATTCGACTTATCTTCCCAGATTGATTGTAGAACCATCCACAGGTCGGATTATAGATAAAATGTCGGGTCAAGCGTATGTTTTACAACCAGTACCTAGATTCATCTTATAGATTTATTTAGTAAATAAGCTTATTATAAAGTTATTTATCCGTTATTTATTAAAGATATTAATTTAAATTGATTTATTTATTAGCTTATAGTTACTGTAGCTGCATACTCGTTTTCTCTACATCGTTTACAATAAGGCTATGGTGTTAACAATATGTCAATGAAGGCGTAAGAATTTACATACATTTTGATGGGAGTTTCTCTAGCAGATAGGTGATCTTAGCCAGTAAGGCTATGGTCATTGGAGGCGTTAGAATTTACACAAATTTTGATGGAGGTTTCACTAGAAGATAGCTGATCTTAGCCAGTAAGGCTATGGTCATTGGAAGCGTTAGAATTTACACATATTTAGATGGAGGTTTAACTGGAAGATAGCTGATCTTTGCTAGTAAGGCTATGGTCATTGGAAGCGTTAGAATTTACACACAGTTAGATGGAGGTTTCATTGGAAGATAGCTGATCATAGCCAGTAAGGCTATGGTCATTGGAGGCGTTAGAACTTACACAAATTTTGATGGAGGTTTCACTAGAAGATAGCTGATCTTAGCCAGTAAGGCTATGGTCATTGGAAGCGTTAGAATTTACACATATTTAGATGGAGGTTTCACTGGAAGATAGCTGATGTTTGCTAGTAAGGCTATGATCATTGGAAGCGTTAGAATTTACACATATTTAGATGGAGGTTTCACTGGAAGATAGCTGATCTTAGTCAGTAAGACTATGACTTTTGGAGGCGATAGAATTTACACAAATTTTGATGACGGTTTCACTGGGAGATAGCTGATCTTAGCCAGTAGGGTTACGATAAATGGAGGCGTTAGAATTCACACCCATTTTGATGGGAATTTCACTGGCAGATAGCTGGTCTTAGTAAGGTTGTGGTCAATGGAGATGTTAGTGTTGATAGATTATTTGACGGGATTTTCACTAATAAAAAACTGTTAAAGGGTATATATTTCTTAGCTGTCTGGAAGAGAAATTGCAAGTGTAAAAATATACAATATAAAGATTACAATATATTTATAAAATTGATAAAGCCTTGGGAAATACCACATGGATTCTTCAATAGAGAATTTCAAATCCAGGACTTTTACTAGAGAATGTACTCACACTATTACGTTAGAATCAACAGTATGTTTTACAGACAACAGCAAAATTAAGTAATCAATCTCCTTAAGAAATTATTCTGAATCAATCTAGCACAAAGAAAATCTTAAGTAACATTTTTTTATTTAATCCAATAACATTTCATTATAACTGTTATATGAAACGGCTACATTATGTAAAACTGTAACACCGATGTAACATTTGCTCAATTTTAATCTATTACTATCTAATAAGAATGTTAATTGGTGTTCTGTGTGTACCCTCAATTTCTTTGCAGTTTTAGGTTGTTTCCCACGGTGTAACCTATTATAACATCAACTATCTGCCAGTGAAAACCATACGGTCTAGTCATTTTCCATATAAGTCGAAAGAAATATACAGACAGACAGAACAAAAATTAACTAAAAGTACCGTTTAAACTTTCATATACATTTATTGAAAAGTTTACGATTTGAAATTATAAACAAATACTCCCAAGTGATTTATTTATAATTAGGCTCTTATCAAAACTTTCTGACATCAATTTTATCATTTTTTACCTGTCTGTCCGTTATGATTTAACAGTGGCTTAACCGATTTTAATGAAAATTAAAACTATCAGAAAGAATAAGCTTTCTTCCTTAACTTCGGGCTTTAGAATTACCTCTAAAGATAAATACATAGTTAAAGAGTCGTGGCTATCTATTTCACCTGTGCAGGTCTTGATACCCTGAGAATATAGGGATAGCTGTTCTTAATGGGTATCTCTGTCACAAAAGGGATATGTGTTGCGACTTTCAAGTCAATGGAGCCTCCAATCTCAATCCCTGGAAATTATTTCCTTATGGACTTAAAAGAGTTGAATAGTTTTTTTTCATTTTATAGGGGTAGGCAGATACCAAGACCTTCCACTTGCCAAGATCCTTGCATATCTTCCTTGCTTCTTGCATTCTCATTAAATCTTTCATAAAAATTCGTCGGTTTGAAGTAGTCTTGACCTGGCCCATATTTAAAATGTCCTGGATTTGGTCCAGGAACATTCACCTTAGTCTTCCCCTTCCAACTTTCACATTCACTCTCGACTCATGAATCTTTTTTGTCAGTCACCTTTCATTCATTCTCTCTACGTGCCCAAACCATCTAAGCATACCTATCGCAATGTTAGTCACTACATCTTCTTTTACACCACAACGTTCTCACAATGTAATATGTATATTTTAATCATTCACCTAAGTAATTGTAGGATATGAAAAACAATATCAAACTAGGTCACAGCGAAGTGTCGTTCAATATAACTAGTATCAAAATAAAATTAGATTTGAAGAGCGTGTAACTATGCAGTCAACTAATCTTATTTCCTGTAAAAAGTTCTTTTGTGACTTCCGAGAATTCATTGCGCGCGTCCAAACAGATCCATTAACATTTCTCGGTCTTTCGTAAGTAGAATAGATTGATAAAAAACATATCTTCAGTGGGTCATTCGAGAGATTGTTACTCATTTTATTACATCGCACCATCAAAATAAAATTGACACAATAAAAAAGTTGAAATAATTTCAATACGTTGTAAGAATCGTTGACAGTTACGATTTTATTAATGGATACGCAAATCCGTATCAATGTTCAAATAAAAATTTAACGTTATTGTATATCTTTGGTAAGGTTAATGTTATACATCCAATACAAAAAAAACATCTGTATAATATAAAAAACAACGTCGTTAGTAACACCATTTATAATTCCAGAATGGCTGCACCGATTTTCATAGTCACGGACTCGTTTGCGACCCAAATAGCAGAATAACTGTTCAAATTTAAAAAAAAAGTAAGACTATCTAAGACACCGACTCCGAATATAAGAATACGAAGAACACTATAAAAGAATACGCAATTATTTCTTACTTTTTAGAGCATATTAATGTATTTTTAAATTGTTTTGAAGGCGGTTCTTTTTTTTGTTAAAATTTATATTAATTTTTTGATTTTTAGTGAATCCGAAATAAGCTAACACATTTGTCTCAATATGTGTACACCTAAAAACGTATTGCAATGCAGCAACAAACGTAAGCTCATTGCTATTTGATTACAGACACTTATATTCTCTGCCATAAACCGCACCCTTACTGTAAGCCGTTGAGGAGATCCATTGATCTTCATATTTAACTACGACTAGCACTTGACCATACCGAAGTTACGGTAGGCAAATCAAATAACTGGATAGCCTATAGAAGATTCTGCCGGGTATCGTTCATTTGCTACTAAGAATTGAAGAGTTTGTCATGGATTCCATCATCAGAACCTAAACAAACTATCACAAAACTACCCTTGAAGTTTATCCTTTCCAATAAAAAAAGAATCATCGAAATCGGTTGAGTTATTCGTCCATTTGTCGCGCACATGCTTAATGCAAATTTAACACTTATCCGGTTTTCTCATGGATGCCATCATCAGAACTGGATTTTAAAAAATTGGACCCTATGACGAGCACCACCTTTCATTTAAAAAAATACAGTCAAATTGATAACCTCCTCCTTTTCGTGAAGTCGGTAAAAAAACAAAAATATGACAATTACTATCCAGTCGATCGTTCTGCATCATTATAGGTTACTCAGTATTTCTTTATTGCAGACAGCTTAGCGCTTGATGGTAAGTGATGATAGTACACATATACTATTAAGAAGTAGGTAATTGTGCCTCTTAAGATTTCTACACAGCATAGTCCTTGAACGCCAATTTTTTGCTTGGTGGGATGGACGGTAAGTAAGCACGGTCGAGGTATCCCACCAGCACAGACCCAGATAAATTAACAAATACAATTTTCTAACTTTTCCCTATCGTTAATTGAAGCCATATTCTCTGCAAGGGTAGGGAACATTCCCACCATTGCTTCAGCAAAGCCGTTTAAAAGCTGCATATGTATATAATAGCTAAATAGGTTAACTCACGAACTAACCATGAAATTTTCTAAGCTATTCTCACGACTGGCTAGAATGATAATGAATACGATATACATAAACCAATTGTGACGTAGACTCTCACGAAGAAAACCTTCTTCGTCTTCTTCTTTTCGTTCCTCTCATAACAATTTAACTAAACTAATAATTTAAATAGGAAACATTCTTGTTTTCGTATGTCTATATCTTTATGACATTTTCACAAAAAAACTACTGGACCGATTTCAAAATTGTTTTCGTCATTAGAAAGCTGCACTTACTAAAAAAAATAGGGATCCTTAATAAAAATGTTTTAATTTAACTCAAGGTGTGAAAAAGTTGGTCACAAAAATTCTCTCCTCGTGTGCGCTGGGGAAACTATTCATGATAGAACAAATAAATGTTTACAATATTAGAGGAGGTATAAATCTACAAAAATTCTTTCTGTAAATTATGAAAATAGGGCATTCCATTCAAAAGATATCACAAATTTGATGATTTGATAAAAAAGAAAACGGTAACAAGCAAGCTATTAACGTCCCACTGCTGGACACTGGCCACCTTACTCATAAGAGATAGGGTTTTTAGAGCATAGACCCACTACGCTGCTCCACTACGAGTTGGCAGGCTTACGCCAGAATTACTCCCGGTATTCAGGTACTTCCTCACGATATTCTTTCATACTACAATAAACTCCCACAAGACTTTTTAGAGATGTCAATTAATCAGTCTTTGTTAAAGACGATAGAAACGCGTGGGAGAGAACGAATCGCTCTAATTTAAATTGAAATATATTAAACTAATATGATATTTTAATGATGATGGCAACCGAAAAAAATACAAAATACGCGACTGAGTTGTTTGTGGGCTCTTTTCAGATCAGGGCGCGAAAGAACCCTCGTAACTTTGGATTTTAAGTCGTTATTTAATACCATAATCAGACATACATGAGAATTAGTGTGTGGGAAAAAGATATTTAAATTTGATTTGATACACAATATTGCATGCCCAGGATTCGAAGCCACGGATTCTTCACCACTAGGTCATGGGTTTAATAATAATAATAATTTCATATATTTATCAACGAAGGCTCAATTACAATCATAAAAATATTTCACAATCTTTTGGTAAATAAATGTATACTATTATATTACCATTAGGAAAAACAAAAAAAATACTAATTTTATTATTAAGTTTAAAAGAATGTCATTAAGAGTCTATGTCAATACTTAAAGTCCTTAAAAAACTAACTACTGGAAAACATTCAATTTAATATATTTACACTAATATAATAAAGAGGAAAGATTTGTATTTTTGTATGTAATGAAAAAAGTCAAAAAGTACTGGACCGATTTTAATAATTCTTTTTTCATTAGAAATCTACATTATCACTGAGTAATATAGGCTTTATTTAGTACTAGATAACTATAGAAATCTTTAGAAATTCCTATTAAAACCAACCGAAGGTGTAAAAAAATTAGCCACAAAATGTCTTTCATCGCATACGCTGTGAAGAGTATTAATGATAGGACAAAAAATGTTGGACAATATTATAGAATATAACAATATCTACAAAAAACTTCGTAAGACCATATGTCTAACTATTGTAGTTACGTCACTATAACTACTTTTTTACATTTAACAAATTGATAGAAATGCCGATCAAAATCAGACCGTGTTATCCATACCATTTATAAATTTGTATCCAAATAAATAATTTAATATTCAAGACTGACTCAATAGCTGATGATAACTTTTTGAATTATTGAAATCGGATATTCCATTCAAATGATATCATGAAATTAAAATAAAAGACAGGCCGGCGGCGGCCGCCACGCAGCGCATCGAGTCACTAGCTCGACGAGAGAGGGGCAGTTTTTTTAACACATTTTTATGCTTCACTTAAAAAGTTCTTTTCAGAGGTACTTAGTTTTAGTATAAGTAATCACACTTTTTCATAATATTTGTCAATTCATGGTCGTTTTAATTATCATGCTTATAACTTAAATATCTGTACCTATTTATGTCTACCCGTGCGAAGCCGGGACGGGCCGCTTGTCATTTATAATCCGGTGAATTTTACCTGGCGATTAACATGCTTAGAAGGCTGTTGTTACTTGACCAAACCTTTTTCAATAGTGACGCTATTCGTTTCCTTCTGATAGCGTTAAAATCATCATACACAAATACAGCGTATAATAACAATCGTCCCTAATGTCAAATGAATTACTTTCCCACGTTTAATGCGCTAAAATAATACAGTTGTGTTGTTCGGTACACAACGGTCACTATCTTACAGTTACTTCCGTTACATGCGGGCTCACTTTATCTTTAGATTGATCTACCTATCTTCTCGTATCTTTTTTTGCATAATCGTAAAACAATTGTTTTACAAGGGGATATTCTTTGTACGTAATTAAGGTACAGTTATCGTTTGAGTCATCAAAATGTCGTAACTTCATGTGATGGTACTTTACAAATCATATTTCTTTAAACTCCTATTTTAAGTCCACAGTCTCCCTATATATAACGTCCCTGTCATTAATCTTTAATTTAATACTATTTATCTATTCATTCAAGTTCAAATTCATCTCTTTTGGATGGCAATTAATCTTTTTCTTATGTGGATGACAATTAATCTTTTTCTTATTGAAGTAGGTACTCAATTAATTTGATAAGATAAGTAATACTATTCTTCATTATTGTATCCCAATCTCCATATACATAACATTCCTCTTATTAATCTTTAATTTAATACGATTAACTCTAGTACAAATTTATTTATTTTTTAGTTATACATACATACATAGTATCACGCCTCATTTCCGTAGGGGTAGGCAGAGACAACATCCTTCCACTGGCCACGATCCTTGCATATCTCCTTCGCTTCTTTCATTCTCATTAAACCTTTCATACAAGTTCGTTGGTTTAGAGTACTCTTGACCTGGCCGTTATTTAAAATGTCCTGGATTTGGTCCAGGAACGTTCGCCTTGGTCTTCCCCTTCCAACTTTCGCATTCACTCTTGACTCATAAATCCTCTTTATCAGTCTCCTTTCATTCATTCTCTCTACATGCCCATACCAAAGCATACCTTTCTCAATTTTAGTAACTATGATTTTAGTTATAATGGATGGATTAATGAAATGCTCAACTAATTTGGTAAGTTAAGTAGTTCTATTTCCCGTTTCTACATTATTATATCTCACATTTTACTCTGCTCGTGCCATAAATAAAATGATCTATTGTAATACCATCACTTACACTCTCTTGTATAAATCACCATTCAAAAACTGATGTTGAAACTGTCAAAATGATGTATTTTCTTCATAGCATTGTGTCTTATGGTATACTCTTATTTTGCAAAAAAAATGCTATACGTGCTATATATCAATTAGTATCTAGCGTTTCCTTAAGAGAAAAATTCAAAGTAACATCCTTTCTCACAGTAGTATCTCTCCTATATATCCGTGATAATATTCACTTATACTACAAAAAAATGAAACACACAATTTTAATGCTAGAAATAAAAACAAACTTGTAATCCCAAATTTTAGAATGAAGAAGGCTCAGAAAATATTTGTCGGGTTGAGAATGTGCATTTTTGATAAGATACCGCTAATAGTGTTAGATTTTCCTTCACATAATTTTATGAAATATGTCAAAAACACCCTTTTACAAAAGGCATATTATAATGTTGAAGATTAATTAAGCGATATAAATGTATGGACTCGGTTCCAGTTGCTCACAGAAGCAATACATTACACATTGCAGCATATAAAACTATCTTTAAAAGAGTAACCGTTGAGTTTCTAGCCGGTTTCTTCTCAGTGGACTCAGCTTTCCCAACCGGTGATAGATTTGTTACCAACGGAGATACTACTGACGAATCAAAAGTGCTTTTTGAGTCTACTTTAACACTATTTCTAATTGAGTAATAATCGTGTTTGTAAAAAGTTGTAAATAATCCTTCTATTGAAAGCTCACGTAAAAGGATTAGAGCTTTTTTGTGCAATGAGTTTAATAAGATCGTGCTTAATTGTGATCTCTCCAGATAGTAAGTCTAAATAAAGAAAACCCTGTCTTAGGTCTTCAATAAAATGGATTTTGGATATCTTAAGGTATCATCACTGTTTTCTCACAAACGCACACGGAATTTCAGCTGTGATTGTCAATATGTTAGTTTTGTCATGTAACATATTCGTAGCGAAGACGCTGCAGATAATTTATTTAAAGAAATAAAAAGAAAATTAAGTTATGTTCAAAAATTGCGATACTTTTTGTTATCTGCTTAAATTGAACGTGACATTTTTTTTTTGCAAAGCATTTAATAATTAGTCCAATGCGGTTTTATAATATGTTTAAAGTATAGAAAAAAGTTTATTTTTTGTTGAAAAGAAGTAACCCTCAAACATCTCCCCAGATGTTTAACAATGGATTTAAAGTGATCGCGTGCCGATGACAAAAAATGATTGAAAGAATCATCACGCAGCGGGCTGCTGGGCCTATTGTTCAAAATTTTGTGTATAACTTGTGTTGAAACTTTAACCATCGACGAAAACATTTCTTAGCCTCATAATTGTATTATTATGAACGACGCTACTATTAAAAAAAGTTAGAAGTGCGTGCGCACAAAGTACACATGCCAGAAGTGAATCTTCTTTGGTAAACAAATTGTTAGTCTTGTTTATATTTATACAAATCTCTAGAGGGAAAGAAAAAGGAAGATATGTTAGGAATTTAAATGTCCTTAAAATATTAAACGTGTCGAAAGTTAATACAAATTATTTTATAAATCTCAAAGAACGAGATAAAAATAAAAATGCCATGTGTTTTTTGTCAATATTAGAAATTATTAGTTAAATTTTGTCCTTTAATTTAAAAGTTAGAAGAGAGAATATATGTATCGGAGAATAAGAGAGAAGGGAGAAGCATAAAGCACAGGGGCGTAGGGTTCTCCGCCGACATCGTCATTTATGGGATCCATTATTTAATTTCTTATTCTGTGGGCGTTCGTGGGTAATGTTGGTGCAATCAAACACTTTATTAATTAACTCGGATTATAATGTTCAATCGCTTAATGTTCCCGATATCGATTTATACAAACTCTTCAACACTAATAGCTAGGAACGCGACAGTTTCAATAGTCGACCACTCCGGCCGACCGCCACTCGAGAACTGCCGAGAGACGTGCCGGACTGCCACTTATTGACTCTGCCCCCACGCCGATACACAGATGGCGCCAGCGATCCACAGACTCGTGCACTCCGACATATTTATTATTATTTTATGTTTATGAAAAATAGTATATTAAATTATTAACTGACGAGTGGCAAATTAAAATGTCACTTGTTATTTGGAAATGTTAAAACTGCCTAACCTTTAAACGAATTAGCATAAAAGACGCTGTCTATCTTCGTGACGCTAATCACGCGTTTCATCCGTCAACAATTTTATCCTCATGAACCTAATGAAGTTTCACTTCAAAAAGAATTTTGAATGAATAAGAATAAAATGTATGTTGTATTGCATTAAATGAGTTGTTTCTTATAAATGCAATTTCGTTATATATAATGAACTTAACGAAGGAAAAGAATTACATATCTTGTTTTAATGTATAGTAAAATTTGTTATAACTCTTCTAACAATAATTTCACACTTTTATTTTTGATTTTTTAGAAACCTGTCGTACTTCTTAAATAATCATCCAATAAGAAACTATTAAGGGTGTGTAAAAGTTAGGTTTTTTTTTAATTATCATCAACATCAATCTTTCTCTCCTCATTGGTCTAGTGGTTAGAATGTTCGACTACAGACATGAGGTCCTGGGTTCGAGTCCCAGGTCGGGCCAATTCGAAAACGATATTGAGTTTTCTATTAAGATATTCTCAATATTTGCCCGAAGTTAGGACGTTGGCGGTGTGATCCACCCCCGTGCCTCGGAGAGCACGTCAAGCCGTCGGTCCTGCGCCTGATCTCTCTCCGGTCGTGTCGGATTCCCGTCACACCGGACTCTGAGAGTGAAGGAATAGAGAGTGCACTTGTGTACTGTGCCTGCCAATCCGCAGTGGAGCAGCGTGGTGGGTCAATGCTCTATAAACCCTCTCTTACATGAGGGAAGAGGCCTGCGCCCAGCAGTTATAGGGCTAATGGGCTGCTACTTACTTACTTACAATCTTTCTCTCATAAACTTCATTTAACTTGCTTTGCATTGTTTCATTTAACTTCATTTTCGTTGAATTTTGTATTATCAATGCATATTAATATAAATAATGACATTAATATTTCTGGACGTATGTGACTAAAATCTTCATAAACGGCTGTACCGCTAAAATATTTGACTGTGTTCAAGTGGATTCTACAATGGCTCAAATTGATTATCCAATTTTATAACGGATTTCCCAATATTTCATTCGCGCATTCCACTTTGGTGTTCTCCGTCTACTCGCGCAAAGAAGAAGAAAGAAACTTGCGATTTCCCCAATAAACAGAGTGTTTCTTGAATAAATTAATGTAGATTGGGTTTTAAGGATGGTTAGTAAATGCTACCATGCCACTAAACGCGTACCAAACAGCAAAATAAAAGCACTTCTTTCAAATTTCTAACATGAATATAGATAACGCCCAGGTTTGGTCTAAAATTTGCATATTTACATTTACTTGACGTCATTGTACAATGCTGAACTAATTCAATTGCTAAAACAATTCCTTAACGTTAATTTTTCTCGTACTTGTTCGTCATGCTTGAAGGTCGTCCTCGCCTGCCTTCGCCTTCTATTCTTCCCCAATGCCCTCTATTCTATTCCATTCCATCCTCGTCTTTTCTCATGGCTGCATCAAATGGAGGACCTGTGTTTACTGGGCTGCCGTCGGGCAAATGATCAAAGTGACTGTGAATATTTTGGAAGAACTTACCCGAGAGTCTGATGTCAACACTATCATGCTCCAAAATAGACATATGTGTCCTGTATACGCATCACCTTTTTGCAGTACCAGATTTCGAATGCATAAAGGAAGACGGGGAAAACTAATGCTGCTAACTAAAATTAAGATTAGTAAATAGTTAGTCAGAAAAATAAAAATAGAAAAAATAACAGTCAGTCAGATTAGAGAGTTATCTTTCAACAGGATTACGTAATAACAATTCTCAAGGGATTAACGATGAATTAGTTGCAGGAAGTTAGTTGTAATATCAATAATGTTGATTTTTAAAGGTAAAGTAAGTAAGTAGCAGCCCATTAACGTCCCGCTGCTGGGCTCAGGCCTCCTCGCTCCGAGGAGCGAGGGTTTTTAGAGCATAGACCCACCACGCTGCTCCACTGCGGATTGGCAGGCATAGTACACAAGTGCACTCTNACTGGAACCCAGGACCTCACGTCTGTAGTCGAACATGCTAACCACTGGACCAATGAGGCAGTTACTAGACCATTGAGGCAGCTTAAAGGTAATAAGTTCTAATTTAAACGAAATTTACCTGTTTTTGTAACTCATTTGACTTAAAATAGGCCGAGTCAATATTTTGCTTACCTAGACAAATGTGAACTTTTTATTGTAGCTTACGTTTCCCACAGTGAGTTAACTAAGCTATTTAGAAGGACCGTTATCACGTACCCCATAGATAACTGCACAAAGGTCAAAGGGATACCTTGTCCACCCTTGCAAATTCTATAAAACCTGTTTGACCAGTTATGGACGTGGGAATTTTGTCCAATAACATTTCCCCTTTTGTTGCTTCTAAGTCACATATCCTTAGCACTTTCATTGGCAAATATAAACTGCCCTTTGCAAGTATAGGGTTTTTTTATTGCTTACAATTTATGAATGGGCAAAGGTGTCCCTTTTACACCTGTTTTGATTGGGGTGCTTTATTTGATGCGATAAATCTGACACACGGAAGTTCAAAATTTGTTTCCTGGATCGTTTTTATTAAAATAAACATTGTGTAGTCTTATAAAACAAGGATACAAGTCAAGCTTCTTTTTGATTTACACAAATGAGTGAGAGTATAAATACTACACTATCAGCTGTAATACGACAAGGAATAGATGGAGGAAAAAAGCTAGGCAATGGGAAAGAAACTAAAATAATAGTAAAATTGTTCTATACCACTTCAAAACTGCCTATTCATAATTTTTAAGTTTAATAATAAGTTAAAATAATTAAAAGATATATTATGACTCGCTATAGTACTTTACACGAAAACCACAATATTACATTTTTACGCACTAATAGACTTTTAATACAGCTGTGTGTCCCAAGCAAATCAGACTTTCACATGCAAATAAAGGGTCATTTGTCGAAGTGTCCTTTCCCATAGTGCGAAGTGGTCAAACAGGTTTTTGGACGAACCCCTTCCGCAATAAAATTAAAAGGACGTGGGTCTTCCTTGTCCAATTCTTTTGTCCATAACCTGTTTGACCAGTTTATCCATGAGAAAGTGTCTTAGAAACGTAATTAGAGTTTGTCCATTCACATTATATACGGTAACAATAAGAGGAACTATTAGATCGGTTAAATGTCATGCATGTCATGTTTTTTGCATGCTTTTTTCACAATTTTGCAGCTTTTCTACAAGTATATTGTCTAGGAGACAACCGAGTATCATTAAAGGTATTCTCTTGAAATTCTTGATGTGATAACGTCCTATAAATCAATGGTTGCCAGCTGCATGTGACTGACTCATTGTCGCGTTCCACCTGAGCCGAATGTGCAAGCGAGAGCGAAACAAGCGATAGAGAGGCGCGATTGGCCTAAACGTTCAGTTCAATTGATGAGTATGCAATTTACCATCATGACGTCAAATCATTGTCCATAAACCGACTTTTTATGGTAAAAAAATAAACCTATTTGAGGTAATTTTTGCTTGGATATCTTCAAAAACAAACGACTTTTGCAGATGTACGTATATGCATACATAGCATCACGCTTCGTTCTCATAAGGGGTATAGACCACGTCCTCCCACTTGCCACGATCCTTAGAAATCTCCTTCGCTTCTTTCATTCTCATTAAACCTTTTATACAAGTTCGTCGGTTTAAAGTACTCTTGACCTGGCCCTTATTTAAAATGTTCTGGATTTGATCCAGGAACGTTCGCCTTGGTCTTCCCCTTCCAATTTTTCCATTCACACTTGACTCATAAATCCTTTTTGTCAGTCTCCTTTCATTTATTCTTCCTACGTACCCAAACCATCTAAGCATACCTTTCCCAATTTTAGTCACTACATATTCTTTTATACCACAACGTTCGTTACAGACGTATCTAACAACTACATGCATCGCTATCAAAATAATTCGCACCAAATTTGATGTCAACAATGGCCGGAGTTGATTACTTGTAGGACAAATTTAGGAAGTTTTATCTTCTTTTCTTTTGGCATAGGTTGGTGCAAAAAATATCCTATATGTTGCAGTGGAGAAATAAGTCTAGGGTCAATTACTCCTCACCAATCTCCTCTGATCTTCTCTCATCTTAGAGTGTATCATCAGTTACAACTAGGATTGGACGACTTGCAAGATTACATGTCTTTAGACATTAGGCCATCTTGGATCCACTACAGGATATAACTTGATGACAAATACTGGTACATTTTAAGATAAGAACGCAATAACCATTCATACAGCAATGTTTCGAAAATTCCAATTCTTTTTTTTTGCTGACAGGTTAGCTCTTGACTGTGATCACACCTGATAGTAAGTGTTGATACAATCTAAGTTGGAAGCGCGCTAATCTGTTAAGAGGCAATTTACCGCTTATAATTTCTACACAACATCGTAAAGGAACACAAAACTCTTTGCTTGGCGATACGTTCTTACTGGTAGGGTGCTAACTAACAGCTGAAGCCTCCCACTAGTTCAGACTGATGCAAATTAGAAAGTGCAATTCGTCCTTTCGAGGTAAACTCGGGGCCTTTGCTAACAAAGCGAAAGTACTCGCACCATTGCACCCGCAAGACCGACGTTGTTAATTTTGTTTAATGATATATAACATCTTTGGAGTTCAGGGGTAACTACTTAAAACGAAGCTGCACTTCAGTCCATACCGATAAAAGTAGGAAATAATATCTTAAATCTACCCTGAAAATCGAATCTGCGAAAATAGTTCAGTTATGAAATTTGAAAAAACAATTACATTAGAAAGTTAGGATGACAAAGGACTTCCCCTTCCAACATCTACATACAGGTCATCGCAAAACAACTTTGGGGATTTCAACCCCTTCAATTTAATTTCGTTAACAATACAATAGAATACAAATAGAAATGCAAAGACGTCTATCACTGCAAGGTCAGTTACTTGCAAGGAGTTCGAGTGATTACATCTTAAGACATTTATCCAACATAGTTTTGCATAACTATCTATCATATACTTTCGTGGAGCAGTGACATAACGAATCGATATAAGTAGATAGATACGCAGTGCATTTTTATTAGTTTAAAAAAAGGTAAGTTTTTCCTGAATTTTATACATATTACTGATATTTTAAAATGATACTAAAGAATCGCATTCTGATTTGTACAATATATAAGACTGCGTGAAATCCAGTTTTATTATCTGTGATTGTTTAAATCGATTTGCTAATATACATCAAACATAATGGCTAGTTGAAGTATAGAGAGCAGTTGTTTAAAAATATAATTTACTTAATCGTTGAATCTGCGGTAACGAAAAATGAGGAACAATTATTTTATAATGCAATATTTTTAGCTTATTTAATTCGTAGGTAATACAGCCAAAATATTACCGGTTTATTGAATAAAAGGTATTATGTTAACGAAAGAAGGTTTATAGGTATAGACGTTTTAATATTTTGCAAGTAGCAACATTATGCTGTAGTTTTGTTATCTGTTTGAAAAAATCGGAAACCAGGAACCGGAAACAGGTGTTGACAACTTTTAACATGTACTTTAACACTTTCACTGTTTATAATTAATGGATTTGGATTTTTGATATTACTTAAGGTGCACCATTTTGCCGGTTCGTCAAAAAATTAATGTTTTTCAGTTAGTCATTCTATTCATGGTATACTATTATAGTTTGTAAGTGGTCCAGATATTAAGAGGGGCCAATAAATAATTCATCTCACCCTATTAAATTTAAAAGGTGGCACGAGTAGATGACAAAATTGGTATCGTACCTGTTCTATTGTCATTTACATTGTGGAATAATCATTTCAAATAAGAGCGCTGAATATTGATATAATATTCATATATTTATTCTAATGTAACAGATATTAAGTACTACTTGCCTATTATTGAAAGAAGTTTGGGAATTGTATTTTTTATGGACTAGTTTGGTGGGTAGTTTTGGATATGGCTAGTTTACTATTTACGAGTTTTATAACCACTGAATTTTATTTTAGATTAAGCCGTTATATTCTTCGATTGTACCGTGGTTAGTTTCTAAAGTGGCGGCAAATATAATGAATAACAGTTACAATTGATGCTGAACTTAAGTTTTACTAAATATAATAATTAAGTCTGATATTTTGTAATGGATAATAAGTATACAGGAGGGTTTATATAATCTTCATTTGAGTTACTTATAAAATCGCAATTTAACCTATCCTATACTGATATTTGAGAAAATGTTCTGAAGGCAAATAAAAAAAACAATATATTCTGGTGATAGCTTTTTATTAATTTTCTGATAGCTGACGCTGAGAAGATAAATTTTATTAAGCAAAACGTTAGAATTTTTATTTAAATAGTTCAGTTATTGTGTGACATTTTACAATGAAAAACTCACACTATCCAATTACATGACAGTATTCAAGATTGATACATCAAATCTTTTCAATTTCTCTACTAATGATTTATTCCAATTCATATGTAATTAATGAATGATAATGATATAATTCCAACAAATCAAAAAGGTTAGCATAGGACCGTGGATTAGGTTAAAACTTGCTTGATTATTTTTTTTTGTACTTTTGTGTTTTTTTTCAATTTTTTTTTGTGTATTAACGACGTCCAAATAGCTTATTCTGGTTCATTCATCCTGAGACGAGCAAAGTCCTCGAAAACAATGTTGTCCTCTTCCTCATTGGTGTAAAGAGAGTTCTCATAGCGGTGTCGCTCAATGGATTGCATCTTCTTCATTGCGTTGAATCGTTGGCGCTCAACAGTACCTGTTCAAATAAAATAACAATTTCGACGTTATACAAATTCATAAAGTATTTGCACTTTTAATTTAAAAGTCAACTAAATGTACCTTCAGCTGGGTGGAGAAGCTTGAATGGTACATCGGTGACCAGTTCGCCTCCAAGGGTACCACAGTTAAGCTTCACGCGTACAGAGTACGATACGACGATACCAATGGCTTCAGCAGGACATTTGCCCTCAGATACCATAGTAGAGCTAGCGAGGTTAACATCGTCTTCCTTCAGGTGGCCGTCCAAAGCGACGCCTGTAATGTAAAAAATGAGTTAATATAAATCTTTATTGAGCAAATTAGGTTAAATAGGCCTTGTTATTATTTACCACGAATGTCCTTGTTGCTGCGTGCCAAAGGTACCAGGTAGAAAGTCTTTGAAAGGCTTGCTCCAGGTGTAACCGGGCATCCCTCACGGCTTTCCAAAGAAGCGACATGGCGGCTGAATTGCGAGTTAATCATGGTAATTTCAACATGCTGCACAACCATGCAGCGAATGTTTCGCACAGATTTCCTCGAGTTGTTCGATACAATGATGTTTGCGGCGACCTTTTCGCCATGGTAATAGATTTCCTTGTCCAATGTTACTTCAAGGCTGATCTTTCCGTTGCTGAAAGTAAAGCCCTTGCTAACAAGGGAGCTAGGAAGTCGTCGGCCACGGTTGGCTGGAGCATGTTGCAACTAAAAATTTAATACGTAAATTAATTTCTGTTATAATGTACTGCATATCAATTAAAATGGTTTTTAGCAACCTTTTTGATGGCCAAAGTTACAGAGCTCCTCTTGTGACCCTTGTCATCTTCGTTATCAGCTACATATGTTCGTACACAGTAATCGACTCCCATGGGCTTGCCCTGATCCTCATCAGATGGTTGAAGAGTTACCTAAAAATATAAGCATTATTTGAATTGAACCTATAAAATTTATATTTATAACGAATTTGAAATTAAACTATTATTTTGCTTACTGAGCTGGGAGACATTTCAGGGAAGGAAAAGGTGAATGGGAAAGCGTTTGGCCCCAATTTCTTCAGCAATTTTTCTTGGACGGGTGTAAGTTCCATCTTAGCGTTGACCATTGGTACAACCTGCTCTTGGCCAAGAACCATTTCCTTCGAGAATTTGACTCCCATGATCTCATCTTCCTCCCTACCGAATCGGTACGTTGTCACGAGCTGCATAGAGATAGACATAAATTATTTGTTATTGATAACACTTCACTAGTTTCACTAAACACATATATCACATCACTTTTATACCTGGCTGTAAACTTTTCGTCCTTTCAGGTATTCGGTATCCACCACAACGACTCCATCTACGGGATCACAGTAGTCTATGTGATCAATGAAGTCCCGCTTACCCAGGTAAACCGTAACTTTGCCATTTGGTGTAGTTTTCTTGAAAACTTTCACCGCTACCACAAAAATTAAAGATAAATAGTCAAGCATTTTGGAAGTTTGAAATAAAATTGGTGAAAAAGAGCAGAACTCTTTAAGGAACAATTGTATGGAGTATAGAATAGGATTGTGTGAGCTTGAAGCACTCACCAGAAATGTATAAGTTATGTACGGTGCCTTTATATATAAGGGTAACCTGTGAGGTTTCCTACATGACATTGTAATTGGATTTAGTACGTAGGAGTTCAAATTGGATTAAAATCGTGTGACGGAAAATTGTAGAAAAATCGATAACATTACACCACAGCACTATTTGATGTTTGTCTACTCTTATGTAGGTCCTTCAAGGAAATGACATTTTGTCAAATATTACTTTGACAGTTCTAAAATGAGTATGGACTTTATGTACATTTTTTAAACACTTTGTTTTTGTTGTGATCCAATAATTGTAATCTTATAAGAAAGTAAAACCAAATAGAAAAGACGCAGTTAAATCGATCGAATGAAATATAGAGTACAATATATATGATGATATCAGGACGAATCGTTAATGTATATGCTTTAATGATTTAAAAAGTAAGATTTATTCTGTTTTTAATGAATCTTAATCTAACACTTTTACCTTTTCCATTAAAGGGATTATAAAAATTACAAACCATGAAAGTACTTTTAAGGCTTCTAATAATGGAATATTTTATAACAGAATGTTTTATATTATCTTTCTTCAAAATTACTACCACTAATTACAATAAAAAAATATTCTATAGTGTTTAATTAAATTAGAGTACCTTAACCTATATATCCTTCAAAATAGTAAAATATTATGTATATATTTATTGTATGATGTGGATGGGTAAGTAGCTTGAATTGACTATTAGTTGCTATGATCATATACTGTTCAAAACATAAATAATGAATAAAATCATTATTTAATAGGACTAATATTACTGAGTATGAGCTTATAAAACTCCTTTAAAGCTTTGTTTTTAAAGTTGGTGTGTAGTTTAAAGTATATAGGGGTTCTTCCAATATTTTTTTTTTCAATACAAAGTAATATGTTCTATATATGGGTGTAAGGGAACTTTGAGGACTATGCCAAGGATTATACTCAGTAATTATTTTAGCAACATATAAAAAGTCTCAGTATGCTGCCTTTGTGGACTTAATATATTACCTCTTTATTTCAGTAATGTGTTATCCTATAAGATCTTTTAGTAAGTGTAGTAAATATATTTGTGGCAACAAATAATTTTATTTAAATCCTGAATTTGTTATTTGTTTGGTAATAAAAGTATAAAATTTACCATACTATATGGAAAAATAAAATTGCACAATGCAAAATTTCAATTTGATTAAAAATTGGTTTGAAGTAAATAATATGATTTTTGCCTTTAGCAAAGCAAAGAAATAATATGACATATTTTATTTACATTAGTTAATATTGCTTGTACAGTGAATTTATACACAATATATATAACATACTATATCTATAACATATCTGTGTAGTGAGTATTTCCTAATCCAATTTTCAACAATGACTATCTTTATTTGTATACATAATTATTATGTATGTGTGTTAGTGTGCGTGTTATTGAAAAACGTAAATAGCTAGACCAATTGTGATGAATAGATTGTGTGTTTAGCTTTGCAAAATCAATTCAATTCAATGAATGATCTATTTCCTGATATTTCTATGGAATAGTGAGTTATAAGGGAAAAAAACTTTACATACCTATAGATGACCTGTTTTATATAATAGATTAGGCAAGCTTGATAGATAAAAGCATTACCTTGACTTATTGTGCTTAATATCTCTTATCATTAACCAGTAAAGTAGACCCCTCGGCTCTCATTTTTTGGAAGCATGCAAATTCATCTAATACATATTTCAATCTTGTTTTGGATATCCTTAATTACCTAATTTTAGTGTATATTTTTGTATCAATCTATTTTAAATAAAGATTGAGATAACCCTGAACATTTTTATTAAAAAAAAGGTAAGTAGCTGTTGATTAACATCCCACTATGGACCACAGGCCTCCTCACTCATATGAGTGGGGGTTTTTAGAGCATAGACCCCCCATGCTGCTCTACTGCATATTGGCAGGAATAGTACACAAGCACACTCATAGTCAAATGTGATGGGATTCCAACCTCTCCAAGACATGGGGTGCAGCACAACTTTCTAACTTCGGGCAAATATTGAGGCAATAAATACACAGTATCTATTTTTAAAATGGCATGACCCGGGATGCAAACCCAAGACCTCATGCCTTTAGTCGAACATGCCGAGCTTAAGTAGGTATTTTAAATTTTTTTTAATAATGTGGATGAGAAAAAAGTGTTTAACATTTTTCATTTGTTATTTTAATATTACCATGAATATTGGCTATTATATATTAATATTTATTATATATTAGTAGAATTGGTTATATAGTAGCATATGTATTTGCTTAAGTTACACAAGTGGTTTATAGCATTCTTGATATATAGATGTATAATCCTCTATAATTAATAATATAAAGTATAATAGAGTATAAATAATAGATTTCAATAATATAGAACTCTGTAGAATCCAGAGTGCTCTAATTTGCCTTGCATTAAAAATTTATATTCTAATCTGATATCAAAAATTGATATAAATATTATAAAATGGCACTCCTGTAAAATTATTTTTTATATTGTGTCTCTATTCCAAAGCAGTGATATGTATTATAATAAGCAGAAGCTACTTGTATGTTTAGAATAAAATAAATTGATAATATATTTTTTTAAAAAGATATGACAACTTAGTGGTTAAATATATGTTTGAATTTGGCACAGACACTGTTAAGTATCTCTTTATAATAGTGAAATTTGCATAATTATTTACTTGCTTATTCCGCGTGTAAGTTGGGGCTATGTGTACCCACAGTGAAGCAGTGTGGTGGGTCTATGCTCTAAAACCTGCGAGGAGGCCTATGCACAGCTGTGGGACCTAAAAAGGCTGCTACTTACCTCTCATATAAATAAATTTATATGAGAGGTAAGTAGCAGCCTTCATAAGTAGACCAAAATTATTTGTACTTAGTATAGAATTACTGATGTAGTTGGTATTATTATTAACAAATATTTTCTGTGATTATAGTTACACTCTCAGCATGCCGACTTTCCTCACACCGGGCCGGCATGGCTATAGCATCAGATTCTCCAGAACAAGACCTGATGCTTTAGCAGTTGCAACTAGTCAGTACTATGGACTGGCAGGAGGAGGGACACTATTCTTCCTCGAGTTGTCCCCAGATGGGGCAACTATTGTAGAAATGCAGAAATTTGAATGGACTGATGGATTTTTTGATGTGGTAAATAATTTTCTAGTGTTTATGCAGATATCAATTTTTCAATAACATTCAGGTTTTGCGTTTGCTAAAAGAGGAATATATATTGCTATATATATACAAAGTTTTACTGATATATATTTTAAAAAATTGCATTTAGTAGTATTATTTATTTCAATAGATTGCTTGAGTTAAATAAATGAAATTTCATTGTATTCATATAATATATTTTTGCTGTATTAAAAATGAGTATTATTATATAATTGTTCTCTAAATAACTCTTTACAACTAAAACGTTTAGAGAATATAAACTAAAAAATATAGTTTTCTTAATAGTAATATATTCAAAGTATTGTTGACATGTCGTACTTTTTAATTGTTGTATATTTAATTATCAATGTAAATGTAGTACATTAAAGACACTCCCACACGAACTTACACACACACACAGACAGAGAGAGAGAGAGAGAGAGACATACAGGTGACATTCATCCTTTTTAAAAGTCCCAAACCATTGCGATTATTACACAGTACATGATGTTATGATAGAAATACTCTTTACTATACACTACTATTCTCTTTACTACGTCATTATTATGACGGCCTCGCTGGCGTAGTGGTGCGAGTATTCGCTTTGCTAGAGGAGGTCCCGGGTTCGATCCCCGGTAGGACGAATTTAGGAAATTGTATTTTCTAATTTGTCTGAGTCTGGACTGGTGGGAGGCTTCGGCCGTGGCTAGTTACCACCCTACCAGCAAAAACGTACCGCCAAACAAAGAGATTTGTGTTCCGGTACGATGCTGTGTAGAAACCGTAAGGGGTATATCGCCTCTTAACAGATTAGCGCGCTTCCATCTNTATATATATATATATATAGATATGTATATATGTGGGTGTGTCAGTGTTTCATTTAAAAAAGTAAGAATTCCAGTCCATAGTTCAATCTCCTTGTACATCTTCGACATAATCTCATTATATATTTTTTCATAAGAAAATACTAGCATATTGAAGCACTAGTAATGCAGTTATGCGAGCAAACATTCTGACGTAAGCACTAAATAGGCTTACTTACGTATTCCTTGGTTTATTGTGGATATATGTTATATCTATACTGATATTTTAAAGCGATGGTAACGCTCTGTGTCAGTCTATTTGTTAGGTTTAAATGCGGAATTGATTATAATGCAATTTGGTATAAAGATAGTTGGTACCTAGGTAATGGACAGGGATAGATTTTTTTACGAATATTGACATGAGTTAGCTGAACTTTGTCAGTGATAGAGATCAGGTGGCATTTCTTCTTCTTTTAATGGCTTTCAAGTGTGACAAGGCACACACAACTTCGCCAGAGTCACGTTAATTGGAGAAGGCACGTAGACGATTGTATGATTTCTGTGATTGCAATCCAAAATAATAAGTTTGCTTTTGATGAAAAGTGATTCCCTTTGCCGTAAATATTAGTAAATCAGGCAAAACTACCATGAACAATATAATATATATTTATGGCATTAACAATGCCGGGACGTTGTAAAACCAGCCAAAATATACTATTATTAGATTTTTATAATAATAACAAACAAATCTGTATCCCCATACACACACGCGCGCACAACACACGCACACACACACACGCACGCACACGCACACACACACACACACACACACATATATATATATATATATATATATATATATATATAAATTAAGCCACATTTTTTTATCTATGCCCGCTATGAACTCTGAATCTGAAGATGGTTTTAGAACATTAATTGGATATATCCCATGGTTTTTTTGGCAGACATGGTCAGGTACAGCTGATGGTGTAGCTGCTTGTGGCGCTGGGGATGGTGCAGTGGTGGTATGGAGAGGGGGTTGCGCTGCACCTGTAAGGGTGTTAAGAGCTCATCTTAGCGAAGTGTGCTCCGTAGACTGGCCGAGAGCACATCTACTCAGTGCAAGTTGGGATACCAGTGTTAAATTGGTGAGATTTTGAATTTATTGTAAGTCAGGGCTTATATTATTTATTATGTAATTTGTTCAATTTATAGGATATATTTTTTAAAAAAATCTAAGTCCGGCAAAGCCTGCTAAAATTCTAGATCTAATGGTATTACAAAATATAATTTTATTACTTTACTCAACCGGAAATCAATCTCGATCTTTACCCAGTTTTTCCAATATTATGTAAAAAGAATTACAGTCAACCGCCTATAAAAATATTTTTTTCTGTATTATACTATGTCCTATAAGATACTGTCTTTTATAATATCTTGTGTTACATAATACATAAATACATCACGCCTCATTCCCATAGGGGTAGGCAGAGACCACGTCCTTCCATTTGCCACGATTCTTGCATATCTCCAACGCTTTTTTATTCTCATTAAACCTTTCGCACAAGCTCGTCGGCATAGAGTACTATTGACATCCCGCCTAGGAAGAGGCGGCCCAAACACGTCCTTGACGACCCAGACGACCAGATTACAATTGACAACGGTCCTCGCTATCTGATGCATCCCGGCCGCGGACCCATGGGCGTCAAGACTAAGCACCTGTCCGATTGTCCTTTTTAGCAGCAGCAATCGTTGACCTTAGCCTAGGTCCGAGCCTCGCAGGAGGCGCCCTTCGAGCAACGTTTCCCCCATGAAGCAGCAGGACCCTCCTACGGGCCCACCCCTTGGCGGAGCTTCAGCACTCGCCACCCCTCTCAGTTACGCTGTCAAAGACAGTAGGGCTAACAACAACTACACACTTCGAGAAAAAAAAGTACTTTTAATATGACCCTTATTTAAAAGATTTGGTCCGGGAACTCTTGATTCATAAATCCTTTTTGTCAGTCTCCTTCATTTACTCTATCTACGTGTTCAAACCTTCTAAGCATACCTTGCTCAATTTTAGTGACTATATCTTCTTTTATACTACAACGTTCTATAATATGCTGTGCTTTATAATACAGTTGAGCCTGGGTAAGAAAAAATCTCTTTAAGAGTCAGTTATTGCTGGGCCCGTCATTGTTAGCCTCTACGACGAAACGATAAAGAAGAAAACTTTATAAGAGAGAAAGATATGGTGGTCCCTTGAATTCTCTTTTATCCAGTTTCGACTGTGTATTGTTTTATAGTACGCTGTCTGCTATGATAATAGCTATTATAACCATTTCAGTGGGATCCAGAGGCGGAAGTATGTTTAAGCACATTCACGGGTCATTCTCAACTGGTTTATACAGCTACATTCTCCCCACACTCGCCTGCTACCTTTGCATCAGTATCTGGTGATGGCCACCTTAAGCTTTGGACGTGCACTGAACCGGCGAGACCAGCTGCTGTTGTGAAAGCCCACGAAGCAGAGGTGAACATAATAACTTTACTATTTATTTTAAGATTTCTATGTGGTATCACGAACAATCAGTTATTACTGGTGAAAAAATAACTTTGTTTGGTATTCTTATCTGTACTCATAAATAGGCACATAAATTAAGTATCACTTTTTATATAAACTTAAATTGTTTTAATTCAGGTTGGGATTCATAGAAATAATTACATATAATTTCACAACATAAAGACACAGATATAAAAAGATTTTACACATCTAGATATAATCAACATACATAGCATCACGCCTCATTTCCATAGGGGTAGGCAGAGACAACATTCTTCCACTTGCCTCGATCCTTGCATATCTCCTTCACTTCTTTCATTCTCATTAAACCTTTCATACAAGTTCGTTGGTTGGTATAAAGTACTCTTGACTTGGGCCTTATTTAAAATGTCCTGGATTTGGTCCAGGAGCGTTTCTTGGTCTTCCCCTTCCAACTTTCGCATTCACTCTTAACTCATAAATCTTTTTTGTCAGTCTCCTTCCATTCATTCTCTCTACATGCCCAAACCATCTAAGTATCACACCATTTCTTACTCTATCACTCAGTTTTAATCCTTTCAAAGCTTTATGCATAATATTTACCATCTCCTGTAGCTCATTAGCGAATGACGAAAGTATTATCTGATCGTCAGCGTAAAGTACACATTTGATGAGTAATTCATTCATTCTTAACCCATACATACTTTCTTTTAAATCTGTCAAACAGTTATCCATGAATAGGTTGAACAGCCATGGTGACGCAACACATCCCTGTCGAACACCTCTTTCGACAGGAAACCACTCCGTGTACGCTCCGTTTATTCTGACACAGGCACTAGAACCCTCATAGAGAGACTTCAATGCTTGAATTAGACAACCGCTCACCGCATACGTAGATAACGTTGATCACAGTTCATTCCTCACCACTCGATCATAGGCCTTTTCTAAATCTACGAAAGCGCAATACACTTTTTGGTAATCTAATTACAATTAAATATAAATTTAAATTTTTTTGTTCATTTCATATTATTTTACTTGTCTTTTTTAAAATTTTTATCTCGCTCTATGCATAACAAATAGTCTAGAGTCCTTTTGCAATGTGGACATTTTGCATGGATTTTGTCCAAATTTTCTCGAGATTTGGCCCTAAATATTTGGAATCGGGACCTATTTCTCCATTTAACTCGGGATTGGGACCTATTTTGTTTTAATCGGGATTGGGACCTACTTTTCCATATTTAATCAGGAACCTTCTTTAATATATTTCCTCAGTTTTTGAACCTAATTCTCCATATTCACTTACTTGGAATCTACACAAATGGCATGACATCTAAAAAGCTATAACTCATCTCATTGTAAATGTAATATTCGGTTGTAGGTATTGTCATGTGATTGGAGTAGATTAGAGACTCACGCATTAGCTACATCTGGTTCAGATGGACTCATTCGAGGCTGGGATCTTAGGAGACTTACATCGCCTATGTTTACATTAAAAGGTTAGTATTTGTTATTTATAATTTTATTCAGTTATACTTATATCCTGTCAATTTTCATTTTTTCTTTCAGTTTTAATTCCATATGGTATAATATTTGTTGACATACAGAGTATTACGAGTTTGTACATTACATGATTTTTAACACAATTGAATGAAAGGCTTTAAAGATGAATATTTTGATTTGTAATAAAAGTAATAAAGAAGCTGTCTAAATACTAAGCCTTTTATAATTGAATGGCTTTAAAATTAAAAATGTTTCATGTTTAATTTGTATTGAAATATTATTAACCTGTACATAAATTTTGATGCAATTTAATGCTTATAAATTAATATATTTTAAAGGATGTGAACGTGCAGTGAGAAGAGTGCAGTTTTCTCCACATGCACCCTCTGTTATGGCGGCTGTGTCTTATGATTTTACGACTAGGTAAGTTCATTTATAGCACGAAACCAGGCTATTTTTTGCATTGCTTCGATATTAGGTTACTTACTCAAATAGCTTTGCCGTTTTCATTGAAATTGTGCAAAAAAATAATTCAGTCAGTCCGAATCTCAGCCATAGTCACAGCCTTAGTCTGAATCTAAATTTGAGTCTCAGTGTGTGTGATGTGAATGTCTGAATCCTAATTAAAGTCTGTCTCAGAGTTACCTAATAGCTATAATCTGAATCTGCATTTCAGTCTGTTTTGATCTGAATCTCAGTGTGAATCTGATTCTGACTCTGTCTCTCAGAGTTCCTGCCACTCTTTAATCTTAATCTCCATATGAGTCTCAGAGTTGAGTCAGTTTTAATTTGGGGCGAAGTTTCAGTCTAAATCTGAATATAAGTTACAATTTGAATTTGAGTCACAATTTCAGTCTAAATCTGGTATTTAATCTCAATTTGAAAGTATGTTTAATGTTAGTCTCAAACTGAATCTAAGCTAGAGTTTGAGTCCCAGTTTCAATTTGAGCTTGAGTTTGCTTTTCTCAGGATATGGGATATTAAACGTGGCTGTGACCCGCTGGAGACTATTCAGCATCACTCCGAGTTCACATACGGCCTCGACTGGAACTCATTGAGGCCTCATCAGATCGCGGATTGCGGGTGGGACTCATTGGTTCACGTATTCACACCAAGATCTCTGGTGTAAGTTTTGGGTGAGTTTACAATATTATACAGTCACACTTACTTTAGGTCTTTTGGAAGTCCATATTATCTTTATTCAAGAGGATATACTTTCAGAGGCTGAAACTGACACTTTCTTACACACTCCCAAGGAACTACTCACCCAAGTAAACGCCTAAGTCTTTGTACACACCCGAGCATATGCATACACAAGCACATGTACAACATCCAAGCATGCACATTTACACTTTCAAAAACACATCCATGTTAAGAATGGTAGAGACACACAAAATATATGATAGACACTGACTATGAAGAAGATTGTATCAATAGATTAGAGTCTCAAAGTAAAGATTAGGCTGAATGGTCTTATAATAAGAGTAATGGATAAAAAGAGTAATGAAAAGCTTATCCTTTGCCATTAAATGGATTTATAAAAACATTAAAAGTGCGTGCGTACAAAGTACACATGTCAGAAGTGAAACTTCTTTGGCAAAGTAATTTATAAGTCTTGTTTATATTTATACAAATCTAAAACTTTACGTTTCCGAAACTTAGAGGGAAGATATGCTAGGAGTTTAATGAATTTAATTCTCATTAAAATATTGAAAGTATCAAATACGAATTCAAATAAATTATTGAAATCTCAAATAACCAAATTAAAATGCCACATGTTATTTAACTTAAAACTACCTAACCTTCAAACGAATTAGCATAAAAAACGCTGCACATCTTCGTGTCGCTAATCACCCGTTTCAAATCAAAGGTGAACGAGAAAAGTAATAAACAATTTTTTTATATAAAAAAAACTTTCTTCTAGGTACTCGACGACAGGGTCTAAAGTAAGATATAAGGATAAGAAAGAGATGGAATAAATAAATTTGCTTTATATGCCAATAATTTATGATATATTTTAAGTGTTATTTAGCATAATCAGTATCGTGATTAACTTTATATGTAAAATAATGGAGCAATTTGTCTCCTACTTTTTTTATGTAAAATGTTATATACCTATAATTTTTTTTTAAAATTTAAATTGTTACTTCATGTCATTGCATTTCATTACATCAATAGAGAAGTTGGATGTTTTTGTTTTTCCGGAGATTTACTTAAAATTCCTATAAAATAAAATGTATCGCTTCATTATGTTGATAATGTATCTCCATAATTGATTCTTTAGTAATGTTCATATAATAATTGTGTCTTACACTTATTTTTAACAATTTCTAATTCATTAATTTAACTAAATCGTGATAGCAAAACAGTCAAAATAAATCCTTAATATTTTTATGAAAAAGTAAAGCATGATTCTGATTGGCTCCCAGCCTCAACGGATGTGACGTCACAACCAATTACAGGTTGTTTTTATCTATGCAGGTAATAAATTAGATATTTATTAAACAATACAAATATTTTTATATAAATTATTAATATAAAATTAACGTTATAGAATAAAATACTTAACCCTTAGAACGCGTACTGTCGTTAGATCGATTCTATATCCAAGCGCATTAGTTCCGTGCGTCGAAATGTCGACTATTGCATGTATAACGTTTTAAATAAGTTTATAACGTTTAATATGATTTTGTTGCGAATTTTAACACAGTCCATCTATATTTGAAGAAAACAATTTAAATTGTGTGCATACTTGATACTTTAAAAAAATTCCTTAGCATTTTATGCAAAATATGTTTAAATAAGCTCAATAGCACTAAGTTTATATAGCTGAGCTATTTAAAATGATGTAAATCTATCAATTATGTAAAAAAAGGACACTTCTTTAAAGTCACATTAGCTTATTCATAAATCAAACAAAACATCTATTTCTTATAAAATTGTACAAATACACTATTCGATATTTGTATTCAAAAACGTAACTATTTTATATTAATAATTACTATAAAATAGAATTATTAATAAAACAACAATATACTTTGATTTACTTTTTCATTAATTAATGTTGTTAAAAAATTACAATTTCTCTATCAGTCGTTATATAAATCGAAATTAAAACATCTTTCGTTGTTATTTACATATTTTCGTCTAATATATTGTACAAAAAACGCCTAAAATGAGTAGTCTCCTTTAGATTATAAACTCAATATCGATATATAAGCATCAGTTGGGTTGCAAGTGCTTAAAAGAATTAGGCGTATTAATACTGCGATATAATGTTAGATGTTATAAATAAAAATATGTTTATATGTTTAAAAAAGATATACTTTTTGTTTCCAATTACAATATAGTTATGATTTTGCGCGATACAGCTAGTTTAATTTAAAACATAAAATATCAGATATTTGGTATGGACAAACAGACAGTCACATTTTAAACGTGTGTTTTTAATTCGTTGTATATAATAGTAAAGACGGCATAGTTAATAGTTTGATACAAATTGTTGTAAATTGAATTGATCCTTTAGGCATTGATTTAAGTCAGGGGTAGGCAACCGGCCACCCACTACACAACCACAACAATAACCCACTGCGGCAAGGCCCGCAAATAAGAGTAACGATAAATCTGGTTAAAAATGCAAAAATGTTTTATATCTAACTGCATACACGCCATAACTCAACAATATCCCCGTAACATAGGTGGCCCTTCTATAAGAAAACTTTGGTGACTCTTGATTTAACCCTTCCACTGCGGCGCCATTTTTCAAAATCAGTCTCGATAGAATCTACACAAATCGTTCCGTAGTACGTAACCCACCCACCAGCAGAATAATTGCCTACGTTTGATAGTAGGAGCCCCGAGGTACGGCAGAAGAGTCTGATCTAGGCGTCAGAGCATGATGTAGGCGATGATGACTGCGAAGACGACGTAATATCAGTGGCAATACTCGGACTTGACCATTTAATTAATTGACCTGGATTTACCCGCTAGCGCAGCCAGCCGGAACCAGCCCGTAAGATTGCGGGCAAAACAGAATACCAGGCATCAAATTGATGTCTGAGGAAGATGCCCGGGTAAGGAGGCACTGCCTCAAGGCCCGCAACTCTCAACTAAAGTTGAGAAGAACCCAGGAGTATACGACCCACGTCATGTTACGTCCCAAAAAAAAACGTCCGTTCACTACAGTTGGCGTATTATTACGTCTCTACAAAGATGTTAGTTTCCTGCGGTTATTATGTCTTCCAAATTATATAGTCAACAATCGTTGCTGCCATAGTAATTTGTGCAAAATATTAAAATAATCGTAAATTTCATTTTATTATCATTTTCTAAACTCTTAACTGAGTATGATGTAGTAATATCAACACAAATTTCTATATATCATTCTATTAACAAAATAAACGGCATTTCCTTATTCAACGTGTTGCCCTATGCCACTTAAACGTGAGATTAGCATATCACACATCTATGTTTAAAGTATAGGTACCTTTGCACCGTTTCATAAAGCATCTTGTGTTCAGGAACTCCCGTGTACGAGCAAGGTCTTTATCACTAATCGATTGCGACTTATTCATAGGCCGTAATAATATGCTAGCCGTATGGTAATAATACGCCAACCGCAGCGAAAGGGTTTCGGTATATTTCGAATTAATAATGATATCTGTTACTGTTTAAAAACATCAGCTAGTTTTATTAATATTTTTGATTTTTCTGTTATATTGAAATGTACTTTAACCCAGAACTTTAAAGTTTATTAATTTATTTATTCAAAGTTTGTTGCACACCAATCAAGATAAATACAAATTGAGCTTTCTAAGGATCATTTTAATTTGTATCAAATTATTTTACTTTAATAGAAAGCTTCTATTGTTGTTACTGTATTTTTTTAAATGTAAATAGTAAATTTAGGCTTTATATTTTCGTTTTGTATAGCCTATATTCTCGTCATAATATAATTGTATGTATGTACAAGGTGTTAGAAGACCGCTCCCGAAAACAGACAATAGTACTAATGACACCTTTGATGATGGGACGGATAAAATCAATCCGGATTAAAAGTTATTTGCGCTCCATTATGTTAGTACAGCTAAATAAAATGATAGTCTCATAAAAAAATACATTACTTAAAAAAAACCAGTAATGATACACAAACAGCTGACGCTCGGGTCTTCGAACGCACGGGCGCAGGACGGTGGTTTTTCGCATTATTTTTTTACAGATTCCGGTAACCCGGTCCGGAAACGTAACTTGTTATAATATTTGTTAAATATGTTGTAATATTGTATGATAGTTATATCTGTATATTAGGATACAAACGTATTTATTATTAAAAATATATGACAAATTATTATGTATTTTAATTGGTTTTATTTGTTATTATTGACCATTCAATATATTTTGTTTTTAAAAGTAACATCATGAGAAAATTTTGAAATTGATGTATTTGTAGAAATAAAATGTAAAAGTCTTTAATATTAAGGAAATATGTCAGAGCTAATAATATCTGACATTAAAAAATATGTATTAACAATGACTCAAATAAATTTAGTATCAACTATTTTTTAATAGCGCCATCTTGTAAATCAAGTATGTATCAAGTATGAGACACTAACCTTTGAACCCTTCCTTATATATAACCACTTATAACAAGAATGTTAAAGGAAACTTTATTTCTTCTTAAAGAGATCTATTAATATTTTAATTTATTATAAGTAAATACACTCTTTGTAAACGAAAATATTTTCATAATAGAATCTTTTGGTAATAATGCTATCTGGTTTTACGACTCTGTACTAAGTCTGAGATAAATTCTTTCTTCATTTGTTTTAATAGTCACGATAAATTTACAGAGTATGTAACGAAATTCTATCGATAATAATACGATTTTTGGTAACAGTGCCATCTCGCATAACTAGTCTGTACTAATTATGTATGTATGTTCCATAACTTTCGAACTCTTTCTGTAATTGCAGTTTCTTGTAAAAAAATATGTCATGGAATTAAGAAAAAAAATTAATGAATTTTTGAAAACTTTTTTACTTTATCTTATATTTTTAGTGACATCAATAAAATTGAATAAGTGCAGATTATCATAACAGCGCCATCTCTTTACTAAGTTAACAATTATTCATAAACCACCAACACTTTGCATTGCAAAAATATAATATTTAATATATAATAGCGTTAAAATAATGAATTTAGAAATTGGATTAAATTAACAATTGAATGTAGATATTTTTAATATATACTGTTTGTAATATTAGTGTACAAAGAGGTAAATGTGTGTGTGTGTGTGTTTGTGTGTGCCATCTTGCACAGTAAAACCGTACTAATTATGTAAGTTGTTTTTCAACCTTCGCACCCGTCCTTCAATTGCTGTAAGAATATAATAGACAGCTTTCAAATCATTTTTATCGCGTCCTCTAACATCCATTAGGCTTAAAGCTGGAGATAATACACACGAAGATCTATTAAGGTTTTCTGGATTAGCTTTTGCTTGGCAAGTTTCATCATGGCGGCCACTTGGTTTCATCGTGCATGCCTCGGCGAAAATAACATTGGGTATTGTAGACTGGCGGTACAAACTTTCATCGATAGGTGGCACTAGATGTTTCTTAACTGTAACATCAAATTGGTAAAAAAGGGGGTATCTGTTTCAAAAATGCCGTCGCAGAATGTTTCAATAGTTGACAAGAAATTATTGTATAATTTTGCGTTTGACATTGAAGATACGTAAGTACGTACGTATGAAAAATATTATTCTGTGGAAAAGAAAGTCGCTGACCTATTTTACTACACAGACTAACTATTATTATACACTCTGTGGTCAGGTTGTCAAATCGAAAAGCGGGAAAAAAAAGGAGGTTGGATACGGTACTAATATTAAGATGTTTAAAAAAGCCTGTCAAATATAAAAGTATTTTATTTTTAACTAATTTAAATTTAATTATTTAAAGTAATTAAAAAAAATACTACAACCGAAATTTTAATTGGAGATTGCAGAAAAAAATATAAGGCTCGCGTGTAATTGTTGACGTTATTTTGGTTTGAACTTTGAAGTGTAATGGGGTTAAGGGGGGAGGGAAGGTAGGGGCATTCTCAAAGAGTACAGCGCCATGTTCACTTACAATTTTCCTTGACTTGTCCTAGTTTAATAGTTAATAAGTTGCTGTAATAGCGGCAGGATGACGCTAGATGGGACTTCACGAAAGCTTCACTGGACTCTGGGGAAAAATATAATTTATACTTAAATCTTTCTATAGAGGAGATTAAAGTAAAGGCAAAGTATTCACATCTAGTTAAATTGAAATCCTCTGAATTGTGGACATTGAAAATCTCCATATTTTAAAATCAAAACTTAATAAAAAATATAGAAAAATTGCACAATTAAAATATATTTAAACGCACTTTGAAAAAAATTGGATATCAAAATATAAATTTTCGGTGATTTTTCAAATGGCTAATCTTTGATAAGCCTTTTTATTCACGACGACCAGGCCAGGAGAATTAGGACTCACGTCGACAGAGCTCTGTTCGCAAAATGGAGTCAAGATCTTGGGTCTCCAACTGCGGGTATAGTCACGGTGGAGGCGATCCGACCTCACCTGGAAAGTTGGCTCACCGGGGAACACGGATCTCTTTCCTACAGTCTGATGCAAGTGCTGACCGGCCATGGTTGCTTCGGCAAGTATCTGCACCAGGTCGTTGGCCGTGAGGAAACGCCCGCCTACCATGATCGTGGTGCTCCAGTAGATATGGTGCACTATACTCTGGTGACGTGTCCAGCGTGGGTACCCCAGCGACATATCTTGTCTCTGATTAGAGATCTTTCACTGGACAGCATCATTGGAGGGCGGTTGCCTTCTTTTGTGAGACCGTCATCTCGCTGAAGGAGGCAAATGAGAGCGTAAGGGAACAAGCGTCTGAAGCCGTCCCTCGCCGTCGAAAAAAGATTGAAAAAAATATTCAACTACAAGCTTCAAATTGCTACTTAAAATACGCCCATTTTTATCAAAGACAACTATTTGACATAGAAAAAGCCATATACCAGAGGAATATAAATATCTATGTCTATTTGACAGATTTTAATGGTTATTTGGCATGGAGATTACTTCTATTTTAGTGAGGGGTGAGCGTATAGGAGTTAAAAAAAAACTTGAAAATATATTGAAACATTTGAACACGTCAGAAATTCATAGGGCGTGTTTCTGATCACCGATACACATTAATCTGACGACTGACACATATTAGGGGTACATAACAGGGTGCAAAGTTTATCTACATATAATTTTCTGATGCGCTCGAGTAACTAATTTTACTTATATAACAATACCTTTTACACAATCACTTGATAATTCCGCTATTTTAGCGCAGCACTGGGGACAATGTAGAAAAGATCCATCCATCGCTTGAATAGAACGATTTTTCATATTTTCTATAAAAAAAATGGTATTTAGTTTGTCATGCGTTGGATTGTCATATGTTTAAGTAAGTATAAGGTGAATGGATTACTTCTGCATCCGGATTTCCGATTACCATATATTACGTGATCATTGCTATAGGAGATAAAATGGTTATAATGCTTAAATGTTAGATGGACTGCCTGTATAGTATCTAGTATAAACCCTAATTTTTGTAAGACAGTATTTCAAATACAAGTTGTTTAAATTTTGTACCAATGATATGTTTTAATCTTGGTTACAACCATCAAAGTATAAGGTGTAAAGGATCATAACATTGAGCATGAAACTAGCATATTTTAGTCAATAAGGGTTAGTTCTGTATCTGTCTGGATAATATTCCATTTACCACACTACGTGACCATTGTTTAAGAACAGAAAATGAGCATAGTAAGTTATCCTACCATACGATGTTTTGTCATATCTCTTAAGAGGATTTTTACTGGGTCTTTTATGGTAGCTACATACATACATACACAGCATCACACCTCATTCCTATAGGGGTAGGATGAGACCACATCCTTATACTTGCCACGATTATTGCATATCTTCTTCGCTTCTTTTATTCTCATTTAACCTTCACATAAGTTCGTCAGTTTGGAGTACTCTTGACGTGGCCCTCATTTAAAATGTCCCAGATTTGGTCCAGGAACGTCCGACTTGGTCTTCCCTTTCCAATTTACCCATTTACTCTTGACTCATAAATCCTTTTAGTAAGTCTCCTTTCATTCATTCTCACTCTCCCAAACCATCTAATAATAACTTTCTCAATTTTAGTCACTACGCCTTTTTTTATACCACAACGTTCACTTAACACACTGTTTATTACGCTGACACTCAATCCACTTACAATTTTCAACGCTCTCATCTCTACCGCATTTATTTTACTTTTGTGATTCTTCTGCCATACCCAACTTTCATTACCATACATAAGTGTTGACACCAATACTCCTGCATGTACAGCCAGTCTGGCTCTTTGAGTTACCATCTAGTTATAGGGGAGAATGGGATAATCAAAGTCAGTGGGCCATAGGAGTCACGCTCACATCCAAGAAATGGCACTAGCGAACGATGCGTTAGTGACATCCCCTTCACCACGATGGCCCTTAAGCACCACCTAGAACAGCTGGCGCCAGTCAGCGTCCGCGTCACTAAGTTACGTCGATTTTTTGATTTTGTGCTCCGGCGATGTAATTTTACGTCAACGCAAATTAGAAGGTAAGTGCCCAATATTTTGTAGTACGCGATCAAGACGTTTATACGGACTTGGTTAGAGTTTCTAAAATGTGATGCGCAGTTCAGATTATATGGATTTTTTAGTTTTTTTCTTAATTTAATTTTTTTTTGAACTTAAACTTTGCATGTTGAAATACGTCATTTTTATTGGTTTTTAGGTACAGGATTTAGTTAAAGTAAGAGTCAGGACAACTGTCTTTTGATAGCTTGGAAAAAGCTATAAAGCTCATTGATGCCGGTTCTTCTATACGAAATGCTGATAAGCTTATGGGGATCCCATTTTCAAGTCATCAAAGGAGGATAAAAAAAATTCTACCTCAGAAAAGATCTCATCTAGGACGCTTCATTAACTTTAGTCTTGAGGCAGAAGCCACACTAGCAAACTTGATGAAGAAATAGTTAAATATATTATATGGTTGCACTGCTAATCAAGTGAGAAAAGCGTAAATAGGAAGGTGAAGAGACATAGGGTTAGAGAAAATTAAACAGATGAAAGGATAAATGTCATGGAAAGGACTACAATACAGAAGAAGGGTCCTGAAAAGGTAAAGCGCGAAATGCTACAAGAAACGAACGAAATTTCTGTATCAGACGTTGACACTGGGGGCTTATGCCAGGACGATGAGGATGACTACGCAGAAGATGCTGGAAACAGATGCCTAGTACAAGTAACAACAAGATTTGGTTCAGATACACCTCATGTAGCGTGCGGCAAGGTTATAACTGTAATAAGTGCTAGATTTTCTTTGACTCCGATTGCATTCTGGGGTGACCACCATTACCTGCACGTTCGTGCAATGAGAGTTAAAGCTGTTTTTTTTAACTTTTATATTAGCCAAAGTTGATTGCCAAATGGGCTGAAAATCACTTGTAATGATAGTCAACTAATTAAATTTTGTTTACAGGCAGTTGCCACAATTTTTTCGTTTATGATTAAAAGTTTATTTGAGTTTTCGCTTAAGTGACCCACATACCCTCTTTTCCCCTACATAAAGGCGTGCAGCGCACCATTTACCATATTCCCTGCATTCATTCTCCTTTCCGTATTACTTTCACACGGTCCATCTATTGTAAATTTAGATCCCAAGTATACAAATTCTTTCACCTCTTCCACTTGTTCCCCATCTATCGAAATATTGCCATTCATCATAGAATCATCTCTTTCAAAAAGCATAAACATCGTTTCGTTTACATTCAATTTCATCTCTTTCCTTTTCAAAGTTTCATTCATAATATTTACCATCTCCTGTAGCTCATTAGTAGATGATGCAAGTATTACTTGATCATCAGCGTAGTGTAAACATTTGATGAGTAATACATTCATTCTCAACCCATACATGCCTTCTTTTAAATCTGTCAAAGAGTTATCCATGAATAGGTTGAAGTCGTGGTGACGCAACACATCCCTGTCGAACACCTCTTTCGACAGGAAACTACTCCGTGTACGCCTTGTTTATTCTGACACAAGCAGTAAGCACTACAACCCTCATAGAGAGACTTCAATGCTTGAATCAGATTAGCGCTCACCCCATACGTTGATAACGTTGCCCACAGCTCAATCCTTACCATTCGATCGTATGCATTTTCTTATGGTAGTTGTTACGAGTTAATTCTATACCTACGCCATCGCTACTACTTACCCATTTCCATACATCGTGCACAACAACAGTGGCCAGGGGCAAAGAGCATACAAGACGTCATCTGTGAGGTAGCCTTCCTGGGTGTACTAGAGTTTGTGGCATCTTGATTCTCTAGCATAAATAACTTATTTAAATTTAAAAAATAAAAACATCTTAAAATAAATTTAGTCGTGCTAGTTACATCAATTTAAACTCGAGAAGGGCTCGATCGATTTTAATTATTACTCGTTGTTGGTTTCATCTCCGCTCGATCGAAATATAAGTTACTAGCAATACCCCGGGGTTTTACACGTATTGATACCAGATTATTATTTTGCTTTATAACGAATATATATCTAATACATTTTTAAATTCTTAACATCATTTACGTAGAATATCCGAAATTCGTCGTTGTCATCGTCTCAACCAATGGACGTCCACTGCTGGACAAAGGTCTCCTCTAACGAATTCCACTGGGCCCGATCTTGCGCCGCCTGTATCCAGCGGCTGCCGGCGACCAGCCTGATGTCATCGGTCCACCTGGTGGGGTGTCTGCCGGCCCTGTGTTTTCCAGTGCGAGGCCGCCACTCTAGCTAGCACCTTCTGGCCCTAACGTCCATCGGTTCTGCGAACTATGTGCCCTGTTGATTGCCACTTCAGCTTTGCAATTCGGTAGGCTACGTTGGTGACTATAGTTCTCCTACGGATTCTGATTTGATCACGTAGAGAAACCCCGAGCATAGCCCTCTCCATTGCCCACTGAGTGACTCTGAGTCTTCTTACTAGGCCCATAGTCAGTTACCATGTCTCGGAACCATATGTAATCGCTGGCAACACGCACTGTTCGAAAACCTTGGTCTTCCGGCACTGAGGAGTTATGGATGAAAAGATGTCCCGTAGCTTACCGAAGTACTGTCGAATGTCCGACATTAGTCATTTTAAAAGTACTCTATAGGTAGTTGAAAGAATTTTTTAAATCGGTCCAGTAATTTTTTTGCATCAAAATGCAAAACTTTCTTTTATATTATGAAAGAAGATATTAATTTGTAATATTTAATTGTCTCCGAATTTCCTTATACACAACATTTGACACTCTGGAGTTCGACTCGGAATACATTATCATCTTTAATAGGATAAGGATTAATACAAAGGTATGAATAATATGGTTTAGTTATTGTCGGCACTTTTATTAACAACTAGCGACCCGACAGACTTCGTTTTGTCAAAAAGATTTGGATTGTGGCAGATTTCAGTTTTACGAATGATTTTCGAATGAAATTACAGCAGTAATAAATATAGCACTTACATTTTTTGCGACTAATCAATTTGGTCGTGTTGTAACTATTCAATTGATTTTGAACTTTGTGCAGCGGTTATAAAGTGCAAATTGACGTTAGGAACACACCTACATTGCTTAGACAACAGTGAGTACTTATAATTTATTATGAACTTTATTGAGGAAACAGAAAAGGGCTTTATTTTAGGGTTTTCCCCAGCAATTAAAACGAATTTTTCTCGCCGTAAAAACCATCCTTGGACTTCAACGAACGTTAAAAAAAAGAATAGTGAAAGTTGATCCAGGCGTTGTAGAGTTACGCGCTTACCAACACATTTTGCGATTCATTTTTATATTATAGATTAAAATGCAAAAAAGTAGTTATAGTGTAGTAAACTACAGCAGTTGGACAATTTCTATATTATGTAGCCTACTAGAATTTATATAAGTTAAAATCTAACCTGTTTTATTTGAAGTCCTTTCCACGGTACTATCTTTTGCAGTATGTGATTCAGGGCCCTCTTTCGATATAAGCTTTGTGGTTTCATAGAGAGCTTTATATACTGCGAATGTAAAATGATAAATATTTTTCATTATAATATTTATATACATATATAAAGTGAGTGATCATTAATTTTCGTACCCCTAGGTGATAAAACCTCTCCAAGCATTCCGCTTTTCTGATTGCAGCAAGACGATTGTCTTACAAAAGACGTCACCAGACCCACGGAGCGATTTGATATGGGCCTCCGATTATTACAATGGTTATCTGGAACTATTTAAATATAACAGCATATATCGTACTGAGCAAATAAGGTAGCAACACATTATCGTCGCATTACTGGAAAACAGGCTTTCTTCCTCATACGAGATCAGGATTTTAAATCATAGATCCGACAAGCTGTTTACCTAAGGGAATTGCAAGCTGTTATACTAACTGAAATAGTTTTTTTTTTTTGGTGGCAGTGATGCGAGCACTGGCTTCTCTAGTAGAGGTCCTGGATTAGTCTCCAGCAGGGGAAACAAATAAAATGGCATTTATGTTTCAATTTGTCATTTTAGACGGGTGGGAGACTGGGTCGTGGGTAATTACGACGCTTCTGTCTTAGATTATGTCATCACTTATCCTTAGGTCAAAGGAGACTTTCCATCGTAATTACGCCTAATGCTCGCCAGGGAATTTGGGTGCAACCGTCATCTCGTTAAAGGAGCTAAATGATAGGACAATGCGACTGATGCCCCCTAACCGCTGGGAGAGGCTGGTTGGTCGGCGCACGTATGCATTTTACCATCCCCCCCTGAGTAGACCTCATAGTCATCCAAATTATTAGAGCGGAATGCGGAAAGGGACCCTCTACATTTTGATCACATTAATAATGCCATGAGTCATCATACTAGCCCTGCCCGGTTTCGATTGGACTGGTGGCGGGGCTAGAATAATGACTCACTGCATTCTTGATGCGAACAAACTGTAGTGATTCCTTTCAAGGACGAGGAGGGATCCGCTGTATTTTAGTGGGCATTTTGGCTACTTTTCAGTGACCCCCACAATCGCGACAGGAAGGATCAGGGATAAAACAGGCAATAAAAATGCTTAAAATATTATATTTTCATCATATTTACCAGGCTCATTACAGTATTCCGTCTGCACTACAGCGTCAGACCTATAACTGTGTATAACGCACTTTGGACGATCGTACACGAACAGACAATCTGAGGAATAAAATTAGATACTAGTTCATAAAACTCTTAATCTATCATTGGTACTGACTACTAAGTAGTAGGTTTTAATGTCCTTTTTATTGGTATTACAAAATCTACAAACGCTGATCTCTAAATTGGAAAGACCTATGCTTTAAGGGACCTTCCCTTCCCAATTTGTTTCACTTAAAACAAATAATTATAAATAAAGATATAAATTTTAAAATAAATATCTACCGAAGTGTCAAAAGTGTTGAAATTCGAATTGTATCTTAATTTGCGTTATTTATATTTATTATTAAGAGCAATATCAAAAAAATAGAGTCACTTTTTGTTGAGAAAAAGAGCACTTCGGATTACGAGCAAACAATTTATATATATATAAAAAAATTAACAGGTAATTGAACTATACAAATTAGCCATACTTAAAAATTGGTCTTGACATGGAATAGAAAAATGTTTGTGTCTATTTTCGCAGACGAATTTCAACTAAGACAGTAACAAAGACCCATAGATCTTGTCTGCCGATTTTTCAATCGTCGAAAACTTTCTCTACAAGTTCACGATATATTATACATGAAAACAAGTCGACTAACTATAATTCAAGCTATCCATCGCACTGAGTCAGCTAAAACTTTAAAACTGACTGCAAATTTTCTATAATTTATTATCTATCTTTGAAATATCGGGATGCGACCATTAAATTTATTAATCAAGTGATATTGATTTTTTATATTGTGACTGTTGATTCTATTGTAGTATTATTCACATAGGAAAGAGATATATACCCCAAAAATAATTAAAACCTTCGCTAAAGGATTTTAATATCAAAATTTCACAGATCAGAAAACGAACCCATCAGAATCGTTTTACAATCCTGTAGCTATGTTAAAATTGGAGGCAATGACAAGTCTTCTTATTTTTTTCTTGTATTTTATTGGACTTACCAAAAAAATAAGGTAGGTAGGTACCACTCTTATGCTGCGTTGACAGAGTGTCCTGCATGGAGCAGTGAAAGAAGTCCCGTGGTTAGCAAGATTGGACGAGGTCTTACTCCATCAGCCATAATATTAGCTATGTGGGCAGATAAGGACATTTGGATAGTTTTCTTCTTGAAGTGCCTCTCCAACAAGCGAAGGTTGACAGCCAGTTTAGCATATTTGAACCTATCTCTTGCGAGGCGGAATAGTTCAGCGGCACTCGCAATTCCAGTCCATTCTCTGATGCTGCGAAACTATGATTTTTGCTACGGCTAACACTCCTTTTACCAGCGACTTTGCTCATCATTATTAGTTGAAGAAGTCCGTATCTCTCGTGCCTAAGGACGTGTCCGAAGTAGAACACTTTCCTCAACCTTACGAGACTGCAAAAGTACGCGTTCTTGGTTGGCTCATTGCAAAACTCGTTGGATAACTTCCGAGTCTCTTTCTGAATTTGGAAAATGGTGGTTTCGTATTACGTTACGATATTGATCCAAATCCTGTTCAGAGTGGCGGTAAAAACCGACCGTCAACCTGAGATATAGTTACAAAAGAAACTTTCGGACTGGATGTGGTTTTAGTGGGGGTTTAACTGCTGTTACTCAAGAAGCAATCTTGAGAGGGCACCAAAGACAGAGTGGTTGCGCAGATGCGACCTGGAAATATTTGTAGTTGTCCAGGAGACATGGATCTCTTTCTTACAAGCTGATGCAGGTGGTAACCGGACTTAGCTGCTTCAGCAAGTACCAGCATCACATTGCCAAGTGGAACCGCCTACCATGAGTGTGATGCATCTATTCACTTAGTGCAGCACGCTCAAGTAGGTTGCCTATGGGGCCAGCGCCATCTTTTGACGTCGTTGGTCAGAGAGGACCTTTCTTTGGAGGGTATAGTTGGCGCAATGCTCAATGGGGAAATGGATTGGAGGGCTGTGGCTTCCTTCTGCGAAACTGTTATTTCGCTGAAGGAGGCACGTGAGAAGCAGAGGGAGGACGGTCTTAAGGATCCTCTTCTCCAGCACTAGAGGATGGGAGGTAGGAGGCGTAGATTTGCGCTTCCCCTGCCTACTTCCTAAGTTTCCCAGCGGAAGTCTGCCGGAGGACCAATGTAGATTGCGTCTACAAATTCTTTGGTGCTCCATTAAAGGATGAAGAGGGTATCGCTAGGTTTTAGTGGGTATTCTGGCTTACTGCCATCGAGTCCCACACTGCCGAATATTTCCCAGCGTGATGTAAAGGAAGAGTCGGTGCGAAATCGCGCGAGGGTGTCTTCGGTATGGTTGTTCTACGTATAACCCGAAGCCACTTGAGAGCTAGAGAAAACGGCTACCGAACGGGTTTAGTGAGAATAATACCACATCATATGACCTTTCCCTTAAAGGTCGATTATAGAAATATATCTTTCGAATTACCAAAACATAAGTACTAATTCAGACGAAATGAGTGTGGTTTTTTGAATAGAGGTAGTGAAAAATAACAATTATCTCGAACCTTTATCACTGTTTTGACAGGCTTTAGGACAACACGTACTCAGTCTAGGAAGAATATGTCGGGAGGTTAAAATGCAAGCCGATTTGTTCTCAGGCTTATTCATATTGAGATTTTCTCCTGAAAATAATACTATAAATGTAAAACTAAGAAGTTATACTACATAAAAGGTCGACTTAAAGTCCTGACGCTTTACAGCATCAAATCTGTTACATTTAAATCGTGTTATGACATATAATATGCGTCTAAGTGCAGGTAATAAATTGGCAAAGTTTTATCGCAATTTGACCAATCCATTTTAAAAACAAACAAGCATCGCTTTTTATTTATAATAATTAAATATCCAAATGATTAGCATTATCGAAGCAGTTTGTTTTACTTTGAAGGGCATTATTTTTACTTTACTTTAATTAATATAAATCCATAGCTTTAAGAAACTAGTAAACTTAGTAATTACCTATACTTTCATGGTTAAAATTAAGTGATATCAGTGAAAGAAATAGTATAAACTAATTTTAAACTCGATAATTTTTCAAATATATTAATGATACATTTATTTAATGGTTTAGTGCGTAAATTAATAAAATTTCGTGATTTTAGTGAACAAAAAAATTTTAACAAAAAAAGAACTGCCATATTAAAAGAAACAATTTTACAAAGTGAAATTTACATTTCTACCACCGCATCTGGGATAGAACCCGCAACCTGATACGTATAGTTTCAGGTCGGTTGTTTTGCCACCCCGCCATCGACTTTTATATGATAATCGAGAACATCACTAATTCGCAAAAGTTTCCCTCCCCCCCCCCCCCAGATTCTGCTACCACCGTTTCACACGTAATACACCTTATAATATTGCAATGCAGCAATAAACGTAAGCTCATTGCCATTTCATTACAGAGATTTATATATTCTGCCATAAATCGCCTTACTGTAAGCCGTTGAAGAGTTCCATTAATCATCACAGTTGACTACGGCAATAACTTGACCATACCGACGTTACGGTAGGTGACTCAAATATCCAGAGAGCTTATAAAAGATTCTGCCGAGTATCGTTAATTTTCTCCTAAGAATTGAAGAGTTCCGTTACTTTGTCAGGGATCCCATGATCAGAACCTAACTATCATCAAATGACTCTTGAAGTAGATCATTTCCAATAAAAAAGTATCATCGAAATCGGTTGGAGTAATCTTGAGTTATTCGTCCATTTGTCGCGCACATGCTTAATGCAAATTTAACACTTATCCGGTTTTCCCATGGATGCCATCATCAGAACTGGATTAAAATGCGGGCACCACCTTTCATATAAAAAAGTCATCAAGATCGGTTCCTCCAGTTGAAAGTTATAAGGTAAAAAGTCTGTTAAAAATAGTATTAAAAGAAAATGTGGTAGCTAGTTGTAAAACGTAAACGTATTAAAATGTATTTAAGTAACATTATTTAACAATTATTTCAGTATTTAGATAAATAAAATTGCTATCAGCAAGTTGCAAACGAATTATATACGATTTGATGCTATAAAGAAGGACCTCAAGTCCCACTTAAATGTGACAAACAATGGCCTACCTATTTAGATTTTCTAGTCTTAGACTCAATGTTTATTGTAATCAGGCAATTGCTCTGTTCAATTCGATCCAACTTTAATATTATACTGAATTTTGAACCGGACTTTGTTGAGCTCTTTGACGGCGGTGCTAGGAGAAATCAAAATAGGTTAATAAGCCACAATACTTATTAATAAATAAACTAAAACTATAAAATAGATAGAATCTGTTGCAGTAAAAATTGGATGTCTATAAAAATTTAGGCGATAACGTCTTAAGAAAACGTTACTAAATAATTTTTGTTATACGAGTAATAAACGATGGACTTAGGCCGATCGCGCCTTTGTATCGCGAGTTATGCTTTGCAAAGCGCGCAGCCAGCAACTAATGACATGCTATCACAAACACATTTCATTGGAGTAAAATTTTTATGGATGAAACGCGTGATTAGCGTCACAAAGATGTGCAGCATTTTTTATGCTAATTCGTTTGAAGTTTAGGTATTTTCATAATTCAAATTACTATTTTTTTAATTCTCTTTTTTTAAATTTCATGTTCAAAAACAAAATTTAATTAATAATTTCTAATATGGATAAAAAACCACGTGATATTTTTATTTACAATTCGTCATTTGATGTTTCAATAAATTATTTGTATTAGTTTTCGATACTTTTATTAATTTTAATGACAATTAAATTCCTAACATGTTTTCCTTTTTACCCTCCCTCGAAATATCGGAAATTTAAAGTTTTAGATTTGTATAAATATAAACAGACTTAAAAATTAGTTGCCATAGAAGTTTCACTTCTGACATGTGCACTTTGTACGCACACAGTTTCCAATTTTTCATTGAAATTTAACAAGTGGGGTCCACCTTATGCATTATCATCACTTATATGCCTATAACTCACAAAAAAATCAGCCCATCGAAAACTTAAAAATATAAAAGCTCTATTCTAGACATTTTTTTGCCCAGGTTGCTCCAGGTTCCAGTTCCAGTAGGATAAATTTCGATAATTCCTTTTCCTTTGTTGTGAAAATTCGTTTTAGCCCGGATTGGTTTTAATAGGGAAATGTTTTTAGGCACAAAGTCCGAAACATGGAGTGAGGGACTTGACAAGCACACTCTAGACCCGTAAGTGAGACACAAGGGAATCAGCTTGTGCATTTATCCCTAGTATCCCCGGTGTGTTCGACTGAGGATTCATATCGGCAGGAGCAGTTGCGCAAACATATGCCGCCTTTTCTCCCCAACTCCTTCAACGGCCAGAAGGAGCATCAATAGAATTCGGCCTCTCTCATTCGCAGAAGCAGGCCACTCCCGCCCATGCTTGGCAGTGAGCCGGCCTGGAGTGCAGTTGCCTCCTTTTGCGAGGCTATCATCTCGTTCAAGGAGGCAATGGAGAAAGGGAGGAAGAGCACCAGATGCCCCTCTTCTCCGAAGGAGGAGACAGGAAGGAGGCGTCGTTACGAACGTCTTTAGCTCCACTTTAAACCCGTGATCTACTTTGCCGGCCGCAACCGGTCTTGTCAGAGAGAATGTGCAAACGGGCCTCTGACAATGTCATCAAAAGTTGACGAGGGTGCCGCCGGGTTTTAGTGGGTATTCTGGCACAGCCAGTCAGTCCCACACTTAGTGCGTAAAAGCATTTGCCAGCTTTAAAAAAAACCACTACCGCCCAAAATCTTTTGGGAGAGAGCATCAAACTTACAATGCCCTCCAGCGAGAGATGCAGCCTGCACAATCAGCCACATGTTGCAGGTTACATACATACACAGCATCCCGCCTCATTCCCATAGGGGTAGGCAGAGACCACGTCCCTCCACTTGCCACGATTCCTGCATATCTCCTTCGATTCTTTCATTCTCATTAAACCTTTCATACAAGTTCGTCGGTTTAAAGTACTCTTGACCTGGCCCTTATTGAAAATGTCCTGGATTTGGTCCAGGAACGTTTGCCTTGGTCTTGTCACTCTTGACTTATAAATTCTTTTTGTCAGTCTCCTTTCTTTCATTCTCTCTACGTGCCCAAACCTTCTCAGCGTACCTTTCTCAATTTTAGTCACTACATCTTCTTTTATACCACAACGTTCTCTTATCAGACTGTTTCTTACTTTGTCACTCAGTTTCAATCCACTCATACTTCTCAATGCTCTCATCTCTACCGCATCTATTTTTTGTGATTCTTCTGCCATTTGTGGGTTCACATGACATATACCTAATACATACAATATCTAATAGTGAGGAAAGTTTCTTTTTACGTTTTCATAGACAATAATTTAAAATGACTGTTAATTAAAATTATATTTTACCAGTGTCACGTGCGTTCGAGCGTATCTGTGGTACGGATTCTTTTATATCTTTTGTTACATATTCATCTGAAAATTGAACTTATTATATATTTTTTTGTTTAACAATCGTACATATCACTTATATGTTTACTCCCTCAATTGTAATATTAATACAGACTATATATTATAGGTATTAAGTGTGAAGAAAAAGCTTGTGAAATATACTACGAGAATAATTTCGGAACAATTTAACATTTTTCTATTTATAGATGGAAAATAATAAAAATCAACGTTATAAATACACATTCAAATACGTATTGTTATTATTTCTGTACCGTAAATTTATCATTTATTGCAACTGACAGACGAATTGACTGAAGGAAATGAGTTTATCGCAAAAATAGAAATACTCGCAATCGAAATATATGCATTAAGAAACTGTCGTATTTATATGAGATCTGTCAATTGACAGACAAGACGGTAACTTCTACATATGTATATTATACTTCTCTGCGACGAGGTTCTAACTTCACCTATTAAAGTTATACTTAGAAGGTGATTATTTTCAACTGTAGCTAATTGCGTGTTATTATTATAAATATCGTCTGTATTTAAAACGTTGGTGGATAGAAACAGTAAGACAGTTAAAATCTATTTAAGACAAGGCCTTGTTGAAAGTAGTTGATTACTGTTTCTATAAGTAAAGTAGTAATCTTTATTTTGGTACATAGTGACGTCAGTTGAAATGACGTCACTCCCTATAGGGTAAGAAAAGTGGAGTTAATACATTGTAGTTAAAGTGAGAGTTTGGTGGATAGTATTAATAGTCCATTGAAATGTTACATAAGCTTTGTATTTTTTTAGAGGATACAATTTTATTTTTGAAAAATGTGTGGGGGGTCGATAGAAGTTTAACCCCAAGTTCTTGGGGTTGCTGCCTTGTCCCTCGGCCGCCATCTTGGAAAAAGGGATGCATCTTTTTTGCGATATCTCTGAAATTATGCGTCCTACAAAAAAATCGTAAACTAAGTAAAACACTTCGTTTGAATCGAATTCTTATGAGCATTGACGAACCTGGTCAACTTTTTCCTGTAACAGCGTTTTTGAAGATTTTATTTTAAAGAAATTTTCTCACTTTTTTGCTCAAAACTTCTTTAATTTGAAATTAAGGGCAAAACGTTATATGAACATATTTGTAGGCAAAGCGATTTACTACGAATTGTCTTTACGAATTTTTTGTAGGACGCATAGCTTCCGAGCTATCGCGAAAAAACTGTTTTCAACCCTTTTCCAAAATGGCGGCTGGGGGACAATGGCAGCTACCCCCTCAAACTTGGGGTTAAGTTTCTATTGACCCCCAGAGATGCCTTAAAAATAAAATTCGTCCTCTAACAAATGCCATATTCGATGCTTAAATTGTAACATTTAAATGGACTATAATGTTTCAATACGATTAAAACTTATTTCCGTATAAGCCGCTGCTATAAAATCATACCTGATGTAATTTTATCGAAAAGTAATACATTTGTATCGCTTTTGTTTATATTACTTTCCTCTTGCTGTCTGTTATCATCCCTTGTTGGTATTGTTTCTATATTAGACGAGTCCGCGGTATAAGCTCCTGCTGTTACTGTAGCTGCATAAAAAAAGAGATAAGTAATTACTGACTTTTTAGTTCAATTGACTAAAAACTTAATTAACGTACCTATAGTTTTCAAATTAGTTAGTGTAAAAAACTTATGACCGTCTAGAAGCGTAGTGGAGAACGCTGCTTGAAAGTTTCAAAACGATACTTCGTTTGGATATTCAAATTAATTATAATATATAATAAAAGTTAAATTATAAGTTAAAGGTTTAAATAATAACGTATAAATCTCCATGCCTCCAAAACAAGACCAGAGTCTCACAAGGAAGTATTTTGGGACCTTTATTATTTATACTATATATAATTTTGACAATTTAAATCACAGTTAGACGAAACAAATATACTGCATTAAAAAGTTTTCTTTTGCACTTATTAGGAACGTTTGAACACTACCCTTGCAATGTTACAATTTTATAACAGTGTTTTCTTTAATTTATTTAGTTCAACAACGGAATGTTACTCTTACATACAGCAGTGTAAAACAATGGGTATTGTTTAAAACTAAGTAACATTCCAAAAATATGATCATTAACTTGCACTTAAAATTAAAGAAATCACTAAAATGTAAGTAGAATAAAATACCTAACCTAATGTTCGGTAGAATATATTTACTTTTTATAGAATATACTGAAATACCAAAAAAAAAGTAAGGTTCCAGTACTAAAAATGTTTAGATTACAGGACACCCGGGAGTGTTTATTATAAAGTTGTGTCATACAACAAATAGGATTGTGTGCTATTTACCTTATCCGACAAAAAGGGACACAAAAACATCTAAAATTATGCTGCTCCTATTTCTAAGTATTATATTAAAATATTAACAACACTTGAAACTATAGAAAATGTCATTTTTAAAAATGAAATAATAAATTTAACTCGAATTACCGCAACTAACGGCGGGATGGTGATTTATTAAAACTTTTGACAGCTTTTTCATTTCGCTAATACTCTTTTTGTCCTTGGAACTCGCGATGACCAAGGACGCTCGATCCAAAGACTCGGTGACCATCGTCTCACTTAAGTTTATTATAGATTGGACGTCTGAAACAGTGAAAAATGATAAAAAAAACTTACTGCGCTGTTATGACTAAACGACCAAAGTGAAACCTTGATCGAGGAGTTATATGCGAAATAAAAAAAAATTACTATTTATATGATCATGAAGTAATATCAATTTATTGTGTATAAGCTATTGTCACTAGCTGCACCTTATAACTGCTTCTTCGTACACTTAACTTTTGGTCTTAAAATACGGCAACGTTTATTGGATGCTTACGTAACTTTACCGATGTGCCTGTGCTTGTTAAATGTCTGATATCTTTTAAGATATACATTTCAATCAAATGCTTTTGAGGGCAGTTTTGATCTACATTAATGTTCGCGCCAACTGGCGCCAGCCATTGGTACCTCGGAAGGAGCGTACTCGTGCCATCTGCAAGCTTTCCGACGTACTATGCACTGGTTTATCGGGAGGCGTCCGTATACGACACGAGAGGGAGCCTCCGCGCTGCTCTATGCTTATAGAGGAATATAGTCTATAGATTATCGGTAGTCTGTAGTACAGAAGTCGAGATCGAGTAGTCAACTCTCGAGGCGTTTTCGTGACGGACGCAAAAACGCCGCCTCGTGGGTTTTTGCCTTGGTTTTGTCGGGAAAGTGCGGTAATTCACGCGTTTTGGTTTGGTACCGATGGTTAGACGTCGCGTTTCGAAGCCCTATCGTTTCGTAGCCCCACAACGAAGCGCGGCGGGCAGAGCACGGCTAGGTTATTTCCGCCTATGCGGAGGCCGCAGTTGGATTTTCCTGTTGTTCCTGTGTCTTTGGAGTGGAAGAGCCTCGTCGCCTACAGTAGCCTTCGGGACGCTTTGGCAGGTTACAGACACATTCCACACACACACACACTTACAAATACACATTCACGGGATCATTCATCTGCCACGAGGAGATCGGCGCCGGGAGACCAGGTAGGTGTACAATTCACTTATACGAGTATCTGTCCGACACCTAGGTGGATTCTCCCCTTAACATTCTCCTCCCGCCGTCTCGGGGACCGGGTCCAGGGTCGGGTCCATGCCAGGGTCACGGCCGGCGTGATCAATTAACGTATTGTATAAAATAGCTCGGAAAATGACTCTCTAAGTGCATTGGTTTATGGCAACTGACTTTACTCTAGCGAAAGTCATGTAGCTAAGTGTGACCACTCAATCTCATTAAATTCCCACAAAATACACGTGCAAGTGCCTCTAAAAAATAAGTAAATAACTTTTAGGAATATAATGTATAGAATATACTAACGTCGCGGGTCTATAGCGACTACTTTCTTACATGTACGATTTTAAATACTTTGTAAATTTATCCTAAGCGGTATAATGATTATAGGTGACAGCTAAATACATTAACGCTGGCAACAATAAATGTATTTAAAAGGACTTCAGAGAAGATCAATTAAATAAAAAATAAACAGGAAAAAATATACAAGAATACGTAAAACATGCAAACCTATAGAATAAACAAATCAGTGGACAGTTTTTTTGTTAATACGGCTATGGAGTAGTAGAATTTCGGCTATATTGGGCTAATTATTAATAACACTGACGAGAGTTCACAAACAAGAATTTAGTTGAATTTAATTACATCCGAAATACCTTTCTCGGATTCCTTAGAGCATCCCTTAATCCACTTAGTTGCGTTTAAATTGCTGGAAATAACAAAGTTAGGCTCGGCGTTCGAAGATACTTGTTTAGGTTCTGGCCCATTTCGAGTCATTAACCTCGAAAGCGATTTCAGTTCTTCATTAGTTTTACCTTAAAGGAAATTTCAACATACTTCAATTAACTGAAGTGGTTCAAGTGATAAAATTGTTTTACAAGTACCTAAATATACACAGATTTTTTAATGTAAACACATTTTAAAGGAAATTTTACCTAATTTGAATAAACTGTGTATATTATCTCATATATACTCATCACGATAACTCTGGATCCATAAGGCGTAGTGACTTGAAATGTGGTAGGAATATTCCTTTTGAGGAGCAGAGGTCAACTAAGAACGGATTTTGCGAAATTCCACTCGCAAGGGGGGTTGCGGGGGTGTTAATTAAAGAAATTCAAATTTTCCCATTAAAAAAAATTCTTTTACGGTATGTAAAATTTCTTTTTTGACATAATGGAATCTATTAAAAGTAAATTTTAGGAAATTACACCCTCAAAGGGCAGTGCGGGTATTTTTCTTATTTGTAAAACAATTTGCTTTAGATTAATGAAAATGCTACAAAAATACAGTCCACGCAGATGACGTCCCGGGTTCAGCTAGTATTTTCTATTGCTGATAGGTTGGTGCTTGATTGTGATCTCAGTAGATTGTGTATGATGATTAAACTTAAAGTGCGCTAACAGTTAAGAAACCTTCTGTTTCTCAAAATAACTTATTTTCTTTTTCTATAATAAGCATGTGGTTGTTTCACATAATTAGGAAGTTGCCAAGCTTGTGTTGAGGAATGGCATCTTATAAATTGATTAGACAGACATGAGGTTCTGGATTCGAGTCCGGCCAACTCGACATCGATATTGCGTTTTCTATTAAGATTTTCTCAATATTTGCCCGAAGTTGGGAAGTTGGCGGTGTGATCCACCCCGTGCCTCGGAGAGCACGTTAAGCCGTCAGTCTTGCGCCTGATCTCTCTCCGATCGTGTCGGATTACCGTTACATTGGACTATGAGAGTGAAGAACAGTTGGGAATTTCTAAAACCTGAGGAATATCAAATACCCAATAAGCTGCGTGTTAGAGGCAGTGTTGCCGGATATAACTGGATTTAAGCCATCACTTTATTGCCTTCTAGTGATTCCAGGCGTCTACAGATATCATCTCGTATAAAACCTACATGGCAGCTTGATATTGTATAGAAGATAAACTATCGGTTGCTTAGCAGAATACAATTACACAAAGACGCAATCTCTTTGGGAATCGCTGAGATTTTTTCATTGGTGCGAGTACTAGCTTTGCTAGCAGAAGCCTCGGGTTTAATCGCCTATAGAGCGATTAAGAACTTAATTTTTTAATTTGCCTGAGTCTGGACTGCTGTAAGGCTTTGGGAAGGAGATATTTGTATTCCGGTACGATGCGGTGTATAATTCATAGGGGTTAGATTGCCTCTTCACAAATAAACACGCTTCCATCTTAGTTTGTATCATCACTTATCATCGGGTGATCACAGTCAAGAGCTAACTTGTCACCAATAAAAAGAAATTCCCTCGACTTGTATTGCTCAATATATATTTCTTCTACATATGATTTTAAACAGTTTCTTCACGTTGTGTTTCCTGTCTAAAACTTAATTAACATTTTGCAGATTCATTGTAAAGTGAATCCTTTTCCATTGTCTCAAATTCTGTCGATTCATTTATCGCATGTCGCATTACAGTCGGCTGCGGAGTAAAGTTAATGTGTAATAAGATTAAAAGTAACAATGCGAAAATAGTATTACATGCTACATCATTAGGAACAGGTGAAGATTGGGATTTATTCTCTTTGACGTCTACTGTTCTGGTATCGGAGCCCATATGGGCACAGTGGCATGTCAAAATACGACCTGAAATTAATAAAAATAAAATAAAAGTGTGTGCGTGCAAAGTACACATGTCAGAAGTGAAACTTCTTTGGCAAATTAATTTTTAAGTCTTGTTTATATTAATATAAATCTAAAACTTTAGTTTTCCGAGATTTAGAGGGAGGGAAAAGGAAGATAGGTTAGTAATTGAATTAATGTAATGATAGAGCAAAGAAATGTTAAACACTATTATAGAATGTATTAATATCTACAAAAAAGTCTGCGACACCATATGTCCAACTACTGTAGTTATGCTACTATAATTACTTTTATACATTTTAAAAGTTAATAAAGGTGCCGACAATAATCAAACCATATTATTCATACCTCTGTATTAATCCTTATCCTTTTAAAGGTTATTTTCGTATGTACAATATTAGTAATGATTGTTATTCTCATGTCTTGAGGGTAAAACTTTTAAATGACATATTTATTAAATTATATACCTGTATAAAAATAGCAGCACTTTCAAGCTTTTAAAAATGACGTTACTTCCATTCCTTACAACCCTTTATTCGCATTGAAAAGTGGCCTATGTCATTTCTCAGGCTCTAGACACTTTCGCATTTATAATATTAGTATATAACTGAAATAACACTCACTCGCATCGTCGTATAATCTCCGAAACTATATGTCTGACTGACTTGAAATTTGGCATAGTGACAACTGTTGTAACGTAGACTCTCAGTAAGAACGGGTTGCTATATCTTCCCACGAGATCGGTATGCATAAGCATAAAACAATTACTCACTGATTTATGATGAGACTATCAAAAGTATTAGTCTGATTTACTTGAAATTCCATACACATATACCTTTTTTGACATAGACTCTCACAATGAAGGCATATCCATGTATTTCTATAGAATCCAAAACCATGTGGGTAACATCGCTGTTCAACTAGTATATGTATATAGGAGCTATTCAAATCGCGATAACTCTTTCAATAGACTGAATATAACCAAAAAATGTTAGAACGGATAAAAACGAAGCAGAAAAAATATTCAAACAATAAAAACCTGTTTCATTCGGCTGTAATTTTATATTCGACCGTCGTAGGGATTCACCGAGAGCGTAGCGAGACGTGAATACCGAAGCCGACATTTTTCCTTTAAACGTAGTGTTTGTCTCTGTAATAGAAAATTGTAAAAAGTATATTAAATGTCTTTCAATCTATTCTAACAATAGCAGATCCGCGTAACTTCGTATGTTTAATCTACGACACTATGTTACGACCCAGTTGCATGGATCGTGGTCACGACGTTACTGCTGTAGGCGATTGTGTCAAGCTCTCAAGAGCAAAATCTGCCTACCCTATGTCTGATCCTTTTATTTTTCACGGAACACACATCCATTTTTCGGCATACTACACTATATGAAGACGTAGGGTAGACAGATTCTACCGGTACATACACGTGTTGGAGTGTTTGTACGAAAACGCCACCATGTCAGTTCGTATACAGTACCATAGCACAGAGTCTATCCAACTGCAGCGTGGAGTGCGACAGAGAGATGTTATCTCCCCGAAGCTCTTTACTGCAGCGTTGGAAGACTTCTTCAAGGTTATAGAGTGGAACGGACTGGGCATCAACGTCAATGGCGAGTACATCACTCATTTACGGTTTGCCAACGACGTGGTCATTATGGCAGAGACTCTGGAAGATCTCAACGCAATGCTCGATGACCTCAGCAGAGATTCTCAACAGGTGGGCCTAAAATTGAACATGAATTTCGAGACAGAGGTCAACCGCCGAATCCAACTCGTTTGAGCAGCGTTCGGGAAATTCCGGAAGACGTTTTCGTCCAACATCCCTCAGTGCCTGAAAACTCAGAGTCACTCAGCGTGCGATGGAGAGGGCTATGCTCGGAGTTTTTCCACGCGATCAAATCAGAAATGAGGAGATCCGTAGCAGAATCAAAGTTACCGACATAGCCCTACGAATCGCGAACCCGAAGTGGAAATGGGCGGGGCACATAGTCCGACGAACCGATGGACGTTGGGGCCGCAAGGTGCTGGGGTGGCGACCCCGCACCGGACGCCGCAGTGTAGGAAGACCCCCCACAAGGTGGATCGACGATATAAGGAGGGTCGCCGGTAGCCGCTAGGGTCGGGCGGCGCAAGATTGGGCCTTGTGGGTATCATTTCGTGAGACCTATGTCCAGCAGTGGACGTCCATCGGTTGAAGCGACGACGACGATCGTGGTATGTACCCGTTCAAATAGTTAATATATCGATAAATCAAGAAAATTTAAGTTTAAAACATATAGAGATGGTATAAATTTTTCTACTTTTTTGAAATTTGTACAAATATTCAAAAGGTTGTCCTGTAAAGAAAGTTACGTCTACAGTGTTCTTAGGAATAATCATAGACTCTGGTCTTCAGTGGGGTGCTCATGTTAAGACTCTGGCGAGTAAACTTAGAGTTCCACTGCATTTGCTGATAGAAAAATTAGACAATACACTGATGTTGAAACTGCCAAAATGGTGTATTTCGCTTATTTTCATGGCGTTAGGTCTTACTTTGAAAAAAAAACAGAAATACGTGCTATACATCAATTAGGATCTCGCGTTGCCTTAAGAGAAAAAATTAAAGTAACATCAATTCTCACAGTACAGTCGCAATATATATTGATTGGTGATAACATTCATTTATACAGAATAGGGAGCGAAACACACAATTTTAATACAAGAAATAAAAACAAACTTGTAATTCCTAATTTTAGAGTAAAGAAGGTTCAGAAATTTGTCGCATTTTTAATAAGATACCTCAATCAGTTTTAGATTTGATATTAAGAAATATATCAGAAAATCCTTTTACAAAAGGCATATTATAATGTAGAAGATTATTTAAGCGATAGAACCGTTTGGACTTGATTGCAGTTGGTCACAGAAGCAATATTTTACACATTGTCTTTAAAAGAGTAACCGTTGAGTTTCTTGCCGGTTTCTTCTCAGCGGATTCAACTTTCCGAAACGATGGTAGATTTGTTACCAACGGACAGACTACTGTCTATTTAAAAGTGCTTTTTGAGCCTACTTGAATATTTTGATATTCTAATTAACATAAAATCCAGCGAAACGAAAAAGAATTTACTAAAATCTCTTGGATATTTTCGAAGATAATTATAGCCAAAAACTGTAACAGATAATTATAAAACAAACTAGCTAATGAAGTACTAATCGTTGCAACATAAACCAAATTAAAAGTGCCTACATACAAAGTACACATTTCAGAAGTGTAACTTCTTAGGCAAAGCTATTTTTAAGTCTTGTTTTTATTTATACAAATCTAAAACTTTACATTTCCTACACTTAAAAGGAAGATATGTTAGGAATTTTATGACTTTAATTGTCATTAAAATATTAAAAGTGTCGAAAATAATAAAAAAAAGATAAGGTAAGTAGCAGCCCATTAATGTTCCATTGCTGGGCACAGGCCTTCACACTCGTATCTAAGAGGGTTTTTAGAGCGTAGACCCACCACGCTGCTCCACTGCGGATGGGCAGGCATAGTAAATAAGTGCACTCTCTATTCCTTCACTCTCATAGTTCGATGTGACGGGAATCCGGCACGATCGGAGAAAGATCAGGCGCAGGACCGACAGCTTAATGTGCTCTACGAAGCAGGGGTGTGGAGCATACCACCAACTTCCCAATTTCGACTAAATCTTGAGAGAGTCTTAATATAAAACTCAATATCCATCTTGAATTGGCCCGACCTAGGACTTGAACCCAGAACCTCATGTCTGTAGTGGAACATGCTAACCACTAGACCAATGAGGCAGTTAAAATTAATACAATTTATTTATTGAACTATCAAATGACGAATTGTAATTAAAATGCCACTGTTATTTGTAAATATTAAAACTACCTAACCTTCAAACGAATCAACATACAAATCGTTGCACATCTTCGTGACGCTAATCACGCGTTTCATAGTTGTTTAGATAAAAATCAGTTATCTAAACAATCAGATAACAAACAATGTGACAAGAGATTTTTATATTAGACTAGCTTTTCCCGCGGTGTTATCGGCGTAGTTATTGATTGCCTTATCCCGTTATTAGTACACGTTTACGTAGCGAAAGCCACATGTATGACGAATGTCAAATCAAATGGTGAATGGTAAAAGAAATTTATCATTAAGTTTCGCTTTACGTCTGGATCCAGTGAGAATATGAGGCAGCACGTTCTTTGTAAGAGATTACGTCGCGAGAGGAATTTCAAGTCAATCTGGTGAATATTTGCAGAGATTTCAAAGTAAGCAGTAACTATCCGGATTCCGTCGGAAAATGGGGGAATTCGTTCTTAGTGAGCGTCTATGTCTTCTAAATAAAAAAGTAGCCTTTGTCTCAGGCTCTTGACTGATCTTTGTACCAAACTTCATTGAAATTGATTCAGTAGTTACAACGTGAAAGCGTGACATATATACACTATCGGGAAAAATATCGAAATTTTTAACGGTTTTTGAATTAGCTGTATCTTTTATAAAAATGGCTGTATTGATGTATAAGTAAAGCTTAAAGTTTCTAATTGTAGTAAATATGAAGTTTTAATGAATATAAATAATAAAATAATATAATGTTATTTTGAATATTATTTAATAATTTGTGTAATCCGTAATTGGCCTTATTTTAAGTATATTAATTATTCCATGTAACAATTTGTTAAAACGTTGTTGGGTTACCAATAAATAAATAAATAAATATATAAATAAATAACAAAAAAAAATAGTGATATTTGTTAAGATTGCGTGATACGTGTTACTCGGGATAAAAAGTTTTCTCGAGATCCTAAGATTAAAAACTACAAGGTATAAATTGCTTTTTATTTTACTCCGATACGGCCATTTTTATAAAAGATACAGCTATTTGAAAAACCGTTAAAAATTTGGATATTTTTTCGATCGTTAAAGTTTTTCCACTATTATATATAGAGAGACTTTAGAGGGTCATTACCTTAGAAGAAATAATACATCATTTGAGCTATAATTACAGTAATTTAAATACCATGTCTAAGAAAAAGAAAAACACTGTATAGTGATATGAACAGTAGAATATTCATGCATTTTATTCACTTAAATTACACGATTGAATAACAAAGACGCCAAGAAAATGCAGGCAATATAAAATCAATGGCTCGCGGTACCTGCCCGTTTAATCTCCATTTCCATAACATTACACAATTATTTTATAGTATTCGAAACATTTAGGCAATTTATCATACAATAACATTTATTATTGGAGTAGCTATTCCTCGTCGTGGACTCTCTGGTAGATCCCCCGTGTAAACATGGAAAAAGGTGCTACAACTAGGTGTGATAACGAATTCGTCCGCGTGTAATAGTATTTTTTGGAAGTATTTTTAATAATTTATGCTAATTATTTTATAAATAAGACACATGCGGATTAATAGGTTAATGAGTTATTTGCAGTGTTTCACTGCAAAGAGGGAAATGTCCTTTCTGAGGCTCTAAACTATCTTTATAGTTATAAAATATTAGTCTTGGCTTGAAAGCGCAACAGACAGACAAAATTACTTTCGCATTAATAATATTAGTAAGATTTGTTATTATATTTATTTATTTTATACTTTATTGTACACCACACAAAGTAATTATACATTAGGAAGGAGACTTAAACTATGTAAATTAGTGACTGACAAAAGGCGGTCTTATCGCTTTAAAGTGATTTCTTCCAGACAACCTGAAGGAAGGAGACTTAGTTAAGAGTTTAAAGGTAGGTGGTGAGAATAATAAATACACTGCATACATTCATGCATACATATGTCTAAAAATAGAATACATAGATCATAAATATATATGTCGGAGAATAAGAGATTCTCTCTTAGAGAAGCATAAAGCACAGGCGATGTCGGCGGAGAACCCTACGCCCCTGCGTAGGGTTCTCCACCGACATCGTTATTAATTGGATCCATTATTTAATTTCTTATTCTGTGGGCGTTCTTGGGTAATGTTGGTGCACTCAAACACTTTATTAATTAACTCGGATTATAATGTTGAATCACTTAATGTTCCCGATATCAATTTACACAAACTCATTAACGCTAATAGCTAGAAACGCCACAGTTTCAATAGTCGACCACTCCGGCCGACCGCCGCTCGAGAACTGCCGAGGGACGGGCCGGACTGCCACTTATTGACTCTGCCCCCACGCCGATACAAAGATGGCGCCAGCGTTCCACAGACTATTACACACGGACCTGCGATCCACAGACTCTTGCACTCCGACATATATAAATATAAAATACATAAGTATATAAACTATCATCAGATAAGAACATAAATATAAGTCGCGTCGTCATTATAGGGGAATAAACTAAAGGGAAAGATAATGATTTGTAACTAATATTTTGAAAGAATGTAAAGTGGGAGCACATTGAATTTCAATTGGAAGAGCATTTCACAAGCGTGTCGCTTCAACCGTGAATGAATCTTGAAAAAACTTTGTGCGGTGCATAGGAGTTCTCAATTTTAGATTATATGGAGACCTTAGTGCCATCCTATACCCGCTATCATGAAATAAATAAAAGCGATTATTCAAGTATGAGGGACTGCGAGGATCGAACAATACACGATACAGAAGAGAAAGAATGTGTAGATTCCGGCGAAATCGGATAGGTAACCACTTGAGCTTTAAATGAAATTCGGAAACATGGTCATATTTACGTAAACCAAATATGAACCTAATAGCAATATTTTGAAGGCGCTCAAGTTTGTTTAATTGGACCTCGTTCAAGTCAAGATAGCTTACATCAACATAATCGAGAATATAAATCAGTAAGGCTAACATTGTTTTAGTGGGAATTGGAAGAAAAGAACGCAAGTGTCTGATTGAACTCATTGTAGCAAATTTTATTTTGCTCATTTCATTTAACTAAGAGGACCAGGAAAACGTAGAATCTATAAAAATACCCAGATTTTTAACTTTTTGGCTATAAGGTACTACACAATCATTAAACACAATAGGTAGGAGGTTAACCCAGTTCACCCTCGAGATCATGTCAGGGCTGCCAATAATAATAGCCTGCGACTTGGTTGGATTTACTTTCAGTCCATAACATCTACTCCATTCACTGATCGCGGCGAGGTCATTATTAATGGCTGCAATGGCACTAGGCAAGTCAACGAGAGTGGACTGCGAGAAGATTTCAAGATCGTTTGCATACATGTGATAGAGAGAAGATTATGCACACTTAAGAGTAAAATTTTTATATACTTTAAACGTCATATTCATTTTCATCAAAACAATATCGTAAAAAATAAGTTTCAAGCGTCTACCTCTAAAACTGACGATACCTCCATCCCATACAAAGCTTTTATCGCATTAATAGGTAGCCTATATCCTTTCTCAGGCTCTTGACTATCTTTGTACTAAATTTCATTTAAATCGGTTCAGAAGTTTTGGCGTGAAAGAGACAAACAGACAGTTACTTTCGCATTTATAATATTAGTAAGGACTTCTTTCGGAACAGCAAAGTTTCGTTATATCTACGAAAGTAGACTGTGTGCGTCTAGGTCTCGTAGTAATATATCAAAATTATCTAAATTTTCTTTAATTTTGCGATCAAATAGCGTGACAGGAGTTTTATTATATAGTAATTATTGATTTGTATTATTGACGTTTCCTAGTCTTTATACAGTATAAAATGTCGCTGCAGCTGTGTGTTTGCTTGTATCTTTTAATTAAATTAATCAACGGATTTTAATGCAGTGTTTTAGCAATAGATAGAGTGATTCAAGAGGAAGGTTTGTATGTATAACACATATACATTACAATACAGAAAACCCGAAAAATTCCAAGATTTCTAATGTGATGTCATAACAAACATTTTATACACTTAAATCGTAAACACTGGCTAAACCTGATGAGATACAACAAATTTATGTACTACGTAATTGTACATCTTTGAAATATCGATAAAAAGTCCGCAATGGTATATATTTATCGCTAAAAGATAACCCACAGTGGCCATTTAATATTTGACATATATCAAAAAATATGCGTCATTTATCAAGCTATTTTATACAATTTATATTATCCTTTATATAATTAAATATATTACATACGTTGTATATTTCGTGGAGATGAAGCCTGCCATAAAAAATTCATTAAAATGGACATCGTCTAGAAGATATAGTAATAAATACCTGCACTGTTAAAGACTGGCTGAGCCTGTGTCGCGATTTCCGTCATAGAGTCGCCCAGCATACGGACAGACATCAGGCGACTACGTCCAATACGAGCAAGCATACGAGAGTTTTCCGACGGCTCTAAAAATAGAGAAAAAACTCAAAAACTACCGAACAGATTTTCATGCTGTTTTCACCAAAAGATACAGTGGTTCGTAAGGAATATAAATGCGTATAACTTGTTAGGGTTTTGTGTAAATATGTTGACATACAATGATACCTTTTAGAAGTGACGTCAAATGCCGTCTGAAGGCTTTTATCGAAAACGCTGTCTAAACTCTTAGAGATATACTAAAGCAATGTATGGTGTGATAATTCCTCTTTTATAGATGTACAAACAAGTCCTTGATTGCATCTATCTATCTATTGAGGATAACTATATATATTCAATTAATTAAAAAAAAAATGGTCACATACAATGCGGTAATTTCAAAGTAATACAGACGGATATAGTATTAAGCCATACCAAATTGAACATGTTATTTAGCTAAAGCATTTATGGCTATTATTGTAATCTCTTACAACATATAATTTAAATTAATAATTTAGGGGATATCTTAAATATACTAAAATAACTGTTACGCCCACGAATTAGATTAGCCGATGAGGCAGCTTATCAATAATTGAATAATGTAATGCATCGATTAAATAGTGTAAAATATTATATTACATTTCAATATTATTAAAATTCGTTGCATCTTTATGCAACGAATTTTAATAATATTGAAATGTCCTATTTGGTCCTACGATAGGCGAACCATGTAGTAACGTCCAGTGAGAATCCTGCGACATCTGATATAACTGTCATAATGGTCTGAGGATCTTGCAGAAGATCCGTAGGCTATTCCCGACGGGTCAAATATAGGAAATAGTATTTTTCCATCTAATTCTGGATCTGAATTCCTATCAGCTGTGACAAATAGACTCAACACAAAAAATCCTAGTAAAATACTGCGTAGAAATCGTCTTCATTCCAGATGTATTTTTTTTATTCGTAACAGGCCTGCGCTTGGCTGCAATCAAACCTGATGTTCAGGTTTGATGCAGCCTAGGGTGGACCGCGCTTGCCAAGGAGATGCCTATTCACTCTGCATTTGAAAGTAGGATTTGAGGAGTCAGGAAACAAGGAAACTGGTAAAGCATTCCACTCCTTTGCGGTGCGGTTCAGAAACGATTGGGTAAAACGCTTGGTACGGAATCGTGGGATGCCCACTATGTACCGATGTCATGTAAAATGGAATGCGATGTAAAAATGGAGTACGCTAGCGACCTTCTGGTATAACTACCTAGGATAAAGAGGATTGGATTCTAAACTTGGGATCCTAAACTCGGCCGAGGTATATCAAACCAGTAATAAAAAGGCTTTCATATATAACAGACTAGCTTACTCTATCTGCACCTCATAAGCAAGAAAGAGTAGGAACAAATTTTATTAGCATAAAGTGTTAGAGTGAGTCAACCATTAAAGATAGACATATGATGAAGTGAACATTTTTTTAGAACTTTTATAGGGGAACAATTCTGTGATACATAATTTTTGCGAAACTTTAACCGCTTACGCAGCGAAAGCTCTCGAAAGAAAAAAAAATCCGAATTTGACACATATGACATGGTGTCGGTCCTATTAATTTTAACATGATGATATAAAGCCTATAGGCCTATATTTTTCAAATCAGACCAGTAGTTCTCGAGATTAGCGTGTTCAAGTAAAAAAGCTCTTCAGCTTTATAAATTTAACGCTTACCGTTACTTTTTCTCGATATTTGTTCGCTGTACTGAGCGTGACAATCGTTTTGTGTTTTGATTCTTTTGTCATATTGATCAATGAATGACGTTCTGGTTCCTGCGGACTTCGATTTCCCTTCCACATCGGTGTTTACGCATACAGACGAACATTCAGGATGGATAACTGACGATGAATAAAAAGTTATTTATTTATTGGGAAGCCAATGTTGTATACAATATAAAATGTAACTTAACATAATATTAATTGAGAATATCTATATTATCCCACTTACAGGCTAACTCAGCATGCACAATTTCGGACATTCTTATAGAAGCATATCTTATTAAAAAAAATACAATAAAAACTAAACTAACTATTTGAAAACTATACATAAAATAACATTAGTTATAATAATATAGAACCTAATGGGAAGACATATATTTTATTATTTGACGGCCTCGCTGGCGCAGTGGTGCGAGTATTCGCTTTGCTAGCGGAGGTCCCGGGTTCGATCCCCGGTAGGACGAATTTAGGAAATTGTATTTTCTAACTTGTCTGAGTCTGGACTGATGGCAGGCTTCGGCCGTGGCTAGTTACCACCCTACCAGCAAAAACGTACCGCCAAACAAAGAGATATGTGTTCCGGTACGATGCTGTGTAGAAACGGTAAGGGGTATATCGCCTCTTAACAGATTAGTGCGCTTCCATCTTAGACTGTATCATCACTTACCATCAGGTGAGATCACAGTCAGCGCTAATCTGTCAGCAATATAAAGAAAAAATATTTTCTTCTTAAATGATTTGGCCGAGTCATTAAATATATCAAGCTTAGCTTTTTTAAATATGTTATTATATGAAACCACCATTCTATTAAGCGGAGCAGTTTTACCTAAATTAGTTTTAGCAAATCTTGGCCTAAAAGTTTGCCTATTTTTAATGAGATGTGTGTAATGATATTTATTTACTATAACGTCAAGCTTTTTCCTATGGGTGAGGAGGCTTGTGGCCAGCTGTGGTATGTTAATAGTGTGCTACTTACCTTCCTATGAAGTACTAAGTAGATACTAGAATTATATTAACCTAATTAGTATTTTAGCGGTATTCATTAGAAGCTAAAGAAAGCTTTAAGGAGGAGCTACACAATCACGATGAGGTACGTCTATCTTCTACAGTTAATTTGTCAATTAATGATGATAAACATACGCCTGATGAAAAAGAGCAGGTAAATACGAGGTTAGTTTGAGACAAAAACATAGTTTTTCCCCTGTTTTCACATTACATGGGTATTATAGATGATTTTTTTCTAAAAAAAAGTAATCTACGTTACGTCTTATAATAACATCTGCCAGTGAAAGTCTTGTCAAAATCTGTCCAGATGTTTCAGATGTTAACCGGAACAAAGATACAGACTGATAAATATTTTAAAAACTGATTTTTTAATATCAGCATCGTTTATACTTTCATATGCAATGAGTGTAAATCTGTCAATTCCAATTAACAAACAAACGCTGCAAATTTGTTTATTTGTATATATTTGTAATATGTCTAATAAATATTTTAATCTGGCTTAATTTAAATGTTCTTATTTAATGTTTTTTAATACTTTCCACGACACTTTCATTTCTTTTTGCTTTACATCGCACTAAAACAATTAACAAATGCAGTAAATAATATCCTGTCTTGAGAAACTGACTTATCTTGTAAAATTACATTAATTTTATTCCTTAGACTGCCGCATTTTATTGCCCTCAGTAATTTGCCCGCGCATTTTAACGGAAATAACCGTAGCCTGCCACGCTACGCACTGACGTTTTTGCTTCGGTTGCCCCGCGGGTCCAGTAACGCTAAAGTGGCTCTTGGGACTTAAATGTTCATGAAAGACTACCAAATGTTATGATTTTTATGTTTGTCAATAGTTAAACTATACAATGTTATTTTTTGTTTATTAAAGTAAACCTATGGAATAGCGTCATGTTTCGCTAATCTTTTGATGTAGTGAAAAAAGTCCGTCTTGTATCCTATCTTAAAAACTAAAATTAACCTCAAGGGTTTTCATTGTTATTCATATTATTTATATAGTGAAAAAACATAAAAAAATCACCAATAAGCACTCACAGTTTATAAAATACCACAAAAACTTAACGACCTTCGGCACGACACACGCACCGTTAATAACGGTCACTTTGTAACAGCTTATATGCTATGATTGAGTGGTGAGGAATGAGCTGATTCAAGCATTAAAGTCTCTCTATGAGGGTTCTAGTGCTTGCGTCAGAATAAACGGGGCGTACACGGAGTAGTTTCCTCTCGAAAGAGGTGTTCGACAGGGATGTGTTGCGTCACCATGGCTATTCAACTTATTCATGGATAACTGTTTGACAGATTTAAAATAAAGTATGTATGGGTTAAGAATGAATGAATTACTCATCAAATGTTTAATCCACGCTGATGATCAAGTAATACTTGCATCATCCGCTAATGAGCTATAGGAGATGGTAAATAATATGAATAAAGCTTTAAAGGGAAATGAATGAAAGTGAATGTAAACAAAAAGAAAGGTATGCTTTTTGAACGAGATGAATCGATAATGAATGGCAATATTTTGATTGATGGGGAACAAGTGGAAGAGGTGAAAGAATTCGTATACTTGGGATCTAAATTTACAAAAGATAGAACATGTGAAGGTGATATTGAAAGGAGGACTTAGAGGATTAAATGTTAAATATACAGACAAGACAGAATTCTCTTTGGATTTTTAATATTTAATTTAGTCGCATACGAGGGAAGACTTCTACTATTTGACCTACAAGGATAAAACCAGCCTCTTTTACTTAGTTTGTTTAACCTCCTATATTATTCTAGCGATAAATTCACTCTATTAATACTCAACTCAAGTTAGAAAATACTACCTTCTAAATCTGAAGTGACACAAACGATTTGTTGTAGAACTTAAGATAACTAAAACCAATTTAGATAAGGTATTTACAATGAATCGTCTTGAGGTTTCTTTTGCTTGTTTTACTTAGACAGTCCATTATGATTATTGCTTCGTTGCATTTGCGAAATTTATGGCGAGAAACCTTTAAAATAGACTAAAATGTTTTTCTGAAACGTTATTCTGTGGGTATTGAATGAGATTGTGCCGTCACATAGCGCTACGTAACGGTTATTTGAGTAAAAAATGCTCCCATCAAATTGATCCTTAAAGTCAACGAATAACTGGTATATTTTAATTCATTATGTAATATAACATTACTAGGAATATATTATCGGTAATGATACACAATCATAATAGTATAATTGTAATTGCAGTTTTTATTTTGTCTTTATTTGTGGTGTTCTATAAAGTATACATATATCTGTCTACTTGTTTAATACTTACCATTGGAGAAATTGTTCAATGTATGATGCGAACCGCCACTGAAAGATGCTTGACTGACTATATTTGATACAGACACACCTGAAACACATAAAATACAGAAATTAAGAGATTAACTATGTAGTTTTTTTTAATTTACGATAAAGATTACATCTTTAAAGACGATCTCAGGTTTTAAGCACGACATACTGTGTAGAAGTGAACAAAACAAAATTTTAATTATATTCATTTACAAGATAAACTCTTAACACACTATGACTAAGTCTGATATTATTAACGCAAATAAGCACGTTATCGCTGACTGAATTTTACTTTCCAATGAAAAGTGTGTAAGTTAAATGCTATCAATAAACATTTGTATTGGTAAAATAACTATGTATTAAAAGAAAGTATGGAAGCTTTGAAAGAGAAAGGAATGAAAGTGAATGTAACCAAAACGAAAGTTATACTTTTTGAAAGAGATGAATTTATGATGACTGGCAATATTTTGATAGATGGGGAACAAGTGGAAGAGGTGAAAGAATTTGTATACTTGGGATCTAAATTTACAAAAGATGGAACATGTGAAAGTGATATTGAAAGGAGNTAAGAAATAGTGTGATAAGAAAACGTTGTGGTATAAAAGAAGACGTAGTAAGTGGCAAGTGGCAGGACGTGGTCTCTGCCTACCCCTATAGGAATGAGGCGTGATGCTATGTATGTATGTATGTATGTAAAATCAGTTTCGTTTCATTTTATTCAATCTGGAACCAACAAACAATCAGATCTTTCCGATTTATATCATATTAGTTGTGCCCGCGAAATCGGTTCAGTAGTTTTGGCGAGAAAGCACAAAAGACTGACTGAGTTACTATGGCATTTGTAGTATAAGTAAGGGTTGTTATTTCACATCCTTGAGGGTAAGACTTTAACCAATTTTGAAAGTCCTATTAATTTACATCAAACCAACAGCCTGATAAGTAAAATTCAAGTTTTAGTTCTTAGCTACGATCTTTCCATCCGTCACAAACCTTTTTTCGCATTATAAAGTAGCCTACATAATATCTCAGGCTCTAGACCATATCTCTACCAAATTTCATTTAAATCGGCACAGCAGTTAGGTTGATTAGTTGAATACGTGGATTACTTTTAAATGTAATATAATGTACACAACTTAAAGTATATTAATAATTATAGCATGAGCATCAAGAGAGTCAATTCATTTAAATTTTTGCGTTAAAATTATTTATATGTATGTATGATAATATTCGATGTAACGCATGTCTATTTTTTCCTCTCTTTTATTTTTAATAACACCGCCTACCTACTTTCTGTTTTATGTGATTGTCTCCCTAGCCGTAAGGGTTGTCTGGAAGAGATCGCTTTTTAGCGATAAGACCGCCCAATTGCACACTAAATGTATTTAATGTTAAATCAAATCAAATCAAAATATCTTTGTTCAAGTAGGCATATTACAGCACTTTTGAATCGTCAAATAATATTTTTTTTCTTTTCCACACTCTAATTGTAATGTACGTCTGATGATGGTACTAGAACTACTTAAAATCTAAAGTTACGAGGGTTCCTTCGCGCCCTGGTCCGAGAAGGACAACAAACTCATTCGGGTATTTTGTTTTATTGTTACTATCATCATTACAATATCATATTAGTTTAATATATTTCAATTCAAATTAGAGCAGCTCGTTTACTCCCACGCGTTTCTATCGTCTGAGTAATCTTGCCACTTATAATACGATTTTTCTATCAACTTTCTTTTAACAAAGACTTCGAATTTATTAATTGACATCTCTAAAACGTCTTGTGGGAGTTTATTATAGAAACGTATACAATTACCCTTAAATGAGTTGTTAATCTTATGCAGCCTACTAGAATTTATAACAAGTTTGTATTGGTTTCGTAAGTTATATGATATACATTCACTCTTTTTATTAGAGTCAATGTTTTTATGTACGTACAACAAGTTTTCTAATATGTTTACGCAGTGAACTGTCATTATCTTAACTGCCTTGAATTTGTTTCTTAGCGACTCTCTTGGACAAATAAGTTATTGTATTTCACGGGGATTCTTTATGTGGTTTTCAATAAAGTATCTTTCTTCTTCTTTATGTGCCTCTCCGACTAACGAAGGTTGGCAATCCGTTCTCCATATGTAGCTTTGTATCTCGCGAGGCTAAATAGTTGAGCGGCACTCGCGATCCCGGTCCATTCCCTGATGTTGCGCACCCAGGACTTCCTCTTGCGACCAATACGCCTCTTGCCAGCTACTTTGCCCATCATTATTACTTGTAAGAGTCCGTACCTGTCATGTCTAAGAACATGCCCCAGATACGCAACCTTCTTCTTTTTGACGGTCTTCCAAAGTTCCCGCTGACAATCCATTCGTCGCAAGACCTCTTCGTTGGCAACTTTATGGGTCCAGCAATAAAGTATCTATCTATCTATTTTTGCTACAACTCCTTAGAAAGTTATTTAAATTATTTGGCTCACAATATCATAATAACGTAAATGCGTAAAGGTGACTGGAACATTTACGTTGATAAGTATTAATATACTCATATTAAGCGTAAAATTAAGCCAAGGATTGGTCAGATAAATTATGGATCTACGAGACTCGTTTAAAGTCGATTAAATTCCAGTATATTTGGGTCCACTAAGACACATTTCCACATGCATATTGAACGGTAATTAGTTCCCGCAACTAACAACGTTTCAAGGTAATACACAAGTTACCCTTATATTACAGAACTTTTGATTGATGGTTGAGCGACGAGCACCTAAATATCGTTGTTACTCTCAGAGGTTATAATATACTAGCGGTTTTACACTCGTAGTTCCCTATCCTACGGTAAAATGGACACATACGTTCTTAGTCAGCTTATATACGGTTTTCTAATAAGAGGCTTCTTTTCTCAAAAATCGTATATATTTTACAACAAATCTATGGGTATTTATTACATTGTAAAGAGAAAGGTCTTCAATTGATGGTGCGAGACGATAACGGCTACACCAGCAGGAAAATATCCATGAAATTGTCCTTAACCATGGATTGCGCTGTCGAGCGATGATTAATAATTTTGTATGGCTAGAATGACGTTAATTTAAAAAAAATAACTAAACAATGGCAACTTTACAAGAAACGCTAGCTGAATGAGTTACTTTTCGAAGAGATGATTATAATTTCTTCCAGAGACCTTGTCATTTAATACCTGAAAGATAAGGTGAAGGTGTCTATGCCAATGCTCAACAATCGATTGAGGATCTTAAAGATGGAATTCGTGAAGCTATCGAGGATAGAGAGAGACAGAGAGAGAGAGAGAGAGCAAACAATACACGAAATATGTACAGTAATTTAATTACAGGGTACAAAAAGAAGTTCTCACTGCTAAGTGGCATTTTTGCCAGGCAACCTTAGGTTTAGGGAAATTTCGTTACGAAAAAGGTAAGGTAGTGTCTAAAATATATAGTACAAATACAGCTGCAAATGGGCAAAGTGGTCATGTAAAAAAGACATAAGTCTGTTTGCGAAATTTCAAGTCGGTTGTTTATATTTAAAGAAATAGCAACGAGTCAATAAATGTGAGTCAAGCAATAGTTAGTTGAGGACCCTATAAGAAATAAAATTAAAGATTTTGAAGCTCATAACATTATATAAAAACGAAATCGAAATACATGTTGATTTATTTCCTCTATTTGTTTCTTTGTGCTTGGAAAGATTCAAACGATTTTAGTCGTACCCCATGGGAATATACGAATAGATGAAGTTGCGGACATATAAAATAGGCAATGTGCACATTTAAGGACCCCTGACTTCATCTTGTCAACGCTGTTTTAATATAGTTACTTAGAGTGACATTAATAAATAATAAAATAAATAAAAAGCCTTTATTCACTATTACGCGTACGAATGTCAAGTTATAAAATGTCTCCAGTACAATTGATAGTATAATTAAATAAACAGTAATCTTGCAAATTGTGTCATTTTTTGTCCTGGTTAATTTTAATTTTTAATATATATTTCTAAATTTTAATGTCAATAATTATATTCTTAATCTATTTAGTCAAGTAGTCATTTATATTTAGTCAAATTAGTCTGGCGTAAAAGTCGCCTCTTCGGCGTAGGCCTCCCCCAAATTCTTCCAGTTAGCTCTGTCTCTGGCTTGGCGCATCCAGTCTGGACCTACTCTTTCCCTAAAGATATCTCTCCATCTTTTCTTTTGTCGCCCTCTTTTTCTTTTCTTGTCTCTGGGAATCCATTCTGTCACTTTCTTAGTCCATCTTGAGTCAACTAGTCTGCATACATGTCCTGCCCATTTCCATTTTAACGCTCTGATGATTTTTATTATGTCTTTTAATTTAGTTCTTTTTCGTATTATTTTGTTATTTATTCTGTCTTTGAGTTTTAATCCTAACATGCTTCTTTCGATTTTCCTTTGACAAACGGCCAGCTTNAAGACGGTAAATTGCTTTCGAAACGAACCGACATAATAAATGAAGCATCAGCATTTTATAAAGATCTATATTCAGCAAACCCAAACTGTGAGGATATATCACACTCTCCAAACACTTTCTGTCACGAACCAGTTACTCTACCTATAATACGCTCTGAAATAGAATCGGCTATAAAAACGCTAAAGACTGGAAAAAGCCCTGGGAAAGATCATATCTCCAACGAGGTAATAAAGTCACTATCACAGTATCTAAGCGACCCGCTACTTAATCTATTCAATACAATTTTGAGCACGGAATTAACACCAGCACAGTGGTCAGAGTCTATAATAGTACTATTGCACAAAAAGGGCAGCAGGGATGATCTGAGCAACTACAGACCGATTAGCTTACTATCAAACATTTACAAAATCTTCGCCAAAATACTGCTAAATAGATTGTCCAGGTCACTAGATGACTTCCAACCACGCGAACAAGCTGGCTTTCGGAAAAATTTCTCAACAATCGACCACCTCCAAGTTGTAACTCAGCTAATAGAAAAAGCTAATGAATATCGTATTAAGTTATATGTGTGCTTTATAGACTATACAAAAGCCTTCGACTCTATATACTACAATAAAATATGGCCAGCATTGACGGAACAAGGCTTACATAGAAAATATATTGACATCATCAAAAATGTATACACAAAATGTCGAGCGAGAGTAAAGCTAGAAAAATACGGTGAAGAATTCCGAATAAATAGAGGTGCAAGACAAGGGGACCCACTGTCACCGAAGATTTTTAATGCAGTTCTAGAAGCAATTTTCCAGAATCTAGAATGGGAGACTAAAGGTCTGAAAATTGATGGGGAATACCTAAGCCACTTACGCTTTGCGGACGACATAGTCATCTTCGCAGAAAATGCAGGCGACCTGAGTACCATGATAGACGAACTAGCTAGTGAAAGCAAGAGGGCGGGCTTATATCAGTAAAAACACCAGTGAGGGTTTGGATCTAAAACAACGGTTCAATATATAAATTTTGCTAATGGTAAGCAGCTGCCTATTAATGCCCTACTGTGGCCTGTGTTCCTTGTCATTCCTAGCAGAGAGTCTTTAGAGTACCGATTCACCACGCTACTCCATTACGCGTTAGTAAGCTAAACATATCCCAGAATTGCTCCAGAGATATGCAGGTTTCCTCGCTATGATGAATTTAAAAGAACTATTAGCCACATAAGTTTTATTAAAGGTATATTGAAAGGAGAGTGAATGCAGGAAATATGGTAAATGGTGCTCTGCACGTCTTTATGAATAGCCAGATGATGTCTCAAAGTGCCAGGCTGGTTGTGCATGCGGGAATGTTAGTGGCAACACTTATTTATCATAATGAAAGTTAGCTATGGCAGAAGAAGCATAAAATTAAAAAAAAACACGGTAGAAATGAGAGCATTGAGAAGGATGAGTGAATTTAAACTAAGTAAGAAATAGTGTGATAAGAGAACGTTGTGGTATAAAAGAAGATGTAGTGACTAAAATTGATAAAGTTATGCTTAGATGGTTTGGGCGCGTAGAGACATTGAATGAAAGGAGACTGAAGAAAAGGATGTACAAGTCAAGAGTGAATGGGAAAGTTGGAAGGGAAGACCAAGGCGAACGTTTCTGGACCCAATCTGAATGAGGCGTAATGTCTGTATGTAGTTTTATTAGATCTTAAGCAGGTACCACTGATCTGACCAGAATTCGTAATTGAGACCCCTAGTGTTTAAATAATAAGGGGTATTTTCACAATTTATTAATAGATTTTAGAAAAACCTTTAGCAATTGCAAAGATTTTGTTCTCGTTAGAACTTTGCTTTGATATTTTGACGAAGAAGTTTTCTCATATGTATTCTTTACTATTTCCAGCAGTTGGTTGTGATCTCAACTGATTGATCTCTAAGATAGACGCTAACAGGTTGCTGGTAGGGTGGTAACTAACCATGCCTCCCACTAGACCAGACTCAGATAAATTAATAAATAAAAAAATCTGCCCTACTCCGTCGACCATTGATAGCGAGGACTCGCATTACTAAGTAAGCGAGGCCGTCAATTTGATTTCATTAAATATATAAAATAATGAAGAAAGTACCAGCATCCACATAATTTTTCAAGGCAGCACAAGACGTTGTCTTCTCACTTCGGAGCGGTTGAAAGGCATCAGTACCTGTTAGAATAAAATATTCATTTTAATAAATGGTAAAGGAAAGGGGCAGCCCATTTAGAGAGAGATCAGATGGATTTTATATAATTTTTATTAATTAAGTTAAGAATTTTCTACTTTGCTTAAAAAAACAATGGTTTTAATAAATAATGCTCAATTTCTAGTTTAATTTAAACTGAACGTACCCAGAGATATATCTTCCAGATGGGTTCGATAGAGCGAGGGTGCGGTCAGACAATCCATGTTTTTAGTTGGCACGAAGTTCGTAGAGATGGCTTGAAATAAATAATAATAATTATAGTAACAATTCAATCTATACGATTTATGATAACTTCAATAAAAAATAATTTCTTAATAAAATAGATAATGGTCCAGAGCTAGTTTCAAAATTCAGTACTCTTCCGTATCACGACTGTCAACTGTATATAATAAATGAACCAAAAATCAATGGATATATATATTTTTCGGAATAGTTTCTGCAGAATAGAAAATTAGGAATCATGTCTTGGTGCCGTTCGGCAGTAAAAGGAACTTAACATCTTGGTCAATTAAAAAAAAATAAGGACCAATTATGTTTCCAGCAAGAATACCACACAATACAATTGTTTTGGTGGATGCAATGACGTTTCATCAAATGTAAAGATCAAATAAACTTCTTATTAAAACGACGGCAACCAAAATGGTAGCCAGACCTTCGTCCCACTCTGTATATCTATAGATATAAAAGAGATATCCAGGTATTTATTGACTCATCACTATATCTCTGGAACCATAAGGCGTGGAAACTTGAAATTTGGTAGGAATATTCCTTTGTCGAGTAGAGGTCAGTTAAGAACGGATTTTACAAAATTCCACCCGCAAGGGGGCGTTGCGGGGGTGTTAATTAAAGAAATTTAAATTTTCACATTAAATAAAATTCAACACATTTATAAACTATGTCTTTTACGGTATGTAAAATTTGGTCAGAATTTCTTTTTTGACATAATGGAATTTATCAAAAGTAAATTTTAGGAAATTCCGCCATTCAAAGGGCAGTGCTTATTTGTAAAACGATTTGCCTAAATTAATGAAAAGACGACGAAGTCGCGGGTGCAGCTAGTATTATACGAATCAAATGCTAAAACTTTACGAGCAACTGGGCTGATTGGCTAATTTAAGTTTTTAATTGATTGTGGAAGTCCAGGGAGGGTTTAAAAGGTGAGTAAATATGAAAAAATACATGAAATATCGCTTTCCCTTAAACTATTCCTATCTGACAAACATTTGATGTTCGTCCCGTCGTTTAGAAATCAATTAAATTGAAAAGTCGTTCAGAAATCGTGTTAGATTTAAAAGAATGTTTCGCGTTCCCCGACGAACGCTATGGTAATCGTTATTACGATAGAATCGGGTTTATTAAAGTTTCGTTACTTACACACCTTATTACATCATTGAGATATTTTTATGATCGGACGATGAATACTTTTGGATTTATCCTTTCAATAATGATCTTTATGTTTTTGTCCAACGCATAACATAAGTGAATAATTTACACGAATGATAACCCAAAAACCTATTACCGAATCTCAAAGATCAACATATTTAGAGTCTTCAACCGATGGACGTCCATTGCTGGACATCGGTCCATGTCATCGGTCGCCACTCCAGAACCTTCGGGCCCCAACGCCCATCGGTCCGTCGGACTATGTGCCTCGCCCATTGCCACTTCAGGTTCGCGATTCGTAGGGCTATGTCGGTGACTTTGGTTTTGCTACAGATCTCGTCATTTCTGATTTGATCACATAGAAAAACTCCGAGCATAGCCCTCTCCATCGCACGCTGAGTGACTCTGAGCTTTCTTGTGAGGCCCATAGTCAGCAACCACGTTTCGCACCTGTAGGTCATCACTGGTAACACGCACTGTTCGAAGAGCTTTGTCTTCAGGCACTGAGGGATATTGGACGACAACATCTTAAGAGTAAGCGGTTATAATTTTGCTGGTTACCTTTCTTAACTTAAAATGATCATCAAATAAGCATGTCATTTATCTTTAACTTAATATTAAAGTCGGTTTTATAAAAAAAAAAACATTCCCTATTTATGATAAAATAACCTTTTTAATCTTGATAGTTTTCAAAATAATCAGTTTTTATTTGCTCCATTATATTACGATTTTGTTCCTCCAGGACGGCGATATTCACCACATTATATCATTTACAAACAACTAATGTCTTTGGCAATGTTTAACTTAATATAAAAAATGGTTTAACATGTTACCAGTGTTAACGGCGTTAACTTTGGACATCCTCGATATTGCAGAAGCAGCCTGGATGTTTACAGATGACACGGATATAATTTTTGTACCTGTCAGCAATATATTTATTCAATTTATTAATTCAAAAACTATAAAAATCTGCGTTAGGACGCTGTTTAACATTTGAGGTTGTTAGAGATTATATTTGTCAGAATACTATTCGTCGAATGTGATTGCTTTAATTGATGGAACCGCAGAAGAACGAGACACATTCTATTTGTAACATGAGAAGGGTAAAGTGTGACATATAACTTTAAAGAAACGGAAAATAGAACTACTTATCTTAATAAGTTAATTAAGCTTTCAATAAGTTTAACTTAATATAAGCTTTTATAGTAACTAAATTTATTATCTCTTTATTATGCGAGGCTTAGGAAATTGCGTGAGCTACGTAGTTTTATAAGTCTGTTTTATTATTATTCATTTAGATAGGTAAGTAGCAGCCCATTGAAGTCCCACTGGCCTGCTCACTCATATGAGAGAGGGTTTTCTAGAGCGTAGTCCCACCACGCTGCTAAATTGAGGATTGGCAGGCATAGTACACAAGTGTACTCTCTATTCCTTTACTCTCATAGTCCAATGTGACGGTAATCCGCCGCTCGCGGAGAGAGATCAGGCGAAGGACCGACGGCTTAACGTGCTATCCGAAGCACGGGGGTGGATCACATCGCCAACCATCAAATATTAGGGCAAATATTGAGAAAATCTTAATGGAAAACTCAACATTGATTTCGAATTGGCCCGACCCGGGAATCGAACCCAGGACCTCAGGTCTGTAGTCAAAAATGCTAACCACTAGACCAATGAGTCAGACATTTATTTAGATAAATGGATATTTATTTGATAAAATATTTACCTGTGCAAGATAAAATTGTGCCTTTAGGCATCACTAATGCATTTTCCAATCGCCAACAAGGTATAAAAGTATCTGAAACATATAGATTTATTTTAGAAAAAAGTAATATTCATGATAAAAACGACATAACTAATAAAGATGTGTTTAAAAATATCCATCCTGTTTTGAGCGAAGAAGAAGAGGTATTGAGTTCTTGATTTCAAGGAGGTGTTGAAAGAATTTTTGAAATCGCTCCAGTAATTTGTAGCTTGATAAAAATAAAAACAATATAGTTATATCGGTGGGTGTCATTGGTATCCTGGGAATGTGAGCTGACTCACCAGTCGCAGGCCCAGTTGTAAGGGTCGCTACAATTTGCTTTACATTGAAATTTTAAAAGACGTTATATTTTTTGAATGGAATATCTGATTTTAATAGTTTAAAATATATTTTACAGGTACTGAAACGGTCTTTAATAAAATATTATTCAATAGGGTAAGGATTATTACAGAGGTATGAATAATATGGTTTGATTATTGTCGGCGCGTTTATTAATGTTTACAATGTAAAAATAGTGGCATAATTACAGTAGTTGGACATATGGTATTACAGACTTTTTTGTGGATATTAAGACATTGTATAATATTGTAGAACATTATTTTGCTCTATCATCACTAGATTCCACAGTGCATGCGATGACAGATTTTTTTTGACCAATTTTTTCTCACCTTGGGTTACATTAATTAATTTTTATTTTAATCCCAATTTTTTTTGATAAAGTAATATAGATTATGTTGCCAAGTAAAAATACAGCTTCCTAATGGTGAAAGAATTTTTAAAATCGGTCCATAAGTTTTTGTGTGAAAACGTTACAAATATACATACTTACATACAAAAACACAAATGTTTCCTCTTAATAATATTAGTTTAGATAAAAAAATACAGACGAATTGATAACCTCCTCCTTTTTTTGAAGTCATTTAAAAAGAAACGTTATAGAAACATCGTACTATAATTTGATGAATTATTGGGACGATATATAAGTGTGGGATTGAATGAATTGTTTTAAATTAAATAACTTAAATATTATATTGTTATGTCAATGGTAAAAAGGAGAATAAGAGAGAAGGAGAACAAGCATAAAGCATTGGCATAGGGTTCTCCGCCGAGGACATCATTCGTGTAGATCACATCCATACTGTGGGCATTGGCAATGTTGGTGCAATGAAACACCTTACTAATTAACTCAGATTATAATCTCCAATCACTCACTGTTCCCGATAACAATTTACACAAAACATTAACAATAATAGCTAGGACCGCGACAGTTTCAAAAGTTGGCGGCACCGGTAGGCCGTCACACGAGAACTACTGAGGGACGCGCGCCGGATTGTCGCTTTCTCTCTGCCCCACTGCCGATAGACAGATGGCGCCAGCGTTCCACAGAATATTGCACTCAGATATATATATATAAAACGCCTTTTAAGAGATCTTTTTGGATGAAACTTTTGATATCTCACCAGTTACGACACTTGATTTGCAATTTTTGTATTGGTCTTGCGCTAAAACTGCTGTGGACACTTTCTTTATAGAAGGTGCTGGTGATACTTGAATTTCTAAAACAATAATGACTAAGTAATAGAATCATTGTTAGCGAAATAGTAATAACCACAATCACAAATACCCAGTTGGATGGGTCCTTTGTATACAAACACTCAAGAGTTTCAAAGTGACATATACTATTTTACATATTACTAAGGTTTATGAAACTTTGCGATGTTACTATGACGGATGTGTTCATAATTCTAGCTACATTCAAACTAGTCTATTAATAATCTAGTTATACCTGTATCTGCATTTTATTAAATTCTATTTAATTAAAAAAAAAAAACCAGAAACAATAAGCTTTTAAAGGCGACAAAAATCAGCGTATCTATCACCCCATTTACTCCTCTCCTAACCGAATTTCGGCTAAGGCATTCCATCTCTTGAAAAGATTAAGCATTTGCGCAGAAGATATTATAGTATTACAGAGTCTGCACAGGTACATAGCGCAAGAAAAAGAAAGAAAACTTTATTCAGAGCAGTGTGATACATTTAAACTTGATGAAAAAGTTAATAAAATGTTACACGTGTGTTTATTGTCTTCCGTTACAACGCGCAGACGGCGAAAGACGATGGCTGCCGATGAGTTGGCGTTCGGGCAGAATTGTTCGCGGCATTTTGAAGAAGACAGAAGAGGGCCAATGGGGAGTTAAAAGGGGATACGTAGCCAGACAGGGGGCTTGTCTATTGTTATCTGCTAAAGTGTTAACTAGTGTAAAACTGTGAAGTAAATTACAAATAAATAGTAATTCTCAGTGTTTAAATTGTCTTCGTTGTAATAATAATTTGTTTTTCTTGATGTCACAGCATTAAAGCCAGAGCAAGTGATTCAAATGCTGTGCAACCCCTACACAGCCTCAAAAAGGCAGGACGCTAGTGCAAGGTGGGCGGAATTGGCCTTCTTTTACGAGACGGTAGGCTCGCAGAAGGAAGCCCACGAGAAAGAGAGAGAGAGAACAGTGGTTGCTCCCCCTCATCGCCAAAGGAGGCGGAATATAAGGCGGCGCATATTTGCGCATTTCCTGCCCCCTCCGTGAATCCTCTGTCGGACTCATCCGGGACACCGGGCCAGAATGCGAAAGCTGAACACCTGGTGCCTCCCTGATGGATGCAGAGGGTTCCGCTGGGTTTTAGTGGTTATTGCGAGACCTTCCATCGCAGAGTCCCACACTCCTGACTGGTCATCGGTCAGGGTTAGGGCGTAAATAGCATTTCCCTGCGACAATAAAAAGGACGGTAGTGCTCTCTCTTCCTTCACTCTCTTAGTTAAGTGGGACGAAACCGACAATCGTGAAGAGAAATCAGGTGCACCGATGTCTTAACTTCTCTCTGTTCATGTCACGGATAAATAGCTCTCTGTCAATTCCCAAACTTTGGACACATACGGACATATTCTTATCAGAAAACCCAATATTATTAACCACCAAACCAATGCGGCAGTAACAATTACGTATTATACAGACGTCATATTTCAAAAGTGTTGAAAACTGTATTTTCAGCTATACTACTAAAGTAAAAGGTAGCATTTTGGACAAAAAAAGCGAAACTCCTAAATCGCATTGGTTTTGTATACGTAAGTCCCATCGTTAATCCAATTTGTACAAATAATAAGTCATAGGCAATCTAGTTACAGTAATATAAATGTAAAACTTTACCTTTGTGACAGAGTTCTTGCAGGATATCCTTGGTTGTCATAATTGAGACCGAGCGTAGAAAATTAGTAATAGGATCAGTTAATGTACCTGTCGATGTAAAATAAAATATGTTACTGAAACGGGTTGTTGTAAAAAAGAGCATGCACAGGTCTTTTGATCTAAATTTTATCCGACTGAGTTTCTTCTGGGCTCTTCCCAAACCTGGTCACGAAAGAACCCTTGTAACATTGGTAGTACGAGAAAATGAGTGTATTTGATGATTCAAATATGCTGTAAAAGCCTATTTTTCCTTCGATTCCTCAAAGATAAGATTCAATCTATATCTTTTGAATCGTAAATGTTTGTCTTGTGATGAATAATTTATGTATGTATTTTTACTTTTTTAACAAGTTTACTTACTTTTGTCCCTATCCGGTTTTTAGGTAACCCAGTAATTTGTATGCGCTTGTTAACAGAAATGAAAAACTCGCATGCCCCGTACAGTCTTTTTTGTGTCGATTGCGAATGACGAAAGTAGCTCTTGGGACTTAAATATTCATGAAAGACTACCAAATGTTACGATTTTTATATTTGCTTATAGTTAAACTATACAATGTTATCTTGTATTTATTAAATTAAGACTCTGGTATAGCGACAAATTGCGCTAAACTTTTGAGGTAGTGAAAAAAACCGCCTTGTATTTATAGGCTCATATTTTAATAATTAAAACTTACCTCAAGAGTTTTCATTGTTATTTACATAACTTATACAATCAAAACCACAAATAATCACTAATAAACATTCACAGTTTATAAAATACCACAAAAACTTAATGAACTTAGACGCGTACACGCACCGTTACTAACGGTCACTTTGTAACTGATTATTTTTTCTATTGTCTGATCTTATATAGATAATATGCGGATAGAAGCATATTGCGTTACGATTGTTACTGAGAAGCGCAATAGGTAATAGACATTGTGACTTAAAAAGGAAGAGATGCTTATAATTCCGATTGCCCGAGTTGAGTCTGTACTAAAGATATCGTGTCAACCGGTAGTCGATACGGATGAATTCAACGGTAATAAACGTAAAAGGCAATTGCTACACTATCTGTTACTTTTTTCTTATGATTTCTGAAGCTTATTATGTATAAAAGGGTTTCTTTAAACCCTGTTTCGAGCAAAGATTAATAAAAATCAGCGAACCCTTCTTGTAAAAGTTATTAGTTTTAATTTACTTTAATCAAGTTCGCATAATTCATTCGCTCCCAAACATTTAAATGTATACAAGGAAAATCTAAAATTTCGTCTGTTTAATAGTACAATATAATTATTACCTTAACAATTCAATTAAAGTTAAGCGTCCCTCATTCAAGTGATAAATGTTGAAAATTACGAGGGTTTAAACTCAAGGCGGTTTCCTCCCAATTTTTTTTATCATAAGTAGTCTTTTATATTGAAAAGTATTATTGAGAGATGTCTGTATTATTATCAGTTTACATGATATATTATAAGAAATACATTCAAAATGATTTATGTAAATATTTCCAGCACATTACACTCTTTGTGCATGACTTTCAAAACAATTTCTTGACGTCTACTTTGAATAAAGATTTGACTATCATCCTTTAAACTGAGTAGACCTACTTATAACTAAAAATAACTGAGGCTTTTTATAAAAAGAAAGTTAATACTTTGAAATCATAAATAAAATTGTAGCGACAATTGTAATTTCAATTGTAATTTCAAGTTAATTTTCACCAAATAATCAGTTTTAAATTTTTTTGGCTATCTGTAAGTTTGTTGTGGCTAATCTCTGAAACGGCTGGATTGATTTTGACCGGCAGCTGATGTTTTAAGGAGTAATTTAAGCTACTTTTATTTAAAGAGAAAAGTGTTCGGAATTACAAGCTAGTCAATAATAAATCAAAATCCTTTATCAAGTTGACTCAATTTAATCGTAATTCATCTATCTGTTTGTAATGAATCTATCACGTTATAGAAAGTGGACTCTGCTAAGAAGAAACCATTGTGAAACTCCATAGTTTACTTTGACTTTCTATGGAAAACAGTGATCTGATTAAAAATATCTATCTTTACAAAAAAATTTAATATTACAATGACTCGTTAAATAGAAATAGTTTTAAAATTATGATAACTAACCCAAAACGCGTATATCTTGTTAATAAATAATAGTTAAAAAGACACGCTGTCACTGTTCTAAAAGCGTGGGGTGCTTTGTATGACATTTTTGAAGAAGCTTGATATGAAACTAGTGAATAATTATAACGATTGATAACTTATTATATGGATGACTGAAATATAACCTCGATAAAAGTCTGATATAGCTTTACCGGTAGTTATATCAACAATTTTTCACTAGAATTAGTTTAAAAGCACCAAGAGTTTTAGATCAGCGACAACATTCTCGTCAACAATTCAAAAAATTTTCTACATTTTAGTTTGATTATCTTTAAAAGCGTGTTTTTTTTTAAACTTTATTTAATTTTTCACTTCTTCGTCCAATTTCATATAAAACCGCCATTTTTAATATGTACAGATATGATAACTGGCATTTCGATTAAGAAATATTCTCGTCTGTTGTTAAGTTATGGGCAATGACTTTTTTCGATTTTATTTGTTGGACTATTGGATTGTTGTGAACTTTTTACAAGTGCACGAACTTTGAACCAAATGGAATCGTTTAAAGTGAGACAAAATCGCATTTAAATATTCTGTTAAATACATACATGCAGGTGAAGCTAATAAATATAAAAAATAATGGTTAAGGTACGGTCAGATGAGTAGCAGCCCATTAACGTCACACTGCTGGTCCAGGCCTCCTTACTCATAGGTGAGAGGGTTTGTAGCATAGACCCATCAAACTGCTCCACTGTTGGTTGGCAGGCATAGTACACAAGTGCACTCACTATTCCTTCACTCTCACATTCCGATGTGACGGGAATCCGACACGATCAGGGAGAAATCAGGCGCAGAACCGACAGCTTAATGTACTCTCCGAGGCACGGAGTTGGATCACACCGCCAACTTCCCAACTTCAGGCAAATATTAAACTCAACATCCATTTTTGAATTAGCCCTACCCGGGACTCGAACCCATGTCTGTCGCGGAACATGTTAATCGCAAAACCAATGAAAAAATAATGGGTGTCAAACCTTTATCAAAACCATAGTGGTAGGCTTCCGGAATAGGACTGGCGAGTGCTTTGGAGTTATTTGCCAAAGCTGGTTTAAATTTGATGTCGGTAGCTGTAAATTTACGGATATCAATAAATAACCAATTTTAACCCTTTCGTCTGTTAAATGAAAAATGCGCACACATATCAGAAGTGAAATTTCTCGTCGTCGTCGTCGTCGTCTCTTCAACCGATGGACGTCCACTGCTGGACATAGGTCTCACGTAATGACGCCGACAAGGCCCGGTCTTGTGCCGCCTGGCTCCAGCGGCTACCGGCGACCCTCTTTATGTCGTCGGTCCACCTTGTGGGGGGTCTCCCTATACTGCGCCGCCCGGTGCGGGGTCGCCACTCCAGCACCTTCGGGCCCCAACGTCCATCGGTCCGTCGGACTATGTGCCCCGCCCATTGCCACTTCAGGTTCGCGATTCGTAGGGCTATGTCGGTGACTTTGGTTCTGCTACGGATCTCCTCATTTCTGATTTGATCGCGTAGAGAAACTCCGAGCATAGCGAAATAGTGAAACTTCTATGGCAAAGTAATTTTTGGTCTTGTTTAATTTTATAAAAATGTAAAGCTTTAGATTTCCGAAACTTAGAGGGAGGGGAAAAGGAAAATATTAGGTATTCAATTGTCATTAAAATATTAAGTGTCCAAAATTAATACAAATTATTTCTTGAAATCTCAAACGACGTATTGTAAATAAATAAGCCACGTGTTTTTTTGTTAATATTAGAAGATATTGATTAAAATTTTGTTTTTGAATATAAAATTTGGAAAAGAGAATTTATGAAATATTTTATATATTAAGAAAAAAGGTAAATTAAATAATTAAACGCTGCACATCTTCGTGACGCTAATCACGCTTTTCATCCGTAAAAATTTTACGGATTATCGTGAAATCGTGAAAGAAGCTGTAAGAAAGAAAAAAGAAGAATACAGTGATATGTATGATGATTTTCAGTCAAACAAAAAGTTTTTCTGGAAATCAATACAATTTGCCCGAGGGAGATCTACTTCCTCGGAGCTTTGTAAAATCAGAAGTTTAGATGGAAGTTTAATAAAAGGAGAAGAATGGATATTGAAGAGATGGAAGGATCATTTTGAAAGTTTGTTTGAAAGAAATGAAGCAGAGGTAAATATGGCCTCTGCGGATAGCAATGAATGTAAGACAAGTGATAGCGAGATTAGTATGGATGACATCATGAAAGCGATAAAAGGTATGAAATCAGGTAAGGCTGCTGGGTATGACAGAGTGTCAGTCGAGATGCTGAAGGCTGGCCGCGGGATTGTGGTAGCTCAGCTGTACTGCCTTTTCAATATATGCTGGGAGAAAGGTCAAGTCCCAAGAGATTGGAGCAAGGCCGTAATTGTCCCTCTATATAAAGGAAAAGGGTCACAGCAGGAGTGCAAAAATTACCGCGGTATCAGCCTTCTTAGTGTCGTCGGCAAATTGTATGCAAAGATATTAATTGAAAGGGTGATTAATGAAACTGATGGGAAAATATGGGACGTGCAAGCGGGATTTAGAAGAGGAATGGGATGTACGGATCAGGTCTTTTCTTTACGGTGCATAACTGAAAAATGTTTGGCTAAACACCAAAAAGTTTATTGCGCGTTCGTAGATTTAGAAAAGGCCTATGATCGAGTGGTGAGGAATGAGCTGTGGTCAACGTTATCTACGTATGGGGTGAGCGGTTGTCTGATCCAAGCATTGAAGTCTCTCTATGAGGGTTCTAGTGCCTGTGTCAGAATAAACGGAGCGTACACGGAGTGGTTTCCTGTCGAAAGAGGTGTTCGACAGGGATGTGTTGCGTCACCATGGCTGTTCAACCTTTTCATGGATAAA
>JACTOM010000110.1:6498958-6538091 GCA_015832385.1 Elymnias hypermnestra | reverse complement strand
CTCTTCTTTTTTTCTCGCTGGGAAATGCTTTTATGCACTGACCCCGACCGTGTGTCAGGAGTGTGGGACTCGGCGAACAAGCAGACCTCGCAATACCCACTAAAACCCAGCGGAACCCTCTTCATCCATGAATGAAGCACCAGGGGTTCAACTTTCGCATTCATCCCTGGTGCCCCGAATGAATCCGACTGAGGATTCTCGACGATGGACGGACTTACGCTTACAAACGCTGCCTTGTAGCCCGCCTCCTCCGGCGGTATGAGGGAGCATCCATTGCAATCTCCCTCTCTCGTTCGTGGGCCTCCTTCAGTGAGATGATCGTCTCACAGAAGAATGCCACTCCCGCCCAGCACCTCTCACTCGAAAGCATCGCGCCTACAACGCTGTCCAGTGAGAGGTCCGCGCCGATCAGCGCAACCAAGAGGTGACGCTGAGGTCCCCAGGCTGCACAATCTGCCAAAGTATGCTGTGCCGAGTCGATGGCAGCACCACACTCATGGCAGGCCGGTGATCCCTCGCGACCAATTCTGTGCAGGAACTTTCCGAAACATCCGTGTCCGGTCAGAACCTGCACCAATCTGTAGGTGAGCGACCCGTGCTTCCTGGAAAGCCATTGTTCCAGGTGAGGGCGGATCGCCTCCACAGTGGCCACGCCTGCTACTGGGGTCCTAAGATCCTCTTTCCATCGTTGGATCAGAGCGCGGTCGGCTCGAGCCCTGATCCTCCGGACCTCATCAGCGCCAACCTGCATATCACGTTCCCTTGTAGCCACCTTGTGCCTATAGATCGCCACGAGAACTTCCGCACGAAGCTCCCACGGAGGCGTATTATATAGTCTGCGGAACCATCACCAGGATCAAAATATTAATCAAATTAAACCGTTAACTCTAACAGATTCATTAAATTCAAAATAATCAACGCACGTAATGTTATACGCATGTTGTAGACTAAGTTAACGCTAGTTCAAATTGGATTCTCGTCATATGATATTATTGAAATTAAGTTTGGCAAAGCCTCTAGTGATAATGTAATATATTGAAAACATAGGACACTTAAATTGTAATATATAATACTAGTTTTGATAAACAGGAAATTGCATTTAATTTGTCTGAGTTTGGACTAGTACAGGTCTTCTGTCGTCCAGATACCACCCTATCAGCAAAGACGTACCGCCAAACAATCTGATTTGTATTCCGATAAGATGCTGTGTAGAAACCGTAAGAGGTAAATTGCCTCTTACCAGATTATCGCGCTTCTATCTTAGACTGTATCATTACTTACCATTAGGTGTGATCACAGTTTCAGTGTAACACACTCTGATAGAGTGCCCGGCATGGGGACCTCAGCGACATCTTTTGACGTCTTTGGTCGGAGGAGACCTTTCGTTGGAGGGTCTAGTTGGCGCAATGCTCACTAGCGAAAGGGAGTGGAGGGCAGTGGCCTCCTTCTACGAATCTGTTATTTCGCTGAAGGAGGCACATGAGAGGCAGAGGGAGGATTCTATAAACGCTCCTCTTTTCCGGCGCAGGAGGTTGTCAAGGTAGGAGGCGTAGATTTGCGCTGCTCCTACCCCCTTCCTAAATTCCCAGCAGGAGTAGTACCCCGGAGTACCAGGGTAGATTGCGTCAACGGATCCTCTGGTGCTCCACTAAAGAATGGGGCGGGTATCGCTGGGTTTTAGTGGTGTATTCTGGCTTACTGCCAGCGTGTCCCACACTTCCGTTCAGATTTTATCTGAACGGGGTGCGTAAAGGCATTTCGCAGCGTGAAAAAAAAAAGGTGTGATCACAGTCAAGCGCTAAACACTCTGAGCCGCGACTACTATTTTATTTCATAACAAACTTTTGTGCTCAAGTGTAATTTAAGGTCATCATCAAGGGAAACTTCTGGGAAAATGCGGCATGTTCCAGGAGAACTTCTAAAGTATATGTATCTTAGCGCTTAAACTTTGCTGACAAGGTGATAACTAGCTCCAGTCGAAGCCTCCGACCAGTTCATATCATGACTTTGGAGTGGCGTTAATCCTAGACGTGCACCAATAATTACCCTTAAAAGTTACTAATTGTACATTATTTTTATTATACTTTTAATTTTATTTCTTGGAACTGGAAAATGGCTTTTCTAGAAACAATTCTGAGGTAAATGTGGCCAAATTCTTTGAGGCTCGAAGCTTCAAACCATCTGCCATAGCAAACAAGGTCATTGGGTTAGTATTTACCTGCAGATTTATAGATGGCAACTTACCAGCGTTATTACATATTATCATTGGTGTATAAGCATCTTGAGGAACTGTTTCTGTTAGCTTAATAGAGCTCAATTGGTCTAAGGCGCTGGTAACTTCGTTTTTATCTACAGTTGGAACTATGTCTGTACCTATAAAGATATAAAAATACTAAAAATCGATTAAATTTCAAAATGCTTAACAAAAACTTGAAGGCCTGACTGGATTCGATCTTCTGTAGGATAAGTATAATTCAGTATTGGGTCTGGAATATGCCGATACTTTTTGGAAGACAATTGCCTTCTTAAGTAAGTCAATTATTTTGTAGAAGAAGGGAGGAAATACGCCGCAGATGCCCCTTCCCGTCGTCGGAGGAGGCCTGGAGTTCGATTTATTTAATGGTTTAACGCAGACGTTCCTCATTCAAGATTCGCTTGGGTCTTGCTGAGATTTAGTGGGCATTCAGGTCGTTTCCAATTAGTCCCACATTCCCAACCAATGATTGTCCATTTGGGGTGCGTAAATGCGTTTCCGTGCGTTAAAATACCCAAGCAAAATGTATGCTTCAGATTCTAATGCTGTGTGAAATCATAAGAGGTATTTGTAGCAGTTTAATGCGTTACCATAATAAGTTATACTCTATTAACATAACATTATGGTAAGTAGTTTAGTCAAATATGTTATTAAACCACGAAAATTTAAGTTTAAAACAATTAGTCGACACCATATTCAGTGGGTTAGCAGACGATATATATATTGCTCACAGATGAAGCAGATATCTCACTTATTAATAAATTTTCGTATAACCCATTATAAAATTCATCATCGTGTGTTATGTTGAAGGAAATATATTAGCAAGTCAGGAAATTCCACGAGCGATTGGGGTAACGTATTTCCTGCCAGTTAAAACTTTGAAAAGGTGAAAAATTGCTCTGAAGGTCTATCTAGGCTTTGCACTTATTCTTCTAAAATAATGAATAGTTAATATTCTACTTCTAAATATTGAGAAACAATGCGTTCCGTATACACATTTTCACTTACTATTTCAGTCCCAACAAGTTGTATTGTGGTGTCTCCAGAAATCTTATCTCTACAGTTAGTCTTAAGTTTTAAATATAAAATATTACTATAGATTACTTCGACTACTACACTTTTACCTGTACTAATTTCGGTCACATGATTCGGAATAATTATGAGACTTGTTGATTTATTAATGTTACTGCGAATTCCTGAAATAAACGTGTAAAGTAAGTAAGTAGCAGCTCATTAACATCCCACAGCTGGGCACAGGCGTCCTTACTTATAGGAGAGAGGGTTTTTAGAGCATAGACCCACCTCACTGCTCCACTGGGGATTGGCAGGCATAGTACACAAGTGCACTCTCTATTCCTTCACTCTCATAGCCCGATGTGACGGGAATCCGACACGACCAGAGAGAGATCAGGCGCAGGACCGACGGCTTAACATCCTCTCCGAGGCACGGGGGTGACCACACCACTAACTAAATCTTTATAGAAAACTCAATATTGCTTTTTGAATTGGCCCGACCCGAGACTCGAACCCAGGACCTCATGTCTGTAGTCGAACATGCTAATATAATATATAACCACTAGACCAATGAGGCAGTTCGTGAGGAAACGTGTGTTAAACTTTAATTGCATTAAAGTAAACAAGCAAAATCTATCTTCATATGTACAATTCTTCTGTTGGTCTAAATGTGACTAATTGATCTAAATATCTCCATATTTCCACGGCATCGGAAACAGCGTGGATCGCACTGTCACATATATTATTTAAAACATCTGTCTATCAACTTTATAGACCGCGAATTGAATAAGAATTTACGGCAATTTATGAAATAAAGTAATTCACCTTCACCTTTTTTAGTGTCTGTCATAGAATCTGGGTTATTTTTATTGCTAATCTGTAAACTGTTTCGAGGATTATGCGTGCAAATACGTGAAGGTGGTTTAGATATACTGGTAGACTTTCCAACCAACATTGTTGCTGAAAATGCATAAGAAGGATACCTTTATTTATATTATTACCTAGTTCATATTTGATGTTGCAATTTCTGCTCTAATAAGAACATAAAAAAAAAACCTTGGTATACAGATTTCTATTTTTAACAACTTGTAGAAAAATTCTTATTGGTTTGGAGAATATATTAAATGAACGTAATATTTATTTACGCACCTCTTTTGTTAACTTAGAAATAAAAATTAAAACTGGTACATAAAGGTCACCTTATCCCTTAAGATAATTCACTTTCAGGAACCCTAAATGTGAGAATTTAATAGGCAGGTGGTATCTACAAACTACAAAACAGTGCATTTTATATTACTTATACTTAAACATAAATAAATTTCTACTAAGAATATATAGAAATCGATAAAATTCTCAATATTGCTTTAAGTATTTTAATTAGGATTTAAATATAGACGTGAGATATAAATATAGAATGTAATGGCCATTTTATACTAAATTAAGTTTTAAACTCTACCGATAGATAAATAATTAAAGTAAGAAGATATTTTAGAGAAGAACTTATATCAGAAATAATGGTATCCCTGTTGCCTGCTGTAATGATTTTAAAAATAAGAAAAGTTTAATTGAAATTATACGAGAAACGATACCTGATGTACAAAAAGATAACTTCGAAATTTTAATTATGGATACAAATCAATTTTAATGAGCTGCCAAACATTTAGGTAGCCTGCCAATAATTTATGAGCAGACATTTTCAACCGGATCGGACCTCTACGTAATTGCTTCGAGAACAGACCATTTTTTAAAGCTAAATGCTCGTTATCCTAATATATCGTAAATTATGCTATCCAAATTAATTTTAACACAAAATTCTTAATAGTATACTTACATGGGTAGCAGAGGAAAGAAAACATAGATGGGCCAATGTTAACGTGCTTGAATTGAGAGTTGTAACTCTTCGTTGATGTTGCAGTTGAATCTAAAATGTAACAATTTTATAAGACGCTCAAATTTATTTTACAAACTAAAATCTATGGAATACAATTGTCATCCTTTTATGATTTCTCTCTTTTTATGATGATTATTTCAGGTGTTCGTAAATGGTAAATGTAGGGTTGAAATCACTTGTAAGAATAGGTGTCCCACAAGGATCACCACGTGGCCCTTTTTTGTTCTTAAAATATATAAATGATTAAGCATACCATGTGAAAGTCCCTCCTGCCCTAGAAGGTATAAGACGGCGCAATTATGAGCGCCTGCTTCCCCTCTTTTGAACCCTTGAGTCGGACGTATCCGGGGCGCCAGAGATGAATGCGTTAGCGAACATCTGGCGTCCACCATACGGATGAAGAGGGCACATTCCTGGATGGAACTGTATACTCTATCCAGCGTGCGTAAAAGCATTTCCCAGCGACAAAAAAACAATACCATGTGAAAGTCAAATGTGCTATTTGCTGATGATGCATCCTTGTTTTTAAAATTGATAGAAATAAATTTAATTAGTAACAAGTAGATGTCGCTGTACTTCAAGTCCCAAGTTTGTATGTGCCGCATTCACACACAGACGAAGTTGTGTAGTTTTGACATAAATTTAAAAAGAAATAGACACAAAAGAAATCTACTTCGCTGCTTTGACTGCTGTTGGGTTATTGTCAAAAACCTATTAACCCCATACTTAACAAAAAACAGATGTCGCTGTACTTTAAGTCCCAAGTTTGTATGTGCCGCATTCACGCACAGACGAAGTTGCGTAGTTTTTATTTATAAATTTAAAAAAAATTACACAAAAGAAATCTACTTCGCCGCTTTGACTGCTGTTGGATTATTGTCAAAAACCTATTAACCCCATACTTAACAAAAAACAATAATTATCTGGCCATACCGATACAGATGAAAGCATAAAATAAAAGCAGCATATATATCTTTTCCAGTATGAATATCACATATTTTTTTATAGTACAAGAGTCACCTTCTCATCCCAAGTAAACTTTTCGGGTATCACGTTTGCAAAGGTCGATGACAACGAAATTCTTTTGAGTCGTAATGTAATTGCAAAGGGTCCCTTTAACATTTTAGAACCCGTATCGCATATTCAATTGATAGTCACTGTTGATAATTATTTTACACGAGTAGTTTTTTTTGAGAGATTGTTTTATTTTTGTACAAGAGGAAGAAGTTATTAAACTACTTAAACTACAAACTGCATAAAGCCAAATACACTATTTTAGTACATTTTCAACGAAACACCCTAATCAGTTTAAGATTTGCCACCAAATAATTTAAAGATATATCAAAGACATTTTGCAAAAGGCATATTATAATGTTGAAAATTATCTAGGCGATAAAAATGTTTTGAACTAGATTCTAGTTGCACATAGAACCAAAATATTACACATTGTGACCTACAAAAAACTATATTTAAAAGAGAAATTTAACTTCGTATTCCGATAAATTGGGGGATAGCGATAAAAATACTTTACGTACTATTTTTGGGAATAATACTACTAATACTAAATAAGACGCAATACAGTAGGCATTGCGTCTATCTCTAAGACTGGTAAAGCAAATCTGATCAAAAAATGGCCATAAACTTTACAAGAAGGCGCTGCGAAGCAGGGGAAAATGCAATATACCTTTTCATTTTAATAATGATGGGTTTGGGTCTGGGTTTAAACCCAGGACCTGCTGTAGCTACAAAAGGTCTGTACTAGAGCAATTTATACAGTTGCAGGTGTTCGAAAATTCGAATACGAAATTTATGTAGTATAAATAGATTTTAAATGTTACATTAAAGGCAAGTTTCAAACCGGTTTTAAAAAATGAGTTGAACTTCAGGGAGGTGGTTATTTCAGCTGATTTTTGTTCCCTCGCCACAGCATCCGTACCTAAAAAGAAGTAAAAGCTTGTCAGCAATCCGAAAGGAAATAGCCTCCACGATTTATGCGAGACTAGTTAACGGTCGCTGTACTGCTTATTTGAAGTTTTTAATTTACAAATGTTAAGTCTCTAAGTCTCTAATTGAGAATGTCGAAATGTTTTAGAAACAAAAAAAATCCCGTGTTTGTTGTACTATAGTGTGTAGAATATGAAGAATACGTGTTAACTTGTTATATATATATGTCGGAGTGCAAGAGTCTGTGGATCGCTGGTCCGTGTGTAATAGTCTGTGGAACGCTGGGCGCCATCTTTGCATCGGCGTGGGGCAGGGTCAATAAGTGGCAGTCCGGCCTGTCTCTCGGCAGTTCTCGAGTGGCGATCGGCCGGAGTGGTCGACTATTGAAACAGTCGCGTTCCTAGCTATTATTGTTAATTAGTTCGTAAAAATTGATATCGGGAACATTAAGTGATTGAATATTATAATCAGAGTTAATTAACAAAGTGTTTGATTGCACCAACATTACCCACGAACGCCCACAGAATAAGAAATTCAATAATGAATCCCATTAATACCGATGTCGGCGAAAAACCCTACGCCCCTGTGCTTTATGCTGCTCCGTTTCACTCTTATTCTCCGAGACACATATATATATATTCCCCAACCTATTAGGGGTCATTTTATTTACAAACTTTTTGCATTTCCCACGGCCTTTCGATCTTTTTCAAAATTTACTAGATCACCCGCACTCCAGTGTTATTTATTGATACAGACGGTAGATATATAGATAGATAGATAGAAATGCTTTATTGTACATAAAATTAACGGTACAAAAACTTATGCTAAAATTTATAGCATAAAACTATTGATCTATGTGCCAGGGCGGTCTTATTGCTTTAAGCAATCAATATATTAGTGCTTTGTATGTTTAAAACATTGAAAATCATAGAAACCTCTTTCCCGATAAACGAGTATTGTAGTCTGCACGTTGGCGTTTTCCCAAATCAACGATCTTTGTAAGTAATTCATACGAACTGAAAGAAAATGAAGGATTAAAAAGTCAGCTACATCTCCTATTTTTATGTTTTACTAATTTATTTTTGGAGACTAGCTGATTTATATTTTTATATTCACAAATATTTAATATCAAATATTTTAGCGCTATTTCAAAAATGATGGATATCCATCCCCTGTCAGTTTTATTTTAGCCACAAGAAGTTATATTTATGTCCATCTTCAAGTTCTCTTTAATGTCTATACTAAAATGTATTGAATTTCATATAAATTAAAAGGCGGATAGAGTTAATTTCGCATTAATACTAATAGATTTTTCATACATTTTCCAAATCTCGACGGTGACTTCGACCAATTCGCCCATCGCTCAGTTGTTTTCTTCCACACACGACTCCATCCATATCTACAGTTTCGACCGAGCCAGGTTCGACTTTTTAGGCTTTGAAATGGGCATTGTACTACTAAAACATGAAAATTAGTAGTTCAAATTAATCTTAATGTTTAGTATATTAAATTAATTACGGTGACTTATTTTTACACTCCCATGTATGAAGAAACCAATGCGGTGTAAAAAATCCTCCACGTATTTCTTGTACAACGAATGCAAGTATTATTAAAGTGTAACTTGAATATTTTTAGGTTTAGGAAATAAGCTAGATGTCACTCTAAACAGGAGGTTGGATTATAATACTGATATATATGAAGATAATAATATTTTAGAGGATATTAGAAAAGTTGACTCAAATAAAGTAAGCAATACATCTTAATAACATAATTACTACAGTCGTATGTAAGGAGAAACATGTACAACGTGTTTCTAACTTTGTGTACTTCTTTTGACAATGATTTATCTAAAACATCAAGCAACGGGGAGTCATAAATATATTTCTATCAATGTAAGCAAAGAAAAGCTATTAAAAATTAAGTCAAGAAGATTTAATTATCTTTAAAGCAAAAACGTTCCATTTAAGGCCGTTTAACTACTATTAGATGACATTGTATTCAAGGGCTTGTATGAATTATTTATCTTATACCTTCTAAAATTTATTCGTACATTATTTATTTAATTTATCTTACTATTCTTTCTATTAGGAGCTTGTCTGTGTTTCTGACACTTCTTGCACCTTCCTTTGTAATCCCATAGACTTTGCTCATCAACATCCTTTTTAGCTACTTCTTTTCGCCAACAATAATGGTTGTAATAATCATGGTAACTATATTTATCTGAAACGTTAATAGATTTTGGTTACAATTCTTTTTTTTCTTGCAAAAAGAGAAGAAGACCTTTTAATTAAAATTCAAAGCAAATGAAAAATTTTGCACAAGATAATGTACTCGTTATCCAAGTTTAAAAAAATTATTAACTATTGAAAATTTGAGCAAGATATGTATAGAGAAAGTAAACTAGCTATGAATTGAAAAACCAAACTAAGGAAAACAGCAAAATGTTTATCCGAAGTAAATATTAATGAAATACACACTGGAACATTTTGTTCGATGTGGCTCATTTTTACTATCAGAATAATTTTCTCTCCACGATTCCTCTGTAAGGTATGAAGTCTTAGACGATTTTATAAGTGTACTTTCCTGTGAACTTTGTAATCGAGACCAATCGAGTCCATTGTCTATACTAAAGTTATACTCTTCTAAATTTTCAAGGGCGCATGGATGGTTTGAAGAGTTTGAATCACTTTTTGCTATGGAACTCAACACTGTGTAAGCTGCAATTTTTTATTTAAATTAAACATTGGCACTAACGTTTATTCTATTGAAGAAAGAAGCGAACGTCATAGAACATCTGACAGACAAAATAAAAAAAGTAAGGACTTACTAAAGGAAGAAGAAATGATTTGTTACAAGAAATAAATATGGCACAATCAAGTAAAACACGAAGTATTTCGAAATGAAGTGTTACGAGTGTACGAGTTTGGATGAATCGCCGAGCCCACTGCCTGTTTGATCTCCGCTATATTTAATCGTATATCAAATTTTTATTTACAGTATTCCAAAATTCCCTGTTACAGAGCTTAAATGAATTATGAATTCCGAACGAATGAAATCCAAAACTACTTAATCGATTTCACCCGTATGAATTCCTAAACCACTCAATCGATTTCGATGACTTTTCGCATTTGGCCGGATTTGCTCCAACTTAGGATATAAGAAAGGTTTCATTTTAAATTACAATTAAAAAAATAATTTGTCTACTAAGTTTGACTGGCATCAAACAGATACATCGTGCTTTGTGTCCCACACTTAAATGTTCATGACGAAGTTGCGTGGTCCAGCTAGAATAATACAAATGATATTACTAAATGAAACTTACCTTCTGATTCAAAATTTGTTGTTTTTTGTATAACCTCCGATGGATATTCAACGTAAGATGCGGCAGGATATTTCATGTTTTCACGTTTTCGTGGTGGACTTGGCATTGAAGGGTATTTTACAGGCTTATGAATATCTATAAAATTATAATTGGAAACATTATTTATAAGACTACAATGACTGAGCTAAAACGAATATTATCAAAATATTACCTGCTTTATGATTTGTCAAAAGTTTAACATCGGTATAAATTTTAGGGACCGTAATATAATGTTGTGCTTTGGTAGAATCTGCCTTTCCTTTGTTTAAAACTACTGTGGCTTGTTCCTCTAAGAAATAGCCTAAAATGTGGATATTATTAAAATGTGCTAACATCTTAAGGAAACAATCAGGAATATTTCAATGATCACTCAGTTCGCATTTAGCTGATAGCTGATTTAAGAAACGGCAAAAAATTAAAAAATTTTGTCTGATCTCGAAAAGTAAATCTTTTTTATTGTATTCCTACTTTATCGAGTTATACATATTGCAAAACACAATTATAAAAAAATCTAATGCTTGAACCAATTTTAAAGAGTTCAATACCTGAATTGCTTTCTTTATTTAGTGCTGTGGTAGATATAGACTTTTTTCCCAGATTATTAAATATATAATAATTATCATCGTGTGGCACCACCATTATATTTGATTTATTCGTTTTGGTGTTTAGGGCATTTTTGCTAGGGGAACTCATAGATTGATAGCCTGAAAATATCAAATAGAATAATACAAAATTAAATTGTTAGTAATGAATATACTGGCATAAAACGTAATTAATCAATACTGTTGCAATTTATCATACAAAAAAGTGAAAAGAAACCATTGTAATATATATAACACAATATAGAATATCTTGTTAAAAGATAATTTTTGAAAAGTTGATAATCTTTTCACTTTCATAATTATAAAATAATTTTATTCTGACTCCAGCATTTACTCATTTAAAAATAGTATGACTTGTTCAAATTTGCGATCTTTTAATTTAAGAAAATTTTGTGAGAACAATTTTTTATTACCAGATTCATCGTCCTTAGTTGGATGATCTAATTCTGCGGAAATCCAATCGCTGACATTTTCATCTGTAGTCTTATACGACTTTAGACGACGTTTCATATTTAATGTATTTGAATTATTTCCATCACTGAGGATATCGCTGGATTCTGTGAATAAAAAATAAAAAAAAAAAACATTACTCGCTAAAAGAGAAAAAGCTAATCAAAGACAGTATCGGGCTGTTTAATTCTACAAGATCAAAAAGGGATCTGGCGCAGGAGGTACAAGACTTTACTTGTTCTATGATGAAGGTATGTATCAAAACTATTTGGCCACAAATTTTAACTTAAAACTTTACTGTAGTCTACATAATTTAACTAATATTATAACTAAGTAATTGTGTCCAGAATTATTACGCATGAATATCCCTAAACCGAAAGAAAATGATGAAATCCGTTCCGAGTCTATACAGAAAGCAGTAATTTTGCTAAATTTAATATAATCAGGTGTATAGTTTTTAGAAACCGTGTTGAAACAGTCGTTTCACACTATTTTACTGTGTTGTTATCGTAGTATTATATATAATACAGAGTATGTAGTATAAAATCTTACCGTTGGTCGTATCGTATTCGTTTTTATAAGTAGAATAATTAGCTTCTGTATGTAGGGATGTATGTAATTGACTTGTTATATTAGACCCAACAGACTCTTCCGGCGTGTTCAAATATTCATTAACAGATTCTAAGTACCAATCTGAAAGCAAGAAAGACGTTATTATGTTATTAAATGTTTTAAAATTTAGTAAATGTTGAACAGCGTACCGGTAAAATTATCATTGCTTAAATCTTGTCTATAGATTTGACCCAATGTTGGAATAGGCCTAGCGGATGCTACTGATTTTGGTGGAGAATGTACTTCAGAGTAGAAATCTATAAATTTTATCAAAGTGGGGAAATTAATTCCAGTGCAGATATTCTATCTTTATAATTATATTATTTAGTAATTTATGAACCTGGATTTATGTTTAGAAGTTGCACTCTCTGTATATTTTTTGGTTCAATAAGTGATTTTTGTTTGCTTGATGTAGTTTTGGTAACATGGCGTGCAGTGGTTGATTCCTTTGTTGGAGTGTCTCTCGCAGTTCTTCGTCGAGGTATAAGACTTGGTTTAGCTTTTTCATCTCCACCTGTTAACATTTACTATTTAACATCACAAAGAGCTATAAGAAATAAAATTTAGTTATCAATAAATTACCACAACTATCGACTTTGAGTTTTAACGGTGAATGTATTTGACGGCTAGTTCCAGCTGCATCGCCTATAGACAAATAAAATACGTTTAGTTATATTTTTTCTTGCTATGGAAATACAACACATTTATTTAATTATATATAAAGTTGTATTTCTAATTGAAGTATACTTATCTGATGTAGATGGCTGTTCACTTTTTGATCTTCTTGAAGATGAATTCGATCTCACATTCCTCGGTAGTTTGCTCGTTACTTTCTTTGTATCTCTTGTTTCTTTTTTCCCTTTATCTAGTAATTAATAGTTTGTATATTAAAGAAAACTTATGCTTTATATATTAGTAAAAGATTATTTTATTTAATGATATAAAATAAAGAATAAAGTGGGAATAGATCGCCAAATCTCAAAGCCAAAATACTCAAAGGAATCTGCAGCGCGATGCTCTATTTCATAATGATTAAGATTATATGGAATAGAAAAAATAATAATCCTAAATGACGAATTGAATTTATTGATTCAGACAAAAACATCTACACTACAACGAAAACCATTGTCGTCGTTGTCGTCGTATACATGTATTTGAAACATCATTACTTCTTACAGAGATTTTAATACATAAAGTATTATTATATAATTATAGCACACTATTTACTTTATCGTTGTAGTATTCTTACCAATTGTGTTTCTGTCTTTTATTAGTTTTAAATGTCCAAATGCTACTATGTAATCTTTAGTACTTCCAATTTGTGAAAAATCAACTGACAAATCCATTTTCGTTTAAAAGCCTACTGATTAAAATAAAATCTTTTTATTCGTTGGAACATTGTTTATTTTTGCAGTATGTACTATTAATAAAGTTAGCTTACCAAAATTTACAACTATGGAAATAAGTCAATGGTTACTTAAAATTATTATTTAATTTATTTTGATATGTTACAAAGAATTTGGAAAAAAATAACATTCTCTTTCAAGTCATGATTGACATCAGTCATAACATTTATGTAGAAGTTTTTTAAATTTTGAAATTCTCTTCTAAAGATTATTATATAGATTCTTTTTGGTCATCTATACACAATTGTTTTTCGGACTTCGAAGTTCTTTGTTCGGCCTGAATCTCTTCCAGCTTTTTTATTAAATCTTCTTGAACACTGTCCACTATTTCTTTTAAATTTTTAGCTGTAACATAAATTTAGTTTTAATAAAACCCATAATATATTTCACTTATTTAAAAATTGTATTATGCATTAAAAATAAAACTTAAGACTACTAATTACTAGATACAGATTTTTCGGTTTAGTAATAAATTGCAATGTCGTACAACTGAGTACTGTTTAGAAGTTCTTTATTTAATATTTCTATTAGAAAATTCAGTTATTACGAAAGCTATTTAATAAATGAATCTCATAGAGATTACCAGTCTTTTGATTAAACTCTTCAGCTATTAATGATATTTTTCGCAATGTTCCAACGTGTTTAGCTATTTCACTCGCAACGTCATGTTCTCCACCAGTATTAACAGCAACATCTTCTGTAACTACATTCATTCTTTTATCTGCCTGTTTAAAGACATCACTGCTAACGAGTGGCATTTTAGGCATTTTGAATGTTTTAAATTTTGATGGCGATTCAGTAGTTATAATCGGAGCCTCTGTTTTTATTAGAGGTTGAATATTAGAATTGCTTATAATTGAATGTGGTACTTCAATAGTATCATTTGGTAACAATTCTGGGGCGTATGTCTGCAATGTTTCTATTTTCATAGGAGACTCTTTCTTAGCAGGAGACCTTTTAGAAAATTTAATTGGTAATGCATTAGTGATGCTCTCAATGATTGTTTCTGCAATTAAAGAAAAGAGTGGTACAAAAATTATGGTTCTAAGCTATTTTTTTAGTGTTGCTTTTTTTATTAAATTGTTACTTAGTCACTTACCCACAATGTTCTTTGGTGATTCTTCTTCTTGTTTCTTTTTGAGTGCAAGTTTTCGTGAAAGTTCCGCCAAGAACATTGAACATGTTGGACCTGAAGTGTAAATACATTCAGATACTACTACATATTGTTAAATGTAATCACGGGGAATATTGTTTATATATTTTTGTGTAATAAAAGTAATAAATTTACCATCACTTTTGCTTTTCTTGTTTGTTTTGGGTTTAGGTGGTGGTTTTTTATTCTTTGATTTATGGTGTGTGGGTTTGTCCATTACGGTACGATCGTTAGTACCTGAAAATATCCTACATAATTAATAATAATGCAAGAGCAAAATTATGTTCCTGTAGTTTATCATGATAGGCAGGGAACGCATAGTCCAGGACCACTAGACAAGTCAGTTTCGAAGATTGCTAACACTTAAAAAATGTATGGGAATGACTTTTCAATAAGTTTCAATATGAATCGAGATTCAAATACATTTTTTATAGTTTATGCATCGTATTTTTGTGGTTCTACAAATGTATATAAAGTATTGGACTTACTAAAACAAGTCCTAAAGTCAGCTTAACTGCAAACTCCCTCCTCAGTTTAGTTTTATAAATTAGGCAAAAGTTTTAATTAATTCATAAAATCTTTGCAACTGCATAGTTTTTCTCGTTCAAAAAAAAAGGGGAATATTGTAATTAAAATGTTAATTCACGGATATAAGACGAATGATAAATGAACGTATGGAAAAAATAGAATAAATTCGTTGCATCCGTAAACTCTTACAAGGCAATTGGTAAAACAAATTTCCTTTCGAATTAACAAAAATAATTTGTGCAAACCTTCATAAATTATCGGGAAGTCCCGCGATGACGGGACTTCCGAAAATAAATCCAAACTAGCCAATATTTTCCCTAATTGCTCTAACAAACACTATGAATTTTATCATCAATGTATTGTCATATTGACTTTGTCATATTGTTGTTTTCTTAGGGAACAGACTACATTAATCATTACGTTTTTGACGCAACGAATGAGTATTTTAACAATTTTTATTGGATTTTGCTACTAACTTTTGCCATTTAGTTACGGTGCTCTTTCTACAAAGAATTGCTTTGCCCAATTTATAAATATGGAATCTATTTATTATATGTTAGGCTATCTATCTAGGATTACACATAAATTCCTCGATGACACAAGTATTTCAACCTATGCTTATAAAGATGGTATTTGTTTGTTTGTTTGTTTGTATACTTTATTGCACATCAATAAACAACAATTTAACATATTAACTTACTAATAAATAAATGTACAAAAGGCGGTCTTATCGCTAAGCAGCGATTTCTTCCAGACAACCTTTGGGTTTAAAAAGCAGCGAGTATCGAACCTGATGGGCAATGGCATAAACATACATATTAATATTTACATATTAATACACATATAACATGAAAATATAAGAATATATATAGCTTATAAAATAATAAACTTACATATATTTAAAATATATCTAAATTATACATAAAATAATACATAAATCGTCTAAACTTTAGTCTTCAAAAGAAAATGTTCATTTAGCATCTTTTTAAATGCCAGCAATGATTTTGCTTCTTGGATTTTGCGTGGTAGTGCATTCCACAATTTTGCCGCCTGCACAGTAAAGGAATGCTCATAGAATGCGGTTTTATGGATCGGGATTTTTAATGTTAGATTCTCCGATGAGCGTAAAATCTTCGAATGCACGCCAAGGAATTCAAATCTTTCCTTTAGATATCGTGGGGTATTAGGACGAAATAGGACACAGTACAGAAGAGAAAGTATATGCATATTCCGGCGATGTCGTATAGGGAGCCACTTGAGCTTTTGACGGAAAGAAGATATATGGTCATATTTACGCAAGCCAAATATGAACCGGATAGCGAGATTTTGTAGTCGCTCAAGTTTATTTAGTAAGTCCTCGGTCAAATTGTGATAGCTTGCATCTGCATAATCAAGAATAGGTAAAAGAAGAGAATGCGCCAACATGATTTTAGTAGGAATGGGCAAAAATGATTGTAACCTCCGTAATGATCTTATTGAACCAAATATCTTATTGCTTACTTGCTTAATATGTGGCGACCATGACAATGTCTGATCGATATGTAAACCTAAATCTTTGACAGTGTCGCAATAAGGTATTACAATATTATTGTAAGTTACGGGTACGAGTTGCTTTAAGTCAATCTTTGCAATCATTTTGGTGCTTCCAATTATGATGGCCTGCGACTTTAACGGATTGATATGCAAGCCAAAGTATTTACTCCATTTAGAAATGGCAACAAGATCTGCATTAATCTCATCCACCGATTTCGATAGATGTTCTATTGTGGTAGAGGTATTTCAACGTATTGCATCTTTAATCTTACAAACTCTTGTCAATCTAAACTAATATTATAAAGGGGGAAACATTTGTGTTCTTGTATATTTGTATGTTTGTAACGTTATCACACAAAGACTACTGGGCCGATTTCAAAAATATTTTTATCAATAGAAAGCTGCATTTTCACTGAGCGACATAGGTTATAAAACTATCTTAAAAAGAATAGGTATCCCTAAGACAAATGCATTAATGTGACCCAAGGTGTAAAACAAAAAAACTGTTATCACGTGCGCTTCGAAAATTATGGAAAATAGAACAAAAAAATGTTCTACAGTACTATAGAACGCACTAATATTTACAAGATGTACCATATAGCCAACTACTGTAGTTATGCCACTTTAACTAGTTTTTTATATGTTAGATGTTAATAAAAATTCCGATAATAAACAATCCTTCTAATATATGTATAACTGTAAAAAACTTTTAACGATTAAAATCGGACATTCCATTCAAAAGATATAACAAATTTAAAAATGTATTAGTTAGATATACGAGTATAATCGTTGTAAAGTAGTGAAATAAAAGTTTTATGTTAACAAAAATAAATCTATAGTCTGACTTAGTAGACTTTTCAATGCCACCGGGTCGGTATCTGCACGGAATAAACCGCGGAGCATTGCTAGTCTATATTATGACAATTACGCTGAGGTGCTGTGTCACTATCACCTAAACAAACCTTTTTTTATTTATTAGTCTGTAGTTTATAAAATGTGCTGTTATTGCTCATTATTGATCAATCATATAGGTATTATCTATGATATGCGTGGTTGAGACAGTTGGATTGGTTCCATACATCAGTTGGAGAGGCACTGGACCGACACAGTTGGAAGCAAGTCATCCGTTCCAGACACAACCCTGATCCTGACCACAAATCTTAGAAATGAAGGAGTGACCCGAGAGAAAGAGACCTTTCGCAACTCACGCTCGTGCTACTTCCATAAACAACTCGTAAAGACTCAGTTAATTTCACTTTATATATTAAGTTATCAAATCTAATTAGTCTTTTGCATAACTATTATAAAAAATACATAGCATCACGCCTCATTCTTATAGGGGTAGGCAGAGACCACGTCCTTCCACTTGCCATGATCCTCGCATATCTCCTTCGCTTCTTTCATTCTCATTAAACCTTTCATACAAGTTCGTCGGTTTAGAGTATTCTTGACCTGACCGTTATTTAAAATGTCCTGGATTTGGTCCAGGAACGTTTGCCTTGGTCTTCCCCTTCCAACTTTTGCCTTCACTCTTGACTCCTAAATCCTTTTTATTAGTCTCCTTTCATTCATTCTCTCTACATGCCCAAACCATCGAAGCATACCTTTCTCAATTTTAGCCACCACGTCTTCTTTTATACCACAACGTTCTCTTATCACACCATTACTTACTCTGTCACTCAGTTTTAATCCACACATGCTTCTCAACGCTCTCATCTCTACCGCATTTATTTTACTTTTGTGATTCTTCTGCCATACCCTACTTTCACTACCATACTTAAGTGTTGGCACCAACATTCCTGCATGCCAGTCAGTCTGGTACTTTGAGACACCCTTTGGCTATTCATAAAGGCGTGCAGAGCACCATTTACCAAATTCTCTGCATTCACTCTCCTTTCAATATTACTTTCACATATTCCATCTTTTCTAAATTTAGATACCAAGTATACAAATTCTTTCACCTCTTTCATTTGTTCCCTCTCTATCAAAATATTGCCGTTCATCATAAATTCATCTATTTCAAAAAGCATAACCTTTCATTTTGTTTACATTCACTTTTATTCCTTTCCTTTTCAATGCTTCATTCATAATATTTACCTTCTCCTGTAGCCCATTAGCGGATGACGCAAGTATTACTTGATCATCAGCGTAGAGTCATTTAATGAGTAATACATTCATTCCAAACCCATACCTACTTTCTTTTAAATACTATATATTATAACAATATATTTAAGAAAACGATCATATATTGATGCTATATTTATTTATTTTCCAAATATACTTCATTTTATGTCATCTTCTTAAAGAGATTCGTTTTTTTCTGAAAAAAATATTTGGTGTTATTTCAATTGACATGAATTTCACTATATTAGTAGAAATAATAAGCTTTATTTAGCACGATGAAGAGGAAGTTATACTCGTATGTACGTTTGTATAACATTTTAGACATGTCACTTATTAAAAAAAGCTTTCTGAAAAGTCGTACTGTTTGAAGATTTTCTTGGAAAATGAAAGATCCTGGCTGGGAATGGCTTGCTCTAATCAGAATATATTAAGTTATGACAATGGAACTGTTTTAATAAAACAATGACATCTGCCCGAGTCTTAACTTTAGATTATAAGTCGTTCTTTAAAAAAATCATCAGTACATTGGTTGAGGAAAAAGTTTACTTGTTAATCGTAATATATTTTCTCCCCACTAAAAGTACCTACCAGTAACCCATTTCAGTGTTTCAAAGTCAAATGAAGCAAGTTTATGAGAGAGAGGCTGATGTTGATGGTAATAAAAAAAACTTAACTTATACACACCCTTAATAGTTTCTTGTTTGATGGTTATTTAGGAGGTATGACAGGTTTCTAAAAAAATCAAAAATAAAAGTGTGAAATTATTGTTAGAAGAGTTAGAACTGATTTTACTATACATTAAAACAAGATATGTAACTCATTTCCTTCGTTAAGCTCATTATAAATAATAAAATTGCATTGGATTTATAAGAAGATTTATAATGTAATACACCATACATTTTATTCTTAGTAAGTAAAAGTAAGTAGCAGTTATTTAACGTCCCACTGCTGGGCACAGGCCTCCTCACTCCGAGGAGCGAGGGTTTTTAGAGCACTGCGGATTGGCAGGCATAGTACACAAGTGCACTCTCTATTCCTTCACTCTCATAGTGCGATGTGACGGGAAACCGAAACGACCGGAGAGAGATCAAGCGCAGGACCGACGGCTTGACGTACTCTCCGAGGCACGGGGGTGGAGTACACCGCCAACTTCCCAACTTCGGGTAAATATTGAGAAAATGTTAATAAAAAACTCAATATTGATTTTTGAATTGGCCCGACTCGAGACTCGAACCAAGGACCTCATGTCTGTAGTCGAACATGCTAACTACTAGACCAATGAGGCAGTCGGATTTTATTCTTATTCATTCAAAATTATTTTTGAAGTGAAACTTCTTTAGGCGCATGAGGATAAATTTTTACAGATGAAACGCGTGATGAACGTCACGAAGATGTTCAACATTTTTTAAGCTAATTCGTTTGTAGGTTAGGTAGTTCTAATATTTACAAATAACATGTGTCAATTTAATTTAATATATTATTTTAAATAAAATATAAAATGAAAATATTATTATATATATAATATTTCTTTTGTAAATTTTAAATTCAAAAACAAAACTTAATAATCTATATTCTAAATATTGGCCAAAAACATATGGAATTTTTATTTACAATGTCATTTGAGATCTTAATGAATTTAATCTTTAATTTGTAGATATTTTCGACACTTTTAATATTTAAAGATTTATGACAATTCATCAAGTCTCGGAAATCTAAAGTTTTAGATTTGCATACATATAAACAAGACTTAAAAATTTGTTCGCCAAAGATGTTTCAATTCTGATATGTGTACTTTGTACGCACGCACTTCACATTTTTTTTAATTAATAAGGTATAGCAGTGGATAAATTTATTCCAGAAGCATACTCAACTCATGCAGAATCAGTTGCGACTTTTTCTTCATAAGTTAATACATTAAACCCAAATGTACTATAAAAAAGTGTTCATGCCGCAATAGGTATGAGATATGAGAGAAAGACAAGGGAATTCATCCCAAAATACCCAGCTTTTAGAAGGCATGTCTATTATGTACGTAATTAAGCTGACCATTGCCAAGGTTAATAAAACCTTACTGTTATAGTGTTTGCCGGTTCTCTTGGCGTTGCCGAAGTCCGCTGAGATTGAACAGTTGGCTCGGGAATTAATTTCGCGTCTTGGCTGTGTTCCGAATGAGCTTGCGCTAATGCCACAGTTGCTGCTGGTTTTGCATGACTCTCTTGAGCTAAAAAGTATTTTTGGACGTTTTAAGTTTTACGATAGGAAAACTAGCTTAAAACTACTTGTGTAACGACAACTTCCTAAAAATAAAATTTATGAACTTTAACTCTGTACATATAACTAGTAATCTTCAAGTAAAACTTTTAGTTTACATACAGACATACATAGCTTTACGCCTAATAGGTGTAGGCAGCGACCACGTCCTTTCACTTGCTACGATCCTTGCATATCTCTTACGCTTCTTTCATTTTCATTAAACCTTTCATACAAGTTCGTCGGTTTAGAGTACTGTAGACCTGACCCGTAATTAAAATGTCATAGATTTGGTCCAGGATCGTTAGCTTTGATCTTCCCTTTCCAACTTTCCCATTCAATCTTGACTCATAAGTCCTTTTTATCACTCTCATTACTCCATTCCATTCTCTCTACGTGCCCAAACCATCTAAGCGTACTTTTCTCAATTTTAGTCAATTTTATACTACGACGTTCTCTTATCACACAATTTTTTACTTTTTCACTCAGTTGCAATCCACTCATACTTCTCAACGCTTTCATCTCTAATGCATTTATTTTACTTTAGTACTTCTTCTGACCAACACTCCTTCATGCACAGCTAATCTGTTGGGACCAACAGTCCTCCATGCACGACTGTTCATAAAGGTGTGCATTTCACATTTACCATATTCCCTGCATTCACTCTCCTTTAAATATCACTTTCACATGTTCCACCTTTTGTAAATTTAGATCCCATGCATAAAAATTCTTTCTCTTGTTCCTTATCTATGAAAGTATAGCTATTAATCATAAACTCATCTCTTTCAAAAAGCATACCTTTCGTTTTATTTAAATTCACTGTCATTCCTTTTCTTTTCAGAGCTTAATTCATTATATTTACCATTTCCTATAGCTCAACAGCAGATGATGCAAGTATTGCTTCTTGGAAATTTTCAATTTAATGTTTAAAAAGCTGTCTAATGCTATAGTGAGCATTCCTTAGTAAGTATTTTTTTTCTTTCAAAATATATTAATGTCTTAAATATTACATAATACAGTTTCTTACCATTATCATCTATTATTGCCATATTTACTTAAATTGTTTTTACAAATAATATCATTATTATGTGTACCTTCTAACTCATGGAAACTTCCATCCGCGTCATAAAACTCTTCTTTGGCAGATGAATCTGTTACTGTAGGTATTGAATCAGAAGATGATGTCACTGAACTAGTTTTATTTCTAGTTGCCGACTGTGTGCGTTTCTTTTTCTTTTTGATTTTTGCTTCTGGACTGACTTTATCTGTAGTAGGTTCATCTTTTTTTAGATCATAAAGCTCTAATACAAAAGGCTGTAGGCTTTCAAATACTCCGGGATTTGAGGATGATGAAGACTCATCTGTGTCTGTTAGATCTATAAGATCTTCTATGCCTGAAATATTTTAATTTTGTTCTATACGTGTTAAGTTAATTTAAAGAGATTTTATATGTATAACAATTTAATTTTAAGTGTGGTTCAGGATGTCACTGGCTCCTGACATATGAGTTTTCTACTTTAGAGATAAGGAAAAAAAGCTGTAATAAATGTCTCTTATACCTTATTTTATTTTGGTCTCAAGGATCATTGTGTCATATGTTGAAATAAAAAAAGTTAGAAAATATCTATTTGTTTGTTATAATCCCTTGATAAACTTTGATTATAATATTAAGGGTAATAAATGATATTAAATAAACGAACCACATTAATTTATTCAAAAATATGTATGTTAAAAAGGTTTTAATCAAAGGCTTACCAAATTTATCCATCGTTGTTAATTTTAATATATAAAAGCACGTTATCGGTTGCTCGACGTTGACTGATGTGAATTTTAATTTAAGTAGCCATTTTCATGCAAATTTTGATCAATCGGTGCTTATTTTTGTTATTAAATGTACATTTTGAGATTATTGTGTACTGATTACTATGATGTATTGTGTGTCATTTGATTGCATATTTGACAAGATCGATTTTTGAATTTAAATAAGTAAAAGCTATCGAAAAGAGTCTTACCATGATAATATTTGCACTTAAATATAATAACATATTATAATTAAGTCTTTATCACACAAGATTGCTAGGACGTACATGTTATTTCTTTTCTGTGACATAAGTATTTGCTTTAACTCAAACACTATTTTATTACTTGAGGGAGAAAAGAGAGAATCTTTATAGTTTTACCGAAAGTAACTATCAGTTAATTAAGCCGGTTATTGTATTTTGTTTTTTATTTTTCATTAAAATAAATAACTTACATACAATAAAGAACTTTGTCTATCAGAAAAGAAAATAATATGATTTACATACCTACTGCTTTTTAGAAATCTCATAAAGTAAAAAGGATTCATTATGAAATATAAATGACTATTGCGTGTCTATTACGTTATAAGGCCCGTTATAATTCATTGTAAAATCAAATTACAGAAATAATTAGCCTTTTTATTAAAATAAATGTTATCACGACCTGCAAATGTAAGCAATCAGTCAATATAGTTACATCGAGATTATATGAGCAATGTTACAAAAAAACCGATAACGTATAAAAAACTAATAAAAAAAACACTATTTGTTATAAATAAGATAAGAAGTAACTAACATATAAAGGCACGACGTAAAGCTAGTTCATAATATTTTTCGCAGTTTCATTTTACGATGTGATCGACAATGACCTTCGAGTCCTTAGGGTTTGTCCTGTAACCTTTCGTATTTTACGTTCGTGATATAAGTAACAGACAAATCCTTATGGGGTGATAAAGTCTATATAGATAACACATTTTCTATATCATACAAATATCTTTTGTAATCATATTTAAAGAGTTGCGTGAATATTGAACAATCTGAACGTATAACACAAAATCGTGTTTATTACAACATTCATAAACAGCTTGATGGATTTTAATGATTTGTTGGATTCGTCTCCAAGAAATAAATCGATTTTTTCTTCATAAATGTATCAAAAAAATACATGATAAATATGACGACTTCGCCATCTTTATGGAGAAACAAACACGACTATATTTTAATCATATACATAAAACATATATAATGTCTACCAGTAGCCTCCTCAGGCGAGGCTGTCATCGTACAGAAGGAGGTACTAGACATACAAGGGGAGCTCATGGCAGACGCTATTCCCTCTCGCCAAGCCGAGGGATGGGGGTCGCCAAGACGCGCTATTTTACTCGTCTGCTCTCTCTGGACATAACCCTTAAGTCTTCATCATTCATCCGGGGGTTCCAGAGCTGAATGCCTCAGAGGATATCTGGACCCCATCATCCGGAAGAAGATGGTTGCGCTGGGTCTTAGTGGATGGCTGGTACTCTGACGAGGAGTGCCATGACAGCGGCTGTGCCGTCGATACGACCCACGCTCTAGAGATATGCCCAGCTTGGGCTGCAGGTAAGTGGTGTGTATAAATGAATAGGCATACAATTTCTAAAAATAATATTTAGATATATACAGAATATTGTGAATACATACAAATACTCATACATATACTCGTACATACAAATAAAGACATAAATAAATATATACACATATACAAATTATTATATACATTATATATATATTTAGCGACACTTCAGATATTTAACAAAAAAAATCAGAACGCCAAAGTGATTAACGCAATAAAGCTCCTATCATGCCCGATCACCGATGCCTTGCGAGAAGTGAGTCAACCCCGCACGACACTCAACCGACGCGGGCCACTCCCGCTCGCTGACGTCCTCCCTCGCACGATCATGTTGCGACATGTCTCGGCGCTCTAAAACCTCGCCCCGAGACTTGCAAAAGACGATATATATATATATATATGTCGGAGGGCAGATATCTGTGAACGCTGGCGCCATCTATCGGCGTCGACAGAGTCAATGGTGGCAGTCCGGCGGGAGTCACTCGACAGTTGTCGAGTAGCGCTCGATCGGAACAGTCAACTGTTGAAACTGTCGCGTTCCTAGCTATTAGTGTTAATGAGTTTGTGTAAATTGATATCGGGAACATTAAGTGATTGAACATTATAAACCGAGTTAATTAATACAGTGTTTGATTGCACCAACAATACCCATGAACGCCCACAGAATAAGAAATTAAATAATGGATCTAATTAATAACGATGTCGGCGGAGAACCCTACGCCCCTGTGTTTTATGTTTCTCCGTTCTCTCTTATTCTCCGACATCTAAAGTGGGATCACTGTTGGTGCGAAATGATAAAAAGGGCGAAACATACGTTTGTGCTATGTGTATAAACGCGTGCTATGTTTGGAAAACTGAATTAAAACATGTGAGTACTGATCGAAGACCTACAAAGCAATCTACCGGTCCAGGGTCGAACATGGTCCTTGACAAGAAAAATACCGGCATGAAATCGTAGTTCGCTACAGCTGAATTATATTTTCTGAAAATGCAACACGCGGCGGCCATTTTGTGCTAGCCGCCAGTAAGGCGCTTGGAGTGAAGCTTCGACGTGACTGTCTTGGGTGGCATACGGGAGTTACATGGTGTGAGTTTAGCGTTTTGAGTTTACTACGATCTGGTGAGTCATCCAATGTACTAGATTTTAGTGGTGCTAAACTAACTTTTGTCAAATTCCTGTGACATGTTGCGTTGGCGCGACGCGCGGCGGCGAGCGCCCGCGTCCGGCGCGACGAGCGGCGGCGAGCGGCCGCGACGAGGACCGAGCGGCGGCAATAGCCGAGCGATGCCGAAAGTCTACGACGGTGGCGCTGGTCGCCTAGGCGACGTCGATAGCGCCCGAACGATGTCGTGGGCGAACGACGGCGCAGGCAACGGCCGAAAAGTGGCGAGTTGTCACATATGGGTGAAATAATTTCTTTTTTTTTACTTACGATTTTGACGCTGAATTTTGTGAAGAAAATTTGTAAGCCAAGTTTAATGGCTATCGTTTTAATAATATCGTTGCTATGACTACTATTTGTCAAACACGATTACATTGTACAGAGTAGATTCTCATGTATCTCGTATTGTGATTAACGCTTACTACCTTCAAGTCTAATATGTTTTGTCCGATAAATATTTCCAAAGTGACTTCAAGATAGATTACAAGATTTAAAATCCAGGTTTAGCTATAAACATGTTTACGATAGAGGTTTGAAGATTCTTAATGTAAATTAGGTGAATAACGGTAGCACGCGGAAATCGGATAAGTCGAAACTTTAGCAAACGTTTAGAAAATCTAGGGCTTTCTGATTTTATTTATCACAGGCCTACCTGTGACGCGTTTACATACAGACAAATTGAAAGTTTGAGTTGATAGATCCGAATCGTAGCGTACAGAGAAGACCATATCTAATGGCTAATAATCCAACTACTTCTGCTGTCCCTCCTGGAGGCACACCATATACCTCCAAAACCAGTTTACGTAAAGAATAGACCTTGTAGGTGTCATTGAGGCGGGAGATGCTAGCTTTGCGAATGATTTTCATAATATGATAGGCGATGTTGGGACAATGTTTAAGTATTCGTCGAGCGTATTCGAAACAGTTCTAGCAGATAACAAATTATGACCACAACCGACAGCACCCACTTGACTTATTCTAATCAAAAGGATAAATGACCGCAGAAATGACTAAAATGAATTTATAGTGTTGTAAATAATTCAGTTTCTTTAAAGAACTTATTAAAATAGTAAAATTAAGAAGTTAAAAACAAAATAGAAGTTGTTGTCGATAGGCGAACTTAGCGTTATTAACGATCACGTAAAAGACCTTTTAGGAGCGAATATTGTCAACCATCGCTTCTCTCAATTTGCTAGCCCTACTTTACTTGTGTAGAAGCATGACTGTTTTCAGACCACATTTGTTTTGACTATTCATTTAACAGTAACCCCGACCGTTACCCACTTCCGTTGATCACTGGATATACTTATCAGCGTCATAGAGCCGACTACTTTACTAAGCTAGATTGTGCTAAGACATTTTATTTAATTCTCTTCCCATTTCTCGCGTTAGTGAAGAGTTCATAGAAAGTACTGCTTTCATAAAAAAAAAAACGAAAGTCAACACGAATTTCTGACGATGACATTTGGTTTGTGGTGTACAATTTCAGTGTTTCAAAGTAACTATTACGAACGCGGTAGATGGTCTCCCTCATGACTATGTAATAGTGTATGTTGATAAAATTTAGATTCATTCTTCCGATGTAGTCGGGCCTAGATCTATTTAATGCTGTACTGGAAGCCCTCACTAAATTCGGTTCCTCTTTGAACATGGAGAAATGCTCATAATGAAGGTAGAGTTCTTGGGGTTCGAGGTGGTCTTGGGTTTCGAGGTAGAATCTTGTCAGATTTAATTAAATATCAGGAGACTAGAGCATCTTTTGTCTTTACCGCCCTCTGAGACTGTAACTCTCTTTTCTTAAGTCATTAGGTTTTAATGTCAAGTACAAATGAGGTGAACTTATGTGGCACGTTGATTTCTTTTAACGAAACCCCCCTAACGTCAGATCAAAGTTCAGTAGAGTCACGTGCACTGTTAAAATGCATTGACATGACAGACAAATGAAAGTACCAACTGGTTCCAAGCTGTACAGCAACGCGATGTAGTAATTTCTAAAGTTATAAAAGACTTGCAGGATGTTAGTTAGTTGATACTGCCGCTAGGACGTACATACATCGAGACACAGAAACAATTGGCATCCGTACATGGTGGACATCCCGCAAGTCCGCACCACTAAGAAGTGAAAAGCCTTGCCGGCTTCCGTTTTCCCAGACTCTTACGATCCAGGTATTTTCAAAGTCAGAGTGAATAGGCGCCTCTTAGGCAAGCGCGGTCCACCTTAGGCTGTATCTACACTTAACATCAGGTGTGATAGCAGCCAAACGCATGGTTATCAATCATGGAAAAAATATAGGTCGCATTCTATATCTTAAAAAAAAAAAAAAAAAAAAAAACCAAATTAATAACAGCTCGAAATGCTAACCTGCTTTCAATCTTGCCATGATTACCACGTACTCTACAATGGTCAGTAGTAAATGATTTTCGTAGTTTTATTTTCTTGGTGCCTTCAAAAAAAATAATTGTAACAAAAACAAAATTAAATAAATTTACAGAATAATAATTGGAATGAAAAAATTATGGTTTAAGTAGTTTCCAATTCGTTTCGGATTTCGGGGTTTGTAAAAGCCATTGGTTGAACTGACAGACTTGGACATCCTAATTGGTGGTGGAATATGGTGAGAAATGTAATGACCAGTATTTTTCTTACTACAAGGTTTAAAAAAAAAAAGGCCTGAACTTATGTAATGTTTTAAGAGCGGCATAGCACTTAGTTACTTTTTGCTGAACATGTTCTTGAAACCGTAGACCACTGACAAATAAAAGACCCAGATTACGAACCGTTTGGGAATCTTGATTTAACGGCCCCAACGATAATAGATTGTTTATTTAGTAGAACTGTGTTAACTTGTTTTGTTGTTCCTAGAAATAAATAAGTGCATTTTTGTGAATTCAGTATGAGCCCGTTAGACCATTCTTTAATAGAGGCTAGATCGTTGTTAAGCTGTTGTGTACATAGCTGTAAATTAAAAATGGATGTTGAGTTCGGACTAATAAGTAATTGCGTATCATATGGACTAAGCACGAAAATAACCGAAAGGCTATTAGGTTTTTACTGATTCCTGGATGTGTCACAATACTTTAGAAATTATTTGGATAGCTGCGTTACTTTTAAAGTTGCGAAGACTCATTCTGTAAAGGTTCTATTCGAATTGCATCCTTTATCTAAGGTGGCTTGTGCCATTCAGTGCATATAAACGCGACGGGTAAACTTAGTGGAAGGAACGATAAGAGGTCAATAGTGATTGTTTTAAATGGCGATTTTCCTCACGATAAACATTGATTCCTAAAGTAGTTGGTATAAACACGGTGATTTTTGGCGCTTTTTAGTGCCCTTACCCGAATAATTGCTAATCAGGCATATAGTACGACGATTAAAAAGTTTGGTGTTTTTGAGCACGTAAGAATATCAATATGAATCTCATAGCGACAGCTCCATCTCATGCTAATGGGCAAGTAGAGCGCGTTATGTTTCTCATAAAATTCTTACCGTGCTAAAGACTAGCGATAGAAAATGTTGACAAGATGCTTTAGAAGAAGTTCAATTGGCTATAAATTGTACGATAATCTGAGTGTTGAAAGATTTCTCTTTAGAGCTTTTGATAGGTAAAGTCGCGAGAACTTTGTCAATAATGTATAGTGAAGTAAAGATTGAGGTAGACGATAGTGATGAGATTTTTGAATTGCATCCGTGAATATTATGGAGCGTGCGGCTTATGATAAATCACGTTTTGACAAAGCAATGGGGAGGTGGTGGTTGAATGGCGAGTTAGCTATTGAATGGCGAGGTGGCCATTATAAGGCGAGGTGGCCATTAAAGGGCGAGGTGGCCATTAAAAGGCGAGGTGGCCATTGAAAGATGAGGCGGTATGTTTAGATTTTGTAACCATAGAAATTAATTTTGTATGTAGTGCGGGTGCAGGCTGTGAAGGTTCAGGTTCTATAACGAAATGCGTCATTAACAAGTGAGGTGGTAGGTTTAGATATTGTTACCAAAATTAGGAATTAAATTTGTAAGTAGCGTGGAGGATATAAGGATTCACGTTCAATAACAAAATGCTTAGCTCTAGCTATTAGTTTAATGATTTTTGTTGAAGGTGTGGTCAGGATTGGCCGATCGGAACAAGATATTCTCGTGGAGGTTTAGTTTCAGATTAGCCAGCACACTGGGACGTGTGCAGGTCAGGATGGCCGTGTCGGAGGGCAGATATCTGTGGAACGCTGGCGCCATCTATCGGCGTCGACAGAGTCAATGGTGGCAGTCCGGCGGGAGTCACTCGACAGTTGTCGAGTAGCGCTCGATCGGAACAGTCAACTGTTGAAACTGTCGCGTTCCTAGCTATTAGTGTTAATGAGTTTGTGTAAATTGATATCGGGAACATTAAGTGATTGAACATTATAAACTGAGTTAATTAATACAGTGTTTGATTGCACCAACGGTACCCATGAACGCCCACAGAATAACAAATTAAATAATGGATCTAATTAATAACGATGTCGGCGGAGAACACTACGCCCCTGTGTTTTATGTTTCTCCGTTCTCTCTTATTCTCCGACATATATATATATTTATATACTTCATCCGGCGTACATAAAGCATTTCCCAGCGAAAACGATCGGCTAATATAGAAAGAGTCTTCTATAATCTCAACATGCATTGTTTTGTCATCTCTCTAAAGAGTAGGAAGCGTTTGCGATGAAAGCTCCAAAACGAAGTTAATTGCAGCAGACAGCCCGGCAAACGGTCAGATGCTTTAAAAGACTTGGTAATATGTAAGGATAGAAATGAATATTAGTGATATTTATTGCTTAACATAATACTTGTTAACCTTTAAAGGTCATTCTCTCACTCTGAATATAGTTCAAACCGGATTTTACCGGAGTGATTGTGGCTTGAACCCAAGGGAATTCTATTATAGTTAATCATTCACATTCATCTGAACCTCAGAGACAAATGAGTGGCCATCTTAGAAAATTTGAGGGAACAGAAGATAGAAAACCCCTAAGGGACACTTCGGGTTTGTCATATTCCTTAATACGCACGAATTTTTCCCGAGCTTTACATGAATATATGAACATAGCTTATAAAACCCAACCCTTGTGGAAGTCTTCTATATCCAAACGTTTTGAAATTAATGGATACTATTTTTTAAAAAATATAGTTTTAATCCCTGTCATAGTGGCTGATAGAGATGAACCCTGAGACTACTCAACTAATTCTGATGATTTTTTTCTGTTTTTCTGAATTTTCTCTCAGGACCATAGTACGTTTCCTCTTTATTGTCAAAAATCGTATTTTTTTAAACCGAGAGATCACTTCCAGTTCCATTAACTTACATAAGCATCTAATAAATGCCGCCGTAATTATATTCAAGTGTAAGCAGGCGATGTTGCAGTTCAGCTAGTGGTAACGCCACTTTTGGCGGTTCTTTAGTTTTGTGTTTTGGTGGTGCCGCGTAATGACATTCTTTTCCCAAAGTACCCCATCTTTTCCCTCGCATGCATATACTCGTCTACGCTTTATATACGAAGATATACGAACCGCAAGAACTATTGAGGAAGTGAGCCGCTAGCCGTGTAGTGTTGTAATAGTGTTTTCGCCGCCGCAGCCACGCCCCTGCACAACCCTACTTCGGGAAGGAGTAGAAGAGCCTGACACTCCAGGTACGTGCACGCGAGTCCTTTCTCCCTTCATCACTATCACCCCTTACGCGGCCACCTCGCTAAATTCTCCTTCTTCCTTACTTCTAAAACTACTATACAGTCCATTCATCTCCAATTGAAATCGCCTCGCTACATGGACGGTGGCCTCCTCTGCGCTGCCGCTCCAGCTAGTTATATTATAAATATATAAAGCTGAAGAGTTTGCTTGATCACGCTATTCTCAGGAACTAGTCCAATTTGAGAAATTACTTCTGTGTTAAATACCCCATTTATCGAGAAAGGCTATATGTTATGTATTTTTAAGTTAAGACCAGTAGAAGCGGTGCAGTAATGAAGAATGTTTCAAAATCGTGTTTTTTTCCCTTTTGAGAGCTTTCGCCGCGTGCTTTGTGTAAAATGTTAAAGTTTCGCAAAAATTGTATATGACAGAATTGTTCCCCTTTAAAAGCTTCCAAAAGTGGTTCGAGACAGCATATATCTATCTTTTAAGGTTGACTTGCTATAACCTCTGATATGGTTATTAAATTTGTTCTCGTTCTTATGTAACAGATACTAAGCTGTGCGAGTCAGCTACTGATAATATAAAACAAAAAAACTAATTGTAAGAAAAGTATAAGACATTAGAAATTGGTTTTGATGTGTGTGTGTGTGTTTTTGCGTATAAAATATTTCCTAATGTACAAATACATTGTCACCGTACTCTACGAAGCATTGTAGCAAATTTAAATAAACCACAGCTGCGAAGCTTCTCGTGATGTGTTGTTTCGGTCATCATTCGCGGGTGAATGACGCTCCTATTGTCAGTCATATTTTTGTTGACAATATTTGTCATGTGTGTCACATATTAGGAACAAATGCTATATATTTTTTTCTTATTTTAATCCAGAGCAAGTACAGCTTGTGTAAAATGAACTAAAAATGATTAAATGTCAGTAAATTGTTATATCACGACCCCGCTGGCCAAATAGTGAATGGTTCTGACCGGGCATGAATGCTTCGGAAAGTTCCTGCATCGAATTGGCCGGGAGGAGTCACCCGCTTGCCAACAGTGCAGCTATCGACTCAACGCATCACACTGTGGCAGATTGTGCAGCCTGGGGACTTCAATGTCATCTCCTGGTAGCGCCGATTGGCGGTGATCTCTCGTTTGCAAGCCTTATAGGCGTGATGCTCTTCAATGCCTGGATGTGGGCCGGAGTATCCTACTTCTGCGATACATTAGCCTCTCTTAAGAAAGCCCATGAGCGACAGAGGGTGAATGCAGCGGATATTCCCCCTCACCGCCGTAGGAGGCAGGGTACCAGGCGGGGCGTGTTTGTGCGCCTCCTCCCGCCTCCTTAAATCCTCAGTTGGACTCATCTGAAGTAACAGGGACTAATGCGAAAGTTGAACACCTGGTGCCTCACTTTTAGATGAAAAGGGTTCCGCTGGGTTTTAGTGAGTATTGCGAAGTCTCCTCCCCCGCCGAGTCCCACACTCCTGACCTATAGGTCGGGTCAGTGCTGAAATGCATTTCCCAGCGAAAAAAGGCCAAATAGTGCAAGTATTTCCTTCGGAAGTAAATGTTTTGGCTTTCAGAGAGTTAGAGAGAAGCCATGTTTGTCTCAAGTAGGAGACCGGGGGTGTCATGGAGATGTGCTTTTTCACAACATACATTCCTTTAATTGGTTGTGATAGTTGATGCCCAGGATGTATATTTGTCGCCAAGTTGGGACGTCGAAATTTACTTGTATCTATATAATTATGTTTCGCAATAATACTATTGATAACTGATTGCCGAGGTTCATAATGTCGCCGCATATTACGTGACCAGGCCACTTTTGTATCTGTCGCTTTATCTTCATATTCAATCAGTGCAGTCTCTTTATCGTCGTAGTCAGTGAGACCAGTACCTCCATTGTCATAGTCATAACGACGGCGAACCCTTTATCGCGTCACAAGCGTCATGTATGAAAGACGAACCTTTTACCGCATATCATATTTCAAGTGCAGTTACTCATCACATCTTAGAAAAATCCACAAGTGCATGTATAATAATCTGAAAATCAGTGTGAACCCTTTATATTGCAAGGGATATCTAAAAACAAATCGCCTGCCCTTATAGCACCGATCTGACTTACATGTAATAGACGTAAGTAATTATACTGAATCTGTCAGCGCGACTGCCTCAAAAAGCATACTTATTTCTAAATCGAGATGCTCACATTATGCTCCTTGGCTTTACTATTCAAAATTCTCAAATTGTTTACCAATTCTTTTCCACTTACCAATTCTTCCCCCCTTCTTTCAGTGAATATACATGTACGCTAAATGTTACTGCTCGCAGCGTAATGTTAACTCTGACTGCCCGCATACTACCTTCATTTATAATATCATGTTTTTACCTATCTACATATCTGTCTATCTACCCTCTATATTATCAATATGTTATCTCGTACTACCTCCAAATACACGTGCTATTTATATATACGGTAAGTAATTTGCGGCAATAGTCTATAGGTCTCTCTTTGGATTTTATTCCACCTTTAAAATGTTTGTATGTCTGTGCCTCCGTTTGCCAGTTATTACCCAATGATGTCAACCGTGGATTCATAAACAGTATACAATGATAATTCGATCAAGATTTCTGTATTTGGAATAACAAAAGTGTCCGCCGGGCATTATCAAATATAAAGTACATCTACTCGTATAATATAAAAATGAATCGCAAAATATGTTGGTAAGCGCATAACTCAACAACGCCTGAGTCAAATTTGACAATTATTTTTATTAAATGTTCGTTGAAGTCCGAGGATAGTTTTTACGGCGAGAATAGTTCGAATAATTTTAGGGGAAATCCCTAAAACAGCCCTTTTCTGTTTTCCATACATACGTTTTGTAACTTAAATGTAGAGTCAATTTGAACTTTATTGCTATTTAATAAAGTTCATAATAAATCACAAGTACTCACTGTTGTCTGAGCAACGTAGGTGTGTCCAAACGTAAAAGAGTCAGTTTGCACTTTATTACTGTTGCACAAAGTTCAAAATAAATTGCATAGTCACAACCTGACCTTATTGAATAGTCACAAAAAATTTAAGAGCTATAGATATTTAGTAATGCTGTAATTTCATTTCGAAAGTCATTCGTAAAACTGAAATCTGTCACATTCCAAATCTTTTTCCAAATTCCAAAATACTAGCAGACTCAACTAGTATATTATAAAGGTGAAAATAAACGTTTTATTTTCCGCTTTATAAATATGAAAATGTTTCTTACATTATATCGAATAACGTTAACCATTAGCTTAACAATTATTTAGAAACAACGTGAGGTTAAAGGATCAACTGCGAAAGGATCTATAAATCATTTTGGCCTGGATAGCCGCTGACATCGGTAAATTGTTTTCTTCCTTACAGTTAAGCCCTTTACTTCATTATTGGTTGAATAGGATGATTTGCACTTATACTAGATGACCAAGCTGGAAATGGCGTCAATAGCTTATTTGCATAGGCCTCTTCACTCATAAGAGTAAGGTTTTGGAGCTTTCGCCCGACTACGCTGGTCCGATGTGGTTTCCATATCTATCTATCTGCTATACATAATTTAGAATTACAGGACACAGATAACTTCACTTCTGGCAGAGTAGGGTTTTAAGAGTTTAGAGCATTACGTTAAGATTATAGACAACCCTTACTCAGTACGTGACAATAGGCATATTAGTGAAAAAAACCATGATAATATAATTATTTTTGATGAAATAATAAATATAAAACATAAAATTTGTTTCTATGAATGTCCCTTAAAGACTTTGAAACCATTCTACCGATATAATGTCAAAACAATTCAAAAAATTCAAAAATTATTTATTTCATTACACAAACTATATACAAAGTCAGTGTTGAGACCTTTTAGTAAGCACGATAGTAGCTGTGTCAAGGGGTCTCGTTCTTCCATAACTAGAATAACAAAATGCTATATATAAAAGGAAAACTATTAAAACAAAAAACTAAAACTAAAGTGTACATGTGTGTGTGTGTGTGTGTGTGTGTGTGTGTGTGTGCGCGTGTGTGTGTGTGTGTAAGATTCCACGAGAGAATGAGCTGATGTTGTGCATGGATTTAATAATGTTAACTTGTTATTTACATTAGATAAGTGGCAGCAAAAGAGATTCCGTGTCGTGGTAGCTCAATGATTGAAGCCAAGCAATTAGAGTTTTTTTTTACAATCGTGAGATTTCAAACTATATATTTTTATTAAATAGAAGCGATGCTTGTTTGATGTATTGTCGGCTTGCAAAAATGTCGTGTAGATATTTGTATGCACCTATAATCTACTGCTCATGCTGTATTTTACTTACAACTTTTTCAAAATTAAAATATTCTTTATTCAAGTAGGCTCTAAAAGCACTTTTGATCGTCAGTAGTCTTAGGTACCACCTAATACCACACCACCGGTTCGGAAAGTTGATTCCGCTGAGAAGAAACTAGCAAGAAACTCACCGGTTACTCCTTTAAATATAATTTTTGTTTACAATGTGTTTATGTTTCATGTGCAACTGGAATCAAGTCCAAACATCTTTGTCACTTAAATAATCTTCAACATAACATGCCTTTTGTAATAGGACGTTTTTAACATATTTCTTAAAACTATGTGGAGGCAAAGCCAAAAGTGGTTCGGGTATCTTATTAAAAATGCGTATGCTCAACCCGAAAAATGACTTCTGAACCTTCTTCACTCTAAAATATGGCATTACAAGTTTGTTTTTATTTCTTGTATGAAAATTGTGTGTTTCGCTCCTTTTTCTTTATAAATGAATGCTATTACTCATCAAAGGTTTACTCTACGCTGATGATCAAGTAATTCTTGCATCATCCGCTAATGAGTTACAGGAGATAGTAAATATTATGAATAAAGCTTTGAAAGGGAAAGAAATGAAAGTGAATGTAAACAAAACGAAAATTATGCTTTTTAAAAGAATTGAGTCTATGTTAAATGGCAATATTTCGATAGATGAGGAACAAGTGGAAGAGGTGAAAGAATTTGTATACTGGTGATCTAAATTTACAAAAGATGGAACATGTGAAAGTGATATTGAAAGGAGAGTGAATGTACGAAATATGGAAAACGGTGCCCTGCGTGCCTTTATGAATAGCCAGATGGTGGCTCAAATCTCAAAGGGCCAGACTGGCTGTGCATGTAGGAGTGTTGGTGCCAACACTTATGTATGGTAGTGAAAGTTGGGTATGGCAGAAGAATCACAAACGTAAACTAAATGCGGTAGAGATGACAGCGTTAAGAAGTATGAGTGGATTAAAACTGAGTGACAGAGTAAGAAATAGTATGATAAGAGAACGTTGAGGTATAAAAGAAGGTGTAGTGAATAAAAGTGAGAAGGGTATGCTAAGATGTTTTGGGCATGTAGAGAGAATGAAAGGAGACTGACAAAAAGGATTTATGAGGCAAGAGTCAAAAGTGAATGCGAAAGTTGGAAGGGGAAGACCAAGGTGAACGTTATTGGATCAAATCCAGGACATTTTAAATAAGGGCCAAGTCAAGAGTACTCTAAATCGACGAACTTGTATGAAAGGTTTAATGAGAATGAAAGAAGCGAAGGAGATATGCAAGAATCGTGGCAAGTGGAAGGATGATGTCTCTGCCTATGGTAATGAGGCGTGATGCTATGCATGTATGTATATATCACGTATTCATATAGTTGAATGTTATAAACCAAAAGGTGGATTGGAAGAAGTCGCCATTTCAAAGTCGAAATATCTTTATTTAGACTTATGGTATTATAGAACGACAAATAATCTTAACTTACGAAGGTTCCTTCGCGCCTTGTCCTGAGGAGAACCCACAGCAACCTATACCATCATCATTAAAATCTACACTAATATTATAAAGAGGAAAGATTTGTATTTTTGTATGTAACGAATAAACTCAAAAAGTAATAAATTTTTTTACAGATAAAACGTGTGTGCCTCACGAAGATGTGCAGCGTGTTGTATGCTAATTCTTATAGTAATAAGTGTCTTTTTATTTTTATCTTGTGTGCAATAAAGTGTTTTCTCTCTCTCTCTTTTTAAGGTTAGGTAGTTTTAATGTATAACATGTGGCATTTTAATTTGCTAGTTGTAATTTAATGATTCAATATACTTGTTTTCATAAAATATAAAATAAAAAAATATTTCATAAATTCTCTTTTCTAAATTTTTTTATTCAAAAATAAAATTTAATAAGTAATTTCTAATAGAAATGACGGTTTTATTGTTCTAGTGGTTAGCATGTTCGACTACAGCCATGAGGTCCTGGGTTCGAGTCCCGGGTCAGGCCAATTGATGGCGGTGTGATCCACCCCTGTGCCTCGGAGAGCACGTTAAGCCGTCGTTCCTGCGCCTGATCTCTCCCCGCTTGTATCGGATTGCCGTCACGTCGGACTATGAGAGTGAAGGAATAGAGAGTACACTTGTGTACTATGCCTGCCAATCCGCAGTAGAGCAGCGTGGTGGGTCTATGCTCTAAAACCCCTCTCTCATATGAGTGAATGGGCTGCTACTTTCTTACTTAATTTCTAATATTGAAATAAAACACATTCGACACTTTTAATATTTTAATGACAATTAAATTCATTAAATTTCTAAAATATCTTCCTTTTTCCCTCCCTCCTAAGTCGCGGAAATCTAAAGTTTTACATTTGTATAAATATAAGAAAAATTTGTTGTTGCACTTTTAACTTTTATATACATTGAGTTGAAATGTCCCTAAGTATCTTAAATAATGTAAACGGTAAGTAAATACAGATTTCCTTATATTCTCACAGCAACAACATTGTGACACCACAGGGCGTAGTTTTCAATACATATATTTAAGACGCATTAAAATTTCTCCTCAATCCAAATCTTTTAAATTCCATTCTCATACTTAAATATATTTTCGTAAAGCGACACTGTCCTATATATAACCTCAGCGATTTGTAGCCAATTGGTGCAAAATTCTAACGAGATTTTCTCGCTGAGGTTTCAGTAAATACCTACCCGATTAAACTCTTTGACAATTACCCTTTCGTTTTACAAATCACCTTGATTGGATTGCGTGAATCGACAAACAAACCGTTTGATCAATTTTTTGGGAATAAATAATTTTTATTTCCGTTTGCGTATATAACTTGATATACGAAATAGTTTATATTTATTAAGCGAATAATTTAGTTACAATCCCTTAAATCTTTAATCTCAAAATTTTATATCGAAACTATAAATTTTTGATAGATAAATAACACTTTATGGCGCACTAACTAGAATCGAGAAGAATTTTTTTACAATATCTCAATATTTTATATTGAAACTGTGAGCCCCTTCGAACTGGCTCACCACATAAACTATACCGGTTCAGTCAAAATGTAGAAAATGGTTATAATTGAAACGCCTTCTAATATTCAATACTAGAGCCAGAGTGCTTCCTGTGACTGTCGTGTGTGGCGTCTTAGCTGCGAATGGTGACAGCGTGACCATGCAGAATCGAGGTGACTGCGCGGGCGCCGTTATCTATTCAAACCTCTATCCCTGGTAGGGTGGCCCCGCGCAGATCTATGGTCGCTGCCGCCAGATGTTACACACGACTTCACTGGGACCGCACTCTGTACCCTTCTTATCTTTATTGCCTAACTATTTGCAATTCTATAACTAAATTAAACATAATCCTATTACAATATATACTTACTAACAAAGGGATTCTAACACAAAGAGACAATACACAAAGAGAAACTATAACATAAAATAAGCCTAACTTACGACA
>JACTOM010000110.1:6478252-6498543 GCA_015832385.1 Elymnias hypermnestra | reverse complement strand
GAGAAAGAGGTCAACCGCCGAATCCAACTCGGTTGGGCTGCGTTCGGGAAGTTACGCCAGATATTTTCGTCTGATAACCCTCAGTGCCTGAAGACCAAAGTCTTCGAACAGTGCGTGTTGCCAGTGATGACCTACGGTTCTGAGACGTGGTCGCTGACTATGGGCCTCATGCGGAAGCTCAGAGTCACTCAGCGTGCGATGGAGAGGGCTATGCTCGGAGTTTCTCTACGCGATCAAATCAGAAATGAGGAGATCCGTAGCAGAACCAAAGTCACCGACATAGCTCTACGAATCGCGAACCTGAAGTGGCAATGGGCGGGGCACATAGTCCGACGAACCGATGGACGTTGGGGTCGGAAAGTGCTGGAATGGCGACCCCGCACTGGACGACGCAGTGTAGGAAGACCCCCCACAAGGTGGACCGACGATATAAGGAGGATCGCCGGTAGCCGCTGGAGCCAGGCGGCACAAGATCGGGTCTTGTGGGCATCATTTCGTGAGACCTATGTCCAGCAGTGGACGTCCATCGGTTGAAGCGACGACGACGTGCACTAACTAGAATTGACAACAACTTGTTTACAATCCCCTTTAATTTAATACAGAAAAACAAATTTTAGGTAAATAACTAACACTTTATTTTACACTAACTTGAATTGAGAAGAATTTCTTTACAATCCCTTTAAATTTAAGACAGAAAATTAAATTTCGGTTAGATAAATAACACTTTATTGTGCACAAACTAGAATACAGCAATACTTCTGCACGAGCATTTTAATTTATTTTTGCGCTAGTTAATTATTTGCGATAAATATTATGATATTCATTGAAATTATATGCTATACAAGAATATAATCATATGGATTATATGCTTTAAGTAACCAACATCTGTATTACTTTCCAATGAATGCATTGTAGGTGATCATGTTTTTAAAAGATTAAATAGATCTTGTAAGTTACCGTGAAAAGATAGATACATGTCATCCTAAACTTTGTTTAGGTCAATAAAAAAGGGATATATCACCATACATTATCTTGTTGTACATCTTAGGGATTAGGTATTTTTGCTGGAAACTCGCACATAACTTTTCCGACACTTTCCACAATTATCATTATAATACAACCAACTTACACAAAACTTTGACAAAATATATATTGGAACCATCCTCATAAATCCCTTTAAATATTGTTGAAAGCCGCATGTAAATATGTTCAATAGTTTTTGAGCTAATTATATGAAATTAAATAACATTAAAATCTAATATACATTTTCGATTTATCAAGCGATTTTACGACGGACAAAACATATAGGCATAATATACTGTACTATCTGGCAAAGCAGGGCCAGGACACTAGTATAAATATAGAATTTATTATTTATATATTCATCATCCTTTTATAATAACGATGGAATCCTATAAAAAAAGCATGCCGCCGATGTTGTAGCGCTGAATAATTCAACGCAACGCTGTAAGCACCTACATTACTACATTATTATTCATACGTTACCTGGCAACTTTATTTGGTTATTTGCATTTTATTGAGGCTGAAAAAATATTGAAGATACGCTGTGGATGTTGATCCTTCACCAACTTACAGAATGTGTGAATGAATCAATCAATTGAAAGTTTTCGAGGCGTAACTTTACGCGTGAATGATTGAAATACATCGGGAGACTTTACTTATATTAACATAACGAAAGACTTCGTACGTATATTATGGGTACATTATTTGTTTGTCATAGGATCGTATGAGCTTGATGCATCGAATATGTGCATTAGATATACATCCATAGCATAGGGATAGACGTCGTCCTTCCACTTGCCACGATCCTTACATATCTCCTCCGCTTCTATCATTCTCATTAAACCTTTCATACAAGTTCGTCATATTAGAATACTTTTTACCTGGCCTTTATTTAAAATGTCCTGGATGTGGTACAGGAGCGTTCACCTTGGTCTTCCCGTTCCAACTTTCCCATTCGCTCTTGATTCATAAATCCTTTTTGTCATCACTAATTCTCTCTACCTTTCTCAATTTTAGTCACTACATCTTCTATACTGCAACGTTCTCTAATCACACTCACTATATCTTACATTGTCACTCAGTTCACCCATACTTCTCAATGCTCTCATCTCTACCCCATTTATTGTACTCTTGTGCGTCTTTTGTCATACCCAACTTTCACTACCCTTAGAGCCACCATATGGCTATTCAAGAAGATGTTCAGAGCACCATTTACCGTATTCCCTGCATTTACTCTCCTTTCAATATCCCTTTCACATCTTCCATCTTTTGTAAATGTAGATCCCAAGTATACAAATTCTTTCACCTCTACATACAATTGTGTAAAAGCATATAAAGGTAACCAAGTTATTAACGTCCTTCAGCTGATTGAAAGAGTATAGAAATTGTTTAATGTTATGCTACATTTATATTTAAATTTATTTTTATCAATAATTAACGTTGAACGTCATATCATTTCAATCAACATAATATAAACCTTAAAATTATGACATGAAATAAACGTTAAACTCGTAAAAACAATGAAACGCCATTTCAAAAATAAATTATGTTGAGTTTTGTTATAAATATTTCTGACTTTTGAATCGGCTTAATTTTTTATTTCGCGTTACTTCCTGCTGTGAATGCCTTTCAATCAATCTTTCGAGAGCAATAAATGTCGCGGCCGCAACTATAACGGCTATTTTTATCGTAATTCGTTAATTAATGAAAAAATATCAAAAGCTGTTAATTACTTTTTTTATGTAGCATTATTTTACTCATTTAATAGTCTTGCTGGCGTAATATTGCTAGTACTTGCTTTACTAATAAAGGTTCCGCCATTCGAACGAGACAGGATGTGTTTTTTTTCTTTCTGACAGGCTAGCGTTTTACTGTGATCATACCTGATGGTAAAGTGATGATACAGTTTAAGATGGAAGCGTGTTAATCTGGCAAGAGACAAGTAACCTCTTATGGTTTCTACTCAAAAAGCACATCTTTTGTTTTATTTACATTCACTTTCAATCCTTTTCTTTTCAAAGCTTGTATTACTTGATCATTAGCGTAAAGTAAACATTTGATGAGTAATTCATTCATTCTTAACCCATACGTATATATTTCTATATATGTATGTGTTTCTTTTAAATCTGTCAAACAGTTATCCATGAAAAGCCATGGTGACGCAACACATCCCTGTCGAACATCTCTTTCGACAGGAAACCATTCTGTGTACACCCCGTTTATTCTGACACAAGCACTAGAACCCTCATAGAGAGACTTCAATGCTTAAATCAGACTACCGCTCACCCCATACGCAGATAACGTTGACCACAGCTCATTCCTCACCACTCGATTGTAGGATAATCTTTAATCATCGTAATATACCCTTACCAATGCAAAATGTTTGGGCCACATAGTAGGACGGTTTCAAAATCCGAAAAGATTTTTAGTCTTTTATATGGCTGTCGATATTTGCAGTGATGGAAATTTAGTGTTGTTATAAATCAAAGTAAGTGTGATAAGAGAACGTTCTGGTATCAAAGAAGATGTAGTGAATAAAATTGGGAAAGGTATGCTTAGATGATTTGGGTACGTAGAGAGAAGACTGACAAAAAGGATTTGTGAGTCAAGAGTGATTGCGAAAGTTGGACGGGGAAGACCAAGGCGAACGTTCCTGGATAAAATCCAGGACATTTTAAATAAGGGCCAGGTCAAGAGTACTCTAAATCCACGAACTTGTACGAAAGGTTCAATGAAAATAAGAAGTGAAGGAGATATGCAAGCATCGTGGCAAGTGGAAAGACGTGGTTTCTGCCAACTCTTATTGGAATGAGGCGTGATGCTAAGTATGTATGTAAAACCTCTCCTAAACTTTGAAACGTCGTAATTTGATATTACTTTAACATAGAAATAACAAAATTTAACCAGTATTCTATCGGGATGAGAAAACTACAAAAAAATCTTGGCATGCGATCTAAATCCAATACGGCTACAGTGGCCGAGATAAACAAAATCACCGTAGTTCTACGCACGCCATAGTATTTCCTTTAAATGTGGCGATACATTGCTCTCTTGTTACTTTAAATTGATAAAGATTTTTGGAAATCAGCCAACACCATTGTTTCTTACAATAAAGTCTTATTCAACAAATATATAGTTCAAGTTTTATTGCTACTAGTGACATACTTTATTTTACAATGCTTGAAGTGTTTTCAGGCAATACTTTATATTATAAATGTTATCTTGGCAAAAATTTGACGGTTTCACAGTCGAAATGGTTTTAGTGCTTCGTATGCAGAAGTCTTATATTTGATAACTGGTAGAATAAATTAAGGAAATTGTATTTCTCTACGTCTGTCTTAGTGTTAATAAAACTAGTGGTCGTTCTGAGCTCGAAATTCGATTATAATTAATTAAAATAATAAGTTTGAACATTATTAAGATTCTATTATTAAGGGCTATACTCAAAAAAAGTTGTTGCAATGATATATTAATATAAAAGGAAAATAAAATTGCACATGTCAGAAGTGAAACTTCTTTGGCAAACTAATTTATAAGTCTTGTATATTTATACAAACTTAACATTTTAGATTTCCAAAACTTAGAAGGAGGGAAAAAGGAAGATATGTTAGAAATTTATGGAATACAAATAATTTATTGAAATTTCAAATGACGAGTTGTATATTAAAATGCCACGTGTTTTTGTCAATATTAGAAATTATTAAATAAATTTTGTTTTTGAATTATGTATATAAGAGTATTTATGAAAAATAGCATTATAAATTATTAATTGACGAGTGGGAAATTAAAATGCCACATGTTATTTGCAAATATTAAAACGACCTAACCTTCACACAAATTCGCATAAAAACCCTGCACATCTTCGTGACGCTAATCAGGCGTTTCATCCGTAAAAAATTTACCCTCATGCGCCTAAAGAAGCTTCACTTCAATAATTCCCTATTTCAGGCGTGCACATCTGGGCCAATTAAGATAATTTTATTGTTGTTTAGTTTTGTTAGGTATTATGAAAGAAAATATTAACAAAGTTATGAAGGAAATCAGACATTTTTAGAAAACTTAACCACCATACTAACCTCCTTAGCTTCTAAAGCAACCTCCTTAGTGCTTTTGACAATACAAACTTTTTTAATGTCATCTTATGGTGTTTGACATAACTTTCAGCGATTGAGATACATGCGTATATAAGATACTAGCTGAACCCGCGACTTGGTCTGCCTTGAATGTTTTTTTCATTGGTTTGAATGGGTAGCATTTTCATTAATTTAGGCAAAATGCTTTACAAATAAAAAACACACGTATAAATACTTCAATGAGTTATTTGCTGTGTCTTACTGCAAAGGGCTTATAGTCCTTTTTCAGGCTCTAGATTATCGCTGTACCAAATTTCAATCAATTTCGTAAAATCCGTTCCTAGCTGACCTCTATTGGGCAATAGGGATATTCCTACCAAATTTCAAGTCTCTACGCCTTATAGTTCCAGAGATATCGTGATGAGTGAATAGGTATCTGGATATCTCTTTTATATATATAGATATGCGTGCGTGTGTTAGGTTTTTTTTATTGTTTTAATGAATATTTTATGTATTATTTTTAAAATTATTAGCGTTATCCACTCTTCAATATAAATTATAAATGTGGGGAATTTTATAATCCTCCATCCGCGCAATTTTAGTAAAGAAGTATAAAGCTTTTGCTTCACGTATTAATGTATATATTTCCTTTTATTTAAATATAATGATTATTAGGACTGGTTGATAAAATTTTGGTTTTGGCGTCCAAATTTATGTAAATATTGGCCATTCTTTATTCAAGTAGGCTTTAACAACACTATTGTATCCTTGAATAGTCATTTTCTCATATTTTTATTTAAGTGTGTGATTGATGTTGATATTATAAAGGAACTTATGAGCTAACGATGGTTTCTTCGCGCTCAGTTTTGAGAAGAACCCACAACTAATTCAGTCGATTATTGCAATGTAAAATTAATTTTCTTTATTTAAGTTCTAGAGATTTATGCATTCCTATGTTTTTATATAGTCAACCTAACTATAATGCGATTCTTCAGTTGGTTTTTAAATTTATTATATAGTCTCTAGAACGTTTTCTGGAAGTTTATTATAGAAACATATACAGGCTACTTTAAATGAATTGTCAGTTTTGATATGACAAACACTTTACGTATTTAAATTTTGTCTACATGTACAGATTTAAACGTTGGTTATGAGGGTTGGACACCTCATAATGCAGTGCTCCTCTGGAATGGAACAAAGGCGATTTAGTACCAAATTGTAATCTAAGGGAATAGTGTAGCAATTCCCAGTTTCAATCTAACACCAATCTGACCACCGTCGTCTCATCAAAGCGAACTGTCCTCGCCCGAGGCGTTCAATTGTGTCTCTTGTCATCTCGTGTTAAATCTACCGTATTTCTGAAACTTATTTTGTTTTATTTATGAATTCATCTGAAACTATATGTCAAGCTTAGTTGTAATTCATTATAATATAATAGGAATATCGTTCCATTCTAATTTCTGCTCCAAATGTTTTACACCGGAGACTACTCGACATTGAAATGCACTCCCTCTTCAAATTTGACGCGTAACCACTTAATTAAAATCTAGTAAAATCTCTACTTCTTCTTTAAATAACAATGACGACTTTATTTGTATATATCAATATGTATATTAGTTTATATTTGTTGTAGTTTATGTATCGTTTATATATAGTATAAAATGATTTCAAACGTACATTGCCTTCATTTTATACAACAGAACATATTATAAAATTAAACAGCCAAACACTGAAAAAAAACTCTTTCTTAATGATCTGGACTGTAATATAAACACACACACATACATGTAAACACACACACACACACTATCATTTATATTGTATTTATATCTTATCTTATATTATGGATTACTTTTATATTTAGTTTTCATTTTCTAGTATATATGTATGTTAGTACATACATGCGTAGCATCACGCCTCATTCCCATAGGGGTAGGCAGAGACAACATCCTTCCACTTGCCACGATCCTTGCATATCTCCTTCGCTTCTTTCATTCTCATTAAACCTTTCATACAAGTTCGTCGGTTTAGAGTACTCTTGACCTGGCCGTTATTTAAAATGTCCTGGATTTGGTCCAGGAACGTTCGCCTTGGTCTTCCCCTTCCAACTTTCGCATTCACTCTTGACTCATAAATCCTTTTTGTCAGTCTCCTTTCATTCATTCTCTCTACATGCCCAAACCATCTAAGCATACCTTTCTCAATTTTAGTCACTACGTCTTCTTTTATACCACAACGTTCTCTTATCACACTATTTCTTACTCTGTCACTCAGTTTTAATCCACTCATGCTTCTCAACGCTCTCATCTCTACCGCATTTATTTTACTTTTGTGATTCTTCTGCCATACCCAACTTTCACTACCATACATAAGTGTTGGCACCAACACTCCAGCATGCACTGCCAGTCTAGCCCTTTGAGACACCATCTGGCTATTCATAAAAGCATGCAGAGCACCATTTACCATATTCCCTGCATTCACTCTCCTTTCGATATCACTTTCACATGTTCCATCTTTTGTAAATTTAGATCCCAAGTATACAAATTCTTTCACCTCTTCCACTTGTTCCCCATCTATCAAAATATTGCCATTCATCATAGATTCATCTCGTTCAAAAAGCATAACTTTCGTTTTGTTTACATTCACTTTCATTCCTTTCCCTTTCAAAGCTTCATTCATAATATTTAGCATCTCCTGTAGCTCGTTAGCGGATGACGCAAGTATTACTTGATCATCAGCGTAGAGTAAACATTTGATGAGTAATTCATTCATTCTTAACCCATACATACTTTCTTTTAAATCTGTCAAACATTTATCCATGAATAGGTTGAACAGCCATGGTGACGCAACACATCCCTGTCGAACACCTCATTCGACAGGAAACCATTCCGTGTACGCTCCGTTTATTCTGACACAAACACTAGAACCCTCATAGAGAGTCTTCAATGCTTGAATCAGACAGCCGCACACCCCATACGTAGATAACGTTGACCACAGCTCATTCCTTTCAAAGCTCAAGTAGGTTAGGCGTATAATATATTATAAAATAGAGAAGTCACTGACCCCTAACTCACGGGCTTACCTAGTTTTGGGGTCCAGGGTATTTTAATTATGTACCTTTCTTTTATATGCCCGAAAAATAAAGTTATTAGTATTTTCTTTGCTCTTTAGGTTATCTTAAAGGTATCCCTAATAATAAGATAAGATCGACTTTTATCAAGCCAAATTTTACTCTACCTAGTCTGTAAGAGTGGTGTACAAGATAATAAATAAACAAAATCTTTAAAATATTGTTCGCGCCATCTGTAATCTTTCCGAAGTACTAACTCGCTAACTATCGGAAAGCGGCGCATCTGCACGCGTTAGAGGGCGTCTCCTGCGCCGTTTATATCGTATGCCGCTAAAATGTTGTAAGTCTGTGACTCTGTCTGTCAACGACGCGTCGTAGAAGCAAAAAGGGTCCCGCCTCGTGATTTTTTAGTGAAAAGGTGTAGTTTCCACGCTGTTTATTGGTTTTGTAATTGCGATTGGTGAAGTCGTCGCGTTAAGGACCGAATAGAGTGCCCCCCTTCCTCGAGTTATACGAAACGCGGCCGTTCCACGCGACCACAGGTAATTCCGACCCACGTGTGCCTTAGTCTTGGAACATTTCTGTGCCTGGTGGTGCACGGGTCCGCCTAGGAGTGGATACGGAAGACCGGCGTCGTCGATAGCGGCACTCCGCGTCGCCTTGCAGGTCATACACACACATAGCACACACTACACGATCACAGAAACACCCCTCATGAACAGCCAACTGCCAGGAGGCGTCGCCACCCGAGCTAGGTGCCGATTCACATTTGTGTCGACCCAGGAGCGAACAAATTTGAATTCTCCTCTCACCGTCGACAATAGTCGAGGCCCTCTCATCACCATCACCAGGGTGGTGATTAGTGGTAGCCTCCTTCGACCGGCCACTAACAAATATAATATACGTGCAAGTACGTCTGTGCACACTTTAATATGAGTATTAAAGTTCGGTGACCGACCGCTGTGCTTTTTACATTCAATTGAAAAAGTAATAATAATGTTTAGTAAAAAAATAGCTTGTTATAATAGTTATATCTAAAAGATAAAAGTGGTTACTGTAGGTAGTACTGTACTTGAATCATTCTCCTATTGCTGAGGACTTCATTAAAGTCAGTTAACTACACACACCGGCATATTAAGAGGAACTTAAAAAAAGTCCATAATTTAAAAAATATGGTTTTATTATAAAACCTACTTACTACACTTGTTTTGTTATTTAAAGTTTCATATGTTTTAAGTAAAATGAGATCACATTAAGAACACATTTTGCGATTAAAGACTCTTTCTGAAAAATGGTACATTTTTGAACTTCTTATGTAACTGGGAAAAGTGAAAATTAATGTTAAAATAACTATTAATTAAATTAGAAAAATGGTGATTAATATCGCGTATTTCCTCCTATTGTTCTCATTAAAGTTTCTACCCATGAAGGCATACTGAGAATGATGTTATCGATGATCTCCTGGGATAGTCTCCGCTATTCCTACTACGGCGATTCGCAGTTCACCCACGTTGGCAGGAGCTGGAATTCTGGACTTAACTTTTCTTTTCAGCAAGTCCCAAACGTCATCTATTGGGTTCATATCCGGTGATCTCGCCGATCACTCCATAACAGTGTTATTCATATCATTAAGATATGCTTGAGTTACCCGAGCGGTATGCGGCCAAGCATTATCCACTTTAACAAATCAAAAGAACTGTAGTAAGTAGACTTTAAAATAAAACCATATCTTTTAAATCATGGACTTTTTTTGTGTTCCACTTAATATGCTAGTGTGTTTATGTTGAAATATTTAACCGAACAGATAGAGGAATCGACTTAATTTAATACTATTTAAAGATACACAAAATAGCTCTAGAGTTCTATAACATACGAGTATACATTTATTTTAGATTTTTTAACGTAAGATATACAGAAACCATTATTTCTACATATATCCGCTATAGACGAAATCGGTAACTATGCGAGTAACACCGTGGCGAAAAGCGAGTATCTTAAACATTGTCTTTCTATTTTACTTTCATTTTCAAATAATCAAAAGGTGTTCATAAATATTTTCCATTTAAAAAGTCAACGAAAGGTTTAAATAAAACGACAGCTTCTATCACATTAAATTACGGTTAATTTAGCTGATTATTTCAAAATTATATGATACTTTACCTACATGTAGGAAAATTATTGTAAAATAAATAAAAAATAATAAAATTTTATGATACATTTATTGACCGTCTTATTACAAAAACATTTTACATACTAGGTATAAACGTACTTAATCAACACAGTAACTACTATGAAATGGACATCTATTTAATACAAATATCTTGGAATTTACAAATGTCTTTAACCTAACATTAACAATATCAGCTTTATCTGGTACTGTAAGATAAATATTTGTTTTTTTTATAGATATAGGTCGATGATAATTAATTTTAAAATTAGGTATTTTAGGTCGTTTTTTGTTTATTCAACAACCATGCCCCCACAGATACTCACAGGGCACGGTTGTGTCGCAGAGTATCTGTGTCGAATAGGATAAGAGCAAACGCCTCAATATCACCACTGCGGATGGGAACAAGAAGACGCCGAGCACATCCTGGAAGAGTATCCTGCATGAACCTCAGAACGTCGTCGTTTGGACAGTGAAATTGGGAACGGCCTCTTCCTATCAGTCGTTTTAGCGAAGATGCTAGAGAAGGAGGCTTCGTGGAAGGCGATGGTCTTCTTCTGTGAATCTGTCATGATCATGAAGGAGAGAGCTGAGCAAGAGCGGGAAAGAGCCACAATTTCCCAGAGACGGCAAAGACCGGTGTCGGTCTGTTGAAAGACAGATATTACATATCCCTGATAGTGGGACCTTGGAGTCGCGAGCGGTTACATAAGGGGTTGTGCCCCTTTTTTTTAACACCCAAACGACTCCAGGAAGACGGCAGGGTAATTTGGTCTTAATAAGCCGTGGCAGCACCTATTGCCAGCAAGAGGTATCGCCTAATAGGAGGAGCTTGAAAAGCACAACGTGGCGGGGGCCCCGGTGAATTTTCCGGAGATCCCGGGGCTCTCCGTTATACGTAGAGGTAGGCCACCGGGAGGGTGTTAGTGGAAAATACCACATAACCCGATCTATCCTTCGAAAAGGTCGGGTATCTTCCAAAGATTTCCCCCTCGACAAAAAAAGGTATGTTTCAGGCTAATTTTTACATGATGGCTAAGACCTCAGACCAAGATAGAAAGAAAAGCCCAAACTCTTGATGTAGTCATAGAGTACTTTTGTATAAGAGTCCGGTATATAGAGGCTATTGCTTTGAGGCCGGTATCCTAAGGACTTTGTGCAATAAAGCTGAGGATTTTGGACTTTTAGTCCGAGAGTCCCTGGGGACATAGACAAAGCCTAAAACTGGGGGACGTCATAAATCGAGGATCTTGTCTTTGTAAGAATAAAGAGCGTGTGAATTGTAGAAAAATCTTTCAAAACTTAATTGTAGAAGCTTCAAAATATAATATGTTTAAAGTATAAAATTGCATATCAAGTCTTTCATATCTTTCAAAAAATTCGACGTAGAATTTAATACCATTCCAGTTATCTTAGAAATTATAATATAATTTAATTTTTTTTCTCTCTGGTATTTTACCCAACTCTCCCTACTAGTAAAGCTATAGTTCTCTTCAGCGGTCATTATTATTACAAAATATATATATTGGTTTGGATAAAAACGTGGTGGTAATATATAATACATCAGTTCATTTACAGGTTTTGACAGTTCCAAGGATTTTTAAAATAATTGGTAAAGTAAATGTTTTTTTGCTGGTTTTATTTCCAATTTAAATGTAAGTGCCACGTCATAGTTATTTACAATACTAAAGTTTATACTGTTTTAATCTTTTTATTAAAGGTATGACTTTTTAAAATTTTATTGATTGAAACGGTCACCCATATCATTTATTAGTTAATATCCTGTGTCCGTCTGGTCAATTTTTATCCGGGAAGTTTGCGGGCAACTCGCCAACATCCGTGTAATGTGACACGTTCCAGACAAAAGGCTGAGTCCTGCCTTGCTTACTAATATTAACGCTCATACAGTTTTCAAACAATTTTTTAAACGTTATTACATTTCTTTTAATATAAATAAACAGGCAAATGTCTCTAAGGATACTAGGATGTTTTTGGACTTTCGTTCTGTGTATACATCCTTCTGTATACCGTCGAATCTACTTAAACTAAGACATGAGCATTGTTTACAGGCTTTTGCAAAGGTGAGTGTACAGAAAGATTTTGAGGATATCACGGTTAACGGCAGGGCAGACATCTTAAATACCTGGGTCATCTAATGCGTTACAAAAAGTATGAACTTCTCTAGGAGTTAGAACAGAAGATAGAAACTTGAAGAACCTCTGGAAGAAGGCAAATTTCGTGGCTTAAAATCATGATTAGATCTTCGTTTCTTTCAAATGCATCTAAATTTACGAGCGGCCCAAATAATAGGCGACCTTTTACAGGAGATGGTACTAGAAGTAGAAGAAGAGATACATTGTCCTAAGCGATGTAATATTCTAGTAGACAGAAACAGTGTAATAACCAAAGTGATAGATGACCTGGATGCGAGTCCAGGGGGTTCTGTTATTTCGTTAAAGGAGCTACATGATAGGCAGAGGGAGAACGCTGTATACACTTCTTTTCTTCGGCGCAGGTGGTTGAATACTTCTCCTGCAACCTTCCTGATTTCCCAGGAAATCTTCCGGAGTATCAGGGTAAATTGCGTTTACCGTCCCTCTGGTGCTCCACTAAAGAATTAGGAGGGTATCGCTGGATTTTATTGGGTAGCTCGGCTGATAGTGAATCTTACACTCTTGGTTAGATTTTAGGTCTGATAGGGATGTGTAATGGCATCTCCCAGCGGAAAAAAAATAAGGCAACTGGTGGGTTGAAGACTTATTGCCTATTACATAACATCATGAAAAATTGTTTTGATACGCAGAAATTTGGAAATAATTTAAGTTATCGGTTACATCTTCGTAGTTTAATTTTCCAAAATTTCAATAATCATATGCTAATAAAAAAATTACTGCTTACAATATTAATAAATTACATGTTGCGATGCAGTTAATTAATATTATAAATAAAATATATTTTGTCCCTGTATTATATTCATTTATATACATTCTTATTGATAATTTTTAAATGACGTATCTACTTATCTAAATCCATATAAACATCGAAAAATAAATACATTAATGTAACATACACTACTGATTACTTAAAAACATCGACATGATCTACATTTAATAATAAAAATTACTTCTATACATTCAATAAATACATTGCATATTTATATAAAATTCAATTTCAACGTATTTAAAGTATTATAGTACAAGAGATCACTGTTATTTCTCTCGAATACTTAAAATTTATTCAGTTTGGTAAAATGTGGCGTTAACTTTTCTATATATTACGTACCTTACTTAAATATAACGTCCTACTTCTGTGTACAGATCTACTTTCTTATAGAACAGAACATTTGGAGCTAAAACCCAACACGCTGTTTCATTGTAGATTAAGAAGTTACACCAAACGGTTAGCCACTAGATGTACAGGTTTCCTGACATTGGTTTTCTTCAATGATTTAAATAAAAATTTTAGGCATATGAGATTTTATAAATAAAACTTAATGATGCAACTCCTGATTTGACAAGTTGTGTTTTTATGAAAGAATCCTCGTATGTAGCTACTAATCAAATCAAATCAAATATATTTTATTGCAAGATCAAGTGTACAACACACAATCTACCATACAATGGCGTGCAACATCTATAATAGGACAAAATAATATTATTTTGAAATAATTGCTTCATCCTTATGGCAGGTATTTACATTTTAAAAATAATATTCACATTAATAAATAATATTACAGTTTTATATGAAAACGTATCAAAACAGTATGAGTGAGCTTAAAAACTGCGTCTCGTATGAATTATTTTATTTATTTTGACTTTCATTTAAGTAGTCCTTAATACAGTAATAACATTTAGATATTAGCCATTTTTTCAATTTATGTTTATATATATTAATATTATTTATGTCTTTAAGAGGGTTAGGTAATTTATTATAAATTTTAACAGACATGACGTGACAGTTTCTATCATAAAGCTGTGTTCTTGTACTGGGTCTAACTAAATGATTATGAAATCTAAATCGCCTAAATTGTGTCCCATTATACCGTTTTTCAAACTGGTCTAAATGTGTTTTTACATACAAACACACTTCATATATATATAGGGAAGGTACAGTTAACACATTTAGTTCTTTAAAAAGAGTTCTCCAGGAAGTTATTGGACTTACATCGCAGATACTTCTAATACATCGTTTTTGAGCTATAAACACCTTATCAATATTACTAGAATTTCCCCATATAAATATGCCATATCGGAGTAGAGAAGAAACATATCCATGATAAGCCTGAATAGCCGTTTTTTTGTCTGTTATTTTTGCTAATTTCCATATCGCAAAAGAAAATGAGCTGATTTTCATAGAAAGACGATTTATATGTTCCGTCCATGAAAGTCTATCATCCAGTTCTATACCTAAAAATTTAATACTATTTGTTTCATTGATGGATTCATTTTTATATCTAATATTAAGTTTTTGTTTCGTGCCATTTTTATTTATAAATTGGATATATTTTGTTTTAGTAAAATTAAGTTTTAAGTTGTTTCTGTCTGACCAATTTACGACATCTGTAATCGTATTATTTATTTCATTGTTATAAACGTTTATATTATTACAAGGTATTACTATAGATAAATCGTCGGCAAATAATGTGCATTTGTAGTTTGTTATATTTGGTAAATCGTTGATGTAAATTAAGAATAGAAGTGGACCCAATATACTTCCCTGTGGTACACCTACTTTTTTAAATCTTACTTCGGATTTCACTGTTTCTTCAACATTACGATTATTTATTCTATTTATTAGAACATGCTGTTTCCTATTACTAAGGTAACTTTTGAGCCAGTCGTTGGCTACTCCTCTCAAACCATAGCTGTTACATTTATCAAGAAGTATTCTATGCGAAACATAATCGAATGCTTTACACATATCAAAAAATAAGACAGATACTGGCTTCTTATTATCAATACAAATTAATATATCTTTAATAAGCGTAAATATTGCTATAGTAGTTGATTTGCCTTTTTGAAACCCGTTCTGCTCTTTTTTCAAAATATTATATTTGTTTAAGAAGTTTGTCATTCGTGTGTGCATGGCTTTTTCAAATATTTTAGATAGTATGGGAATAAGTGCTATGGGCCTATAATTATCAATATTGTCTTTTTTTCCTTTTTTAAATATTGGTTTAACCATGGTGATTTTCATTTTATCCGGAAATATGCCATTTTTTAAAGATAAGTTTACTAGGTAATTTAGTACAGGGGCTAATTGCATTACAGTTGCCTTAATTATCTTTGTCTGGATCATATCGTAACCTACAGAGGTGGTTGCCTTAAGAGATTTAACTATTTTGATAATTTCGTAAATGTCAGTAGGATATAGAAAAATATTAAAATCAATTGGATTTATTGTATTAGTACAGATTGTGGAAATTTTTTCATGAGAATTTAATAAGTCAATAAAATTGTTATTAAAATTGTCTGCCATATCTTGTGGATCATTTATTATTTTATTGTTTATTGTTATATGTTCAATATTTTTCAAGTCCTGTCTGTGGTTATTATTATTAATGTTAATTAAATTCCAAGTAGCCTTACATACATTGTCTGCTTTTGTTATAAATTTAGAATTAGTCAACTTTTGTGCTTGATATATACATTTTTTTAAAATTTTAACGTAATTTAAATAATTAGCTTTAGTATTTTCATTTGATGTTTTATAATATGTATATCGTAGTTGCCTTTTTGTAGAAACTGATTTTTTAATGCCTCTAGATATCCATCCGATGCCTTTTTGTTGTGATATTTTAATTCGGTACACTGGAAAGCATAGATTATAAAATAACATTATTGTGTCATGAAATGTGTTAAAGGCATCATTTAGGTTATCATTTGTGAAAACATCTGACCATTTGAGACCACTGAGACAGTCAGAGAATTTTTCTATGTTGTTCCTGGAGAAATCGTGACTGTATCGAAAGTAAGTTTTAGGAGGCATAGTCCCTTTTAATTTAAAAGTCAGAGTTTGAGCCATGTTGTGATCAGAGAGATACAAATTATAACATTAAGCGTAACGTTTCATTAATATTTTTCTTTTATCCACCACTCCCTACCAACGAGTACTCCACTATTTTGGTCATATCGCCCGAAAGCAGCCTGATAACCTGGAAAAACTGGTTGTGATAAGGGTCAAGAAAATAGACAACCTCTTGGATCACCTACCCGTTGGTCCGACCAAATGAAGAGAATCATGCTTCCAACAGCCCAATAAGAAGCCGAGAATAGAGAGACACGGAAGCAGCTAGCCCATAACCACTAAGGTGTATCAAAGTAGGCACGATCTTCGGCTATGAAGTATACGGAAATGATGATGATTCTTATAACAAATAAGTTCTCACCAAAAAACAGAAGGATAGACTAAAAAAATGTAACTATTGTTTTCAAGGTGAAAATTTTATCCATCGCTTTAAGTTTTGTCGTCCGTCTATCGCTAGTTGCATTACAGATCGCGGAGTAAGGGTATAGTGAAAGACGCTTGGCAGAGTAACCAAGGTCAATATGTCCGCGTCCATGGCACACATCAGCTTTTTCACGTGCATCGTAGTTTCTTAAAACGACACAATGTTCTTATAATAAGTAACGTATATACATTCCTTTGTCTTTTGGCTGCGATTAATTTGATATCACATATAACGTTTCTCTATTCTATGTCTAACAATAGTAATTGTTGTATTTAGCAAATACAAGTTTCAAGTTACCGCTGATGTATTTTCTTTTATACAAGATAAAAGCGTTACATATTTGCTTAGTTTATTACACTAACTAAAAAAGCAAATCCTTTTCTTATTTAGACTGGTGAGAGCTATTTTACTTCTTATGATTTCTATATAGCATTCGTTTTTAATTGCTGATAGATCAACGCTTGACTGTGATAAGTGAAAAAAAGGCTATTTAGTTCTTATCGTTTCTACATAATATTGTAACGGACCGCTTACTCTTTGTTTGGCGGTATACGTCTAGCCACGGCCGAAGCCTCCCACCAGTTCAGACACAGACAAATTGAAAAATATAAGTTGGGGATCGAACTCGGTACCTCACACGTAAGTTATATTTTTGTTCGTCTGTACAATGCATTTTTTCATCTATATCTTATACTATGTAATAAAAGTGAAACTAAACGTATAAAATCGCAAAAATCAAACAATTCACAAATCGCATTCACATAATCTCATTGTTTATTTATAACTAGCAATACGCCCCAGTTTTACATGGATAGTAGAGTACATTATGCCTACATATTATTTGTCTTATGACCGCAACAGTTTGATGATTGAGTTTGAAATTTAACGTAAAGTATTTTCAATATATGATACAGATGATAACTTAAACACGTATTAAACTATTTATTTATATACAACATTGATAACTTCTGCGCGATTACGATCGGCATCGGAGTCGAGGGCGTATCAAGGGATTTCGATTATTATTAAGTGTTTTTGCAATAACTTTAAAGATATTATCAATATAAAATAATTAAGATAACTAACGTATCAGACGTTAGTTGAGAGAAATATTACTACCCATATAACTATCGCACTGTACATGATCATTGTCTATGAAGATAAAATAGATATAATGAGTTAATCTTAAACATAGTTGTATGGCATAAAGGACTTACTTTTAGATCTATAATAAAGGAATATTCCAGTATACATTTTTTTGTTATATCTCTATGTGATTGGGCGTTATTTTCCATGAAAGCCAAGTGACATGATTTTTTTCGACACTTCAAACAATTATCGTTAAATTCCAATCAATGGAAGCAAATCCTTGACAAACTATATATATAAACATTCGTTAATAATCGCTCTAGCTCTTCGTGGTAACTTTATGAAAATCTATTCAGTAATTTCTGAGTTTATTGTGAACAAATAGACGCGATACAGGACTTTGATTTATAATATGTAAGGATTATTAACACAATATTCTCTTTTCTCGACGCCCTTGTCATCTAAAAATCTTCGAAAATCTATATTATTAATAAGAATACTTTATTTTTAAGGGTTAATTGCCCAGTGAATATTATTATTGAGTGATTAATTACAGAAATGTATCAGCAGGCCTCCTTTGTGTCTCGGGATGGCAATTGTTGTTGGTCGGCAATTGATTCTTGGGTAGATTTAGGCGGACTTTACGAGAGCTCCCGTTGTATTGTTGCAAACGTTGCTGTTGATTCTTGATGCTGTTGTCTTTGATCTGTATTAAAATAAACATAGTTCATTATACAAATGAATTCACAAAGGGCCTGATATCAATTATATAAAATCAAACTAAAGAATTTTCGAGTTTTTAGGTATTAAGCTAGTTCTTTCTTCATTAGTAAAATACTGTAGGCTTTGCTGGGTTCAATACCTAACAGGATAAATTTGGGAAGTGGTATGCTTTACTTTGATTGAATTTAAAATAGTGGGAGACTTCGGGTGTCTCTAGCTACCACCTTAACATTAAAGATGTGCTGTCAATCAAAAGAAAATTGCGTCCTGGTACGACGCTGGGTAGAAACCTCTTATCTGTTTATTATAATACCATCTTATACTTTATTATCACTTGCATTGAAGCGAAATCGCGAACCACATCAAACCTTAACCTGTTGTCAATAAATATATCAGTTGTTATTAATAAGTAAATTCAAATATTTGTACTTAAAAACCTTGACAAATTTATGAGAAAGAATATTGTGTTTATAACGTACAAACAATCATATTACTAAATTTTGTAAGCTACTACTAAAATCTCATTTTGAGGTAACTGTAAACAATCTCGTAATAAAATCCCAGAAGTTAAAGAAATATCTGTCAATAAATCTAAGGATTTCATTAAACATAACTTAATGAAATCTCTCATATATATTTTTTTAGAAAAAAATTGGATATTGATATTAACTTGAATAATATTAATGGTGATGGTAAATAAATATCCAAATGAGTTTCGTGTGAGATTTTCTTAGACGCAAGGGACAATCTTATCTATAAACTTTAATCCTTTCTTAAATTAAACCTCTTCTACTCAAAAAGCGAAATTCGTTTTAATGCCTAGCCTTAAAAAAAATTGAAATCTATAATCTTTCGGATCCAAAACTATTCTATCTCACATAGGACTAAGGAATACATTTTTAAACACTGACAGTTCACTGCATGTATATATTAGAAAACTTATTGTATGTACATAAAAACATTGACTCTTTTAATAAAAAGATTGAATGTACATCATATAACTTACGAAACCAAAACAAACTTGTTATAAATTCTAGTATGCTGCATAAAATTAACAACTCATTTAAGGGTAACTGTATACGTTTCTATAATAAACTCCCACAAGACGTTCTAAAGATGTCAATTAATAAATTTAAAGTCTTTGTTAAAAGAAAGTTGATAGAAAAATCGTATTATAAGTTGCAAGATTACCTAGACGATAGAAACGCTTGGGAGTGAACAAATTGGTCTAATTTTAATTAAAATATAGTAAACTAATTTGTTATTGTAATGATGATGGTAAAAAAAAATACCCGACTGAGTTTGTTGTGGGTTCTTCTCGGATCAGGGCGCGAAGGAACCCTCGTAACTTTAGATTTTAAGCCGATCTTGAGTACCGTCATCAGATGTATATTAGAATCAGAGTGTGGAAAAAAATATAATTTGACGATTCAAAAGTGCTGTAATATGCTTACTTGAATAAAGATATTTTTGATTTGATTTAACGACCTTAGAAAGGACACAAAGAGCTTTATTGATGGTAATGTACTTCAAACCTTTTCGCTTACCTACCTTTGATCTATATAATGCATCAGAAGTACAACTCGGCAATTGTATATTTCCAGTTACATTTTGTAACACGTGATTTTATTGTCTATTGTTATCAGCTAAAGTGTTAACTAGTGTAATACTGTGATAGTAAAATACAAATTAATA
>JACTOM010000110.1:6457963-6477785 GCA_015832385.1 Elymnias hypermnestra | reverse complement strand
TTTATGAATAGCCAGATGGTGTCTCAAAGGGCTAGACTGGCAGTGCATGCTGGAGTGTTGGTGCCAACACTTATGTATGGTAGTGAAAGTTGGGTATGGCAGAAGAATCACAAAAGTAAAATAAATGCGGTAGAGATGAGAGCGTTGAGAAGCATGAGTGGATTGAAACTGAGTGATAAAGTAAGAAATAGTGTGATAAGAGAACGTTGTGGTATAAATGAAGATGTAGTGACTAAAATTGAGAAAGGTATGCTTAGATGGTTTGGGCACGCAGGGAGAATGAATGAAAGGAGACTGACAAAAAGGATTTATGAGTCAAGAGTGAATGCGAAAGTTGGAAGGGGAAGACCAAAGCGAACGTTCCTGGACCAAATCCAGGACATTTTAAATAACGGCCAGGTCAAGAGTACTCTAAACCGACGAACTTATATGAAAGGTGTACTGAGAATGAAAGAAGCGAAGTAGATATGCAAGGATCGTGGCAAGTGGAAGGATGTTGTCTCTGCCTACCCCTATGGGAATGAGGTGTGATGCTATGTATGTATTTATAGGCATTTTGGTACAATAAATAAAAACTGATGGAAAAACCTTGTTAATCTTTAATCCATTAATTTAAGAAGATTAATTGTATGATCACAAACTACGTATATCTTATTGTATAATTCTTATGTCTGTAAGTATGTCATTGAACTACTCCTAAACATCTGGACCGATTTATCTGAATTTTTTTGTGAATCTTCAGGTGGATTAGAGAATGGTTTACCTTTATAATTCGTATTAATAAATAATGTTTTTACCCATACCACCGTCGGGAATAAATCCTAGTAAAGATAGCAGTTATTACATGTATAATATTATTCATAACGACGTGACATTTATGAATACTAGTATATTTGGTGATCACTATATAATGAAACAGAAACGACCATGAATATAAAAGTAGGACTGTTGTAAATATTCATTACGGTATGTAATTTTGGGTCTTATCCTGGCATTGTACCAAGGATTTTATAGCCTCCCGGGGAAAAGTACTATACGGAGAGAGAGAAAAAATTTTTGAATAAGAAATGTATTTGTGGACCGTCATTAGTTTCTCGTAATAAAGTGGAAAGATTTTCTTATATTAAGTCTGGCCAAATAATGATAATGATAATTGAATGAAATATTTCGTGCGCTAATAATTTTATTATTTTAACTTATGGACAAAGTTAGTAGAGTGACTAATGTTCCATAAAATACATATACTATTATAGTAAGAAATAAATATTTGCAGAACTAGAGGTTTTAATAAAGCGTCAAAAGTGCTATGATGATACATAAATGGCTTAGTCTTTTGGCTTAAAAAGGCTCTTATTTTAACTAACATTTATACCAAGATATTTATTGGTATTGATACAATATTTGTACTGCAGAAAAAGAGCTGTGAAGGTTGTGTAAGAGTTTAAGATAATGGCTAAGAGAAAGAGAGCAATGAATCTAAGAGAAACAGTCTACTGTGTATATATATTAGATCTAAAATATATGGATAAATACGAAAAAGTTTCATTGTACTTCATGTTATATAAGAATTATAAAATAAAGTAGTCATAAATGCTAATTGGTTTACTATTAGGGATTGTTTTTTATGTTTAAAGTAAAGTCATTACAATAAGAAGAGGAAGAAAAGCTGGCCCTTTGTCAAAGAAAAATCGAAAGAAGCATGTTAGGATTAAAACTCAAAGACAGAATAAATAACAAAGTAATACGAAAAAGAACTAAATTAAAAGACATTAAAAATCATCAGAGCATTAAAATGGAAATGGGCAGGACATGTATGCAGACTAATTGACACAAGATGGACTAAGAAAGTGACAGAATGGATTCCCAGAGATAAGAAAAAAGAGGGCGACAAAGGAAAAGATGGAGAGATATCTTTAGGGAAAGAGTAGGTCCAGACTGGATGCGTCAAGCCAGAGATAGAGCTAACTGGAAGAATTTGGGGGACCCCTACGCCGAAGAGGCGACTTTTACGCCAGACTAATTATATGATATAAATGACTACTTGACTAAATACATTAAGAATATAATTATTGACATTGAAATTTAAAATATATATTAAAAATTAAAATTAACCAGGACAAAACAGGTCATAATTTGCAAGATTACTGTTTATTTAATTATATTATCAATTGTACTGGAGACATTTTAAAAGTATACATTTGTACGCGTAATAGTGAATAAAGGCTTTTATTTTTATTATCATTACAATAAACATCTAGAATACCTTCTAGAGATATTACGATTGGTTTAAATTTCATAAACTAAATTGAAATAGTAGTGTTATAATGTTCATAAAAGTTCTTCTCAGAACTGGGTGTAAATAAAACCTCATATCTTGAGATTTTAAGTCGCTCTTAATCACATTCATGACGACTAGTTTTGACGATTTATAGTTGCTGTAAAATCCTGCTTAAATTTAGAAGTTTTAGCTTTTGAATAGTTATACTTTACAGGCAGTTTTAGAATGACTATATACATTAATTTATACATTTAATGGAGCTATGTAAAATGAACATCAGTTAACTTACTATCAGGTGAGGTAATCAGGAGAGCTATCATATTTCAATAAAGCTTGTATTTATAAAAAATCTTTCTTTATAATCTTCATTTTAATGCAACAGAAAATATGTTAATACAGACACACTAATTTTAAATAATAGATAGTGATCGTTTCAAAATAAGTATTCATTTTTATCTCTTTCTTAATTATATAACCAAGCTATTCCAAATAAATTTATATGCTCTAATAAGCAAAATAAATTGCGTATTCTTATTTAAAATTTGCCTATGTAAAATGAAAGGAAAAATATTGGACTACTTAAAAGCCTATCTAGGTTATAACAATAACATAATGTAGTATATAATCGTAATAACTTGATAGAGTTTTAAGTAGTTATATAAAAAAAGAGTCATCTAAATAAAAACGTTTTATTCGTTTAGTCAGATTAGATTAAAATATAATTAAAGGAATTAAAGGGAAAAAAAGATCTTACTCAAAAAAGATCTCAAAGTTAAAAAAAAAATTAAGTTTTTCATTAGGGGTATTTAAACATTGATAAATACACACACATGGTTATGGATACATACATGCACTCTCTCTCATTAATTCACACACACACACACACACACACACACACACACACACACACACACACACACACACACACACACACACACCGCGCGCGCGCGCACGCAAATTTGTTTTGGAGGACAGCCTTCCAAGGTAATTACGTTGAAGGGCTGTATCCTCCTTCTATGAGTCTGTCATCTTATCGAAGGAGACATTAGAAAGGGAAAGGGAGATTGCCGTCGATGCTCCTCCTGGCCGCTGGAGGAGAAGGGGTGCCAGAAGGCTCCGCTTTGCTCATTTTCACCCCATTCCTTGAACTTTTGAGTCGGCGTGTCAGCGAGCATATAGATGAAAAGGGTTCCGCTAAGTTTTTAGTGGGTATTCTGGTGCAGCCAGCGAATCCCACACTGGAGGGAGATTAACTTAATCCAACGTGCGCAAAAGAATTTCCCAGCGAAAAAGAAAAATATCGCAATGTGACTCCGAAATAGGATCACGCAGTCAAAAGTTATGAGGTAACAAACATAAAAAAAAATATAGACCAATTGATAACCTCCTCCTTTTTTGAAGCCGTTTAAAAACTAGAAAGACTCTGACCCCTAAGTCACGAGTTAACCTAGTTTAGGTGTCCAGGGTAATCTAATATTGTTTTTCTTTTATGTTCAAATAAATAAAGTTATTATTTACCCTTATGGTGAGTTCGTGACGTGTTCGTCGATGTGATGACGTCAGCATCTCTGTATGTGCTCTGGATTCGTTCACAGCGAAGCCTTCTTCTGCTCTCATACACCACAGCCATTTGTATGGTGGGATATTCCTATTATAAGTTAAAAAAAAATTATTTGGAGTGAAAGAGAGAATGAAAATCCATCACCAGGATCAACCAAATAAACTCTCTCATACAATTAATTGTAAATACACTACACAAATTATTACTTTATGATTTTAAACAATGGCATATGAAAGCAGTGATATATTTGTATTGATATTATAAAGCGAAAGTGTTTGTTTGTTTGGTTGAACGTGTTTATTTCAGGAACTACTGGTGTGAATTGAAAACCCTTTTTAGGTTGATAAGCCCATTTATTAAGGAACCTTACAGACTATATAACATCTCGTTACGTTCGATAGGTGGGGAGAATTATTGAAATATGTTGCAAAAACGGGGAAAAATGTTACCTTTAAGGACTTCTGTTGTGTTTTATGCATGAACGGTTAAAGTTACTCAACAATAATGTTTTAGAGAATTGTTCCGCTTAAATAGCTTTAAATAAGAATCCTAAATCGTATATGTCTATCTCTTAAGATTGTCTCACTATGATCCGACTTTTATGTGAAGCAGAAGGAGTTGGGCGAGTTGCGGTGCAAGTATTAATATAAATTGTTCGCAGGTTAACAATTAATCGTAAATCATTCCCAGTACGAGTCGAAACTTTGCTGCGACCGAAGCGGGGAAGTGTTGTAATTAAGAGGCATCTAAGAAGATATACGGTTGTCCTGTCCTGACGTATAATTGGCTTAGTTATTAATGCTGGGAACACTAAATCATCGTTATAATGCTGCTTGTTTACGATGAAATAGTGCAAAATGTACTGGAAAATTGCAGCAGCGTTTAATTATTATATATTTTCCATTGTAAACTGTTTAATTAAACGTTGCTACGGCAAAATAAATACGTCAAATATATCAAAAAACTATACATGATAATTATTTATCTGTTTTTTTTTTTTAATTTGAAAATAAAACCGTGTTACGGAATAATAATGATACACATTTTTTTGTACGTTTATGTTTTTGTAACAGATTAACTCAAAAAAATTGACGTAGATTTTCAATGAAAGATATCTAATCTTTTAAGTTTTAAATATTATTTATCAATCACTTTTGTTAGGTTTTATCAATAAATGACATTCTCTTTTCCAAGTATACCAAATTCGATGTATATACTCGTATTGTATAATACATATATAATATAATGTAATGTAATGAGAGTTAAGCATTTTATACATATTATATGACAACTCGCTTGGTACCGAGGATAATCAGGCGAAACTTTTTCAATGTTTTATACAATATAAATGAAGATTTTTATTATTGTATCTCTGTAAAGGAGAAATTAACATAGAATACATTAAGAACCACAGTCGACATTATATTACATTTAACTCTAATAAACATATTTGACGCAATTGTCATTTTAACGAAAAAACCTTAGACGTATTTGCTGTTAGAAAAGTTAGACAATACACTGATGTTGAAACTGCCAAAATGGTGTATTTCATTTATTTCCATAGCATTATGTCTTACGGTATACTGTTATGGGGTAAGGCGGACATTGAAACTTTATTTATTTTACAAAAAAGAGCAATTCGTGGCATATATCGATTAGGATCTCGTGCTCCTCTAAGAGATATATTGAAAGAAATATCAATTCTCGCAGTACCGTCGCAATATATATTTAATAATATCTTATATATCCGTTATATATTTCGAAAATATACATTCATTGAGTAAATACACAATTTTAATACAAGAAATAAAAATAAACGTGTAATTCCATATTTTAGAGAGAAGAAGATTCAGAAATTATTTGCCATTAATAAGATACCTCAATCAGTTTTAGATTTGCCTCCACGTAATTTTAACAAATATGTCAAAAACATCCTTTTACAAAAGGAATATTATAATGTTGAAGATTATTTTAGAGATAGAAACGTTTGGATTTGATTCCAGTTGTTCACAGAATCAATATATTACACATTGTAGCATACAAAACTATATTTAAAAGAGTAACCGTTGAGTTTCTTGCCGGTTTCTTCTCAGCGTATTCAACTTTCCGAACCGGTGGTAGATTACTGACCAACGGACAGACTACTGACGATTCAAAAGTGTATTTTGAGCCTACTGGAATAAAAAATATTTTGATTTTGATTAAAAAATAGGGGTTCATGATAGAAGGGTTAAAAATTTTGGGTTGTATGTAATTGTGTTTGTTGTATCACCAAAAAAAAAAAAATAAAAACAAAAAAAGTTGTCAAAAAATTAAATATCAAATTTTGGGGTAGATCACCCTTATCATTTAAAGGTTTGAAAAATAGATAGAAAAATTATAATATAAATTTGATACAAATCGGTAAAGCCGTTTCGGAAGAGTATGGTAACTAACATTGCGACAGGGAAATTTTATTTAGATTATAGTATAACAATTATTCCTTATTTATACTCTTATATACATATTAGACTTACCTTAAACTGATAAAAATCCTATTAGAGAAGATGAAATATATAACAGGGTTCGCTGCAGAGTTTAAAGGTGCTAGACTCTGTATGAGCGACGCGATAGCTATGTTCACTTGCGTATTTGGTACATAGCCATATACTTGAAGAACGTCGAAGATCATGTATGGAGACCAGCATAAAACGAATACTGCGAAACAAAATTATATTAATTAAAAGAAAACAATGTTATAAAACTTATAAGGTAATTGAAAATAAACTTATGAGGCATATAATTTGATAAACAATCTTATAATAGAAGTAGAACCAATGTTAGAATAATACATCGGCACACAGATTGTTAATCGGTTTACAATCGAATCGGACTTGACATTTTTGAAGTTGACAGCTGTCATAAAACCGAGCGCTGGGGTGGCGTCCATTAGAGGTTCGGATTTCATAGAGAGCGCACGCGCCCACGTGTTCTGGTGGAATGTTTTAAAGCTAGTTATACTTTTTTAATTGACTAAAATTATAGGTGTTGATTTATTATAGTGAAATTTATCAAGAAGGAACTAATTGTGTCGTGGAATATTTTATTGAAATACCCGACGTTGATCTCCTCGCCTGACTACCCACGTCATGGCAGACAAAACCCAAGATTGTAACGCCACAACCAGAGGATGCACCTTTAAGTATTTATTTTCATCACCTCAATATTTTTAATTTATCTCTCGCATGTTGCGTTACAGTTTTTCGCGGAGTTGTGGTAAGTGAAACAGTGTCGCTGAGTGTCCTCGCTAGTGTAATGATCTGGGCCTCTAGACAAGTCGCTTTCGAAGATTGCTAACGCTCAAAAAATGTGTGGCAATGACGTTTGTTGTCGAAACTAATCGAAAAATTTTACGTCATTCCCATACATATTTTGAGCATTAGCAATCTCCGAAAGTAACTTGTTTACGGGCCCTGAAGTGTAGTTGCCTCATTCTGTGAAGCCGTTATCTAGCAGAAGGAGGCATAAGAGGCCAAAGGAGAGAGCGGTTGAAGCTGCTCCCTTCCGCTGACGCACTTTTGCCTGCTTCCCCTTTCTTGAACCATTTAGTTGGAACATTTGGCATCCACCACTCGACTGAAGAGTTTTAGTAAGAGCCCTGGGGAACAGTGGGTCCTACACTTCTGGGTGCAGCTGTATACTCCAACCAGCGTTCGTAAAAACATCTCCCAGTAATTAAAAAAAGGCAAGGCAAAGCAACTGCCTCATTGGTCTAGTGGTTAGTATGTTCGACTACAGAGATGAGGTCCTGGGTTCGAGTCCCAGGTCGGGCCAATTCAAAAACCAATATTGAGTTTTCTATTAAGATTTTCTCTATATTTGCCAGAAGTTGGGAAGTTGGCGGTGTGATCCATCCCCGTGCCTCGGAGAGCACAGTAAGCCGTCGGTCCTGCGCCTGATCTCTCTCTGATCGGGTCGGATTCCCGTCACATCGGATTATGAGAGTGAAGGAATAGAGAGTACATTTGTTGTGTACTATGCCTGCCAATCCGCAATGGAGCAGCGTGGTGGGTCTGTCTCGCTCCTTGGAGTGAGGAGGCCTGTGCCCAGCAGTGGGACGTTAAAGGGCTGCTACTTACTTACTTAAGGCAAAGCAAGTACAAAAAGATGGCACCCATGGCTCGCATCAACTAACCCTGTAGCAATTATATTAAAAACAATGTAACCACACATTTATTTTTGAAAATAATTATGCTTCATTAACGCTATATTTGGACGAATACGCGACAGCGTTATTCCACTACCTTTAATAGTAACATTCAGTTTGTAATTAAATTACAAATATAATTAAATAATAGTAATAGCTTTCCGATATATTCCCGAAGAGTTTAATATCCTTGGAAATAAAACAGAAACTCAATGTTCTGTCTAGTAAATTAATAATACATTTTAAATTAATAGCTGTTTCTCGCGATGTCACCCGTATAATTCCTGATCCCCTTGGGAATATGGGAAATAAGTTCACTTCATACTATCAATAAACTAGCTAAAAGTTTAATGTGTAGCTTATTCTGATTATAATTGTTTATCCCGCTTTAACTTTAATCCCGCAATGGCACATTAATAGACTGTCATTTACTAGCACAAAATGTTAGCAATTTTGAATAAGAAGAGGTAGCCTTTTATCCCGCAATAGCATATTAATAAACTGTCATTTACTAGGTTATCACGTTATCAATTTCAATTAAGAAGAGGTTGTGTTCATCCGGCAATATCACATCAACAGACTGACATTTACTAGCACAAAATGTTAGCAATTTTGAATAAGAAGAGGTAGCCTTTTATCCCGCACTATCACATCAACAGACTGAGATTTACTAGCACAAAATGTTAGCAATTTTGAATAAGAAGAAGTATCCTTTTATCCCGCAATATCACATCAACAGACTGACATTTACTAGCACAAAATGTTAGCAATTTTGAATAAGAAGAGGTAGTCTTTTATCCCGCAATAGCACATTAATACACTGTCATTTACTAGGTTATCACGTTATCAATTTCAATTAAGAAGAGGTTGTGTTCATCCGGCAATATCACATCAACAGACTGACATTTACTAGCACAAAATGTTAGCAATTTTGAATAAGAAGAGGTATCCTTTTATCCCGCAATATCACATCAACAGACTGACATTTACTAGCACAAAATGTTAGCAATTTTAATTAAAAAGAGGTAGTCTTTTATCCCGCAATAGCACATTAATAAATTGTCATTTACTAGGTTATCACGTTATCAATTTTAATTAAGAAGAGGTTGTGTTCATCCGGCAATATCACATCAACAGACTGACATTTACTAGCACAAAATGTTAGCAATTTTGAATAAGAAGAATTTACATAATAGCACATTAACAGACTGTTATTTACAACATTATTACGATAGCAAATTCGATGAAGAAAAGGGAAATTGTTTAGCATATATCCACCTGTCTGATTAAATTGATCTGACCCAGGACTCAACTTCAAGATCTGTAGCTGAAAAAACCATTTACTAGTCCAATGAGGCAGTTACGTTTTATTTAGAAGTATAGTTCACTCTTAAGGAAGGAAAATAGAAGCAATAATGTCGCTTAAACTTTAAATATTACGTGGTATTGCAGTTATAAGTCGAGTCACGTAGCAAATTGTAAATTTATAAGATTCCGAGAGGACTGCCCCACAATGGGGATGTGAGTACGTGAGAGCTCTAGATTATTGTAAAATCGTATGAGATATGTTTAAACTTCCATGCCATCTGATATTTGGCATAAACTCGTCTCAACAATCTGATATCTGGATCATTATTAATTTTTTTATTATTAAACTATGATTTAGTTACATAACTACGTGTTAAAATTACAAATAAATCTAAACTTATGTTTATTACAAATAGCTAGTTAAATAACTTATACATAGCATCACGCCTCATTCCCATAGACCCCTATGCAGAGACAACATCCTTCCACTTACCACGATCCTTGCATATCTCCTTCGCTTCTTTCATTCTCATTAAACATTTCATAAAAGTTCGTAGGTTTAGAGTAATCTTGACTTGGCCCTTAAATAAAATGTCCTGGATTTGGTCCACGAACGTTCGCCTTGGTCTTCCCCTTCCAACTTTCGCATTCACTCTTGACTCATAAATCCTTTTTGTCGGTCTCCTTTCAATCATTATCTCTACATGACCAAACTATATAAGCATACCTTTCTCAATTTTACTCACTACACCTTCTTTTAAACCACAACGCTCTTTTATCACACTATTTCTTACTCTGTCACTCAGTTTTAATCCACTCATACTTCTCAACGCTCTCATCTCTACCTCATACCCAACTTTCACTACCATACATAAGTGTTGGCACAAACACTTTTGCATGCACAGCCGGTCTAGCCCTTTGAGACACCATCTGGCTATTCATAAAGGCGTGCAGAGCACCATCTACCATATTCTCTGCATGTACTCTCCTTTCAATATCACTTTCACATGTTCCATCTTTTGTAAACTTAGATCCCAAGTATACAAATTCTCTCACCTCATCCACTTGTTCCCCATCTCTCATATATTGCCATTCGTTATAGATTCATCTCTTTCAAAAAGCATAACTTTCGTTTTGTTTACATTTACTTTTATTTCTTTCCCTTTCAAAAAATCCTTATATAAGAAGTAAAGAACAAATATACAACAATACAAACCAAACACATTGTATTTTATGTAAAATAAGAAAGTGAATCAGTCAACATGATGAAAAATGACAATTTTTTGATTTTTATCAACAAGTTCGTTATATAACCTAGAATGGTTCACCATCAAGTAGCCTATAATGGTTCTGTAGAACCTTTAAATGAGCAATGAATAATTAAGCAAAATGTAATAGATAACACCTTTATATATTACATACAAAATCCTTCACCGCGACTGTCTGTTCACGATAACCTTTTAAACTTCTGGACGAACTTTTATGCCGTTTAAACGAATGAATAGAGTGGCCCATAAGGAAGGCTTTGGTATAAAATTATATAAGTAAGTAGCAGCCCATTAACCTCCCACTGCTGGGCACAGGCCTACCTCACTCCGAGGAGCGAGGGTTTTCAGTGCATAGACCCACCACGCTGCTCCACTGCGGATTGGCAGGCATAGTACACAGGTGCACTCTCTATTCCTTCATAGTCCGATGTGACGGGAATCTGACACGAGCGGAGAGAGATCAGGCGCAGGATCGACGGCTTAGCGTGCCCTCCGAGGTACGGGGGTGGATCACACCGCCAATTTCCCATAAAACTCAATATTTTTGAATTGGCCTGACCCGAGACTCGAACCCAGAACCTCATATCTGTAGTCGAACATGCTAACTACTAGACCAATGAGGCAGAAGCCTAAAATTTTGTAAGTTGGTTGTAATTTTATAAAAAAATTGTAATTAATGGTAATATCTCAAAAAATCATGCTATCTGGAAGATTACATAGAAGACATTACCTAATCCTTTAAAAAACAATTGATGGTAGGATATTAATATCATATAGATCTACAAAAAAGCCGACGATTTTTGGGTGGGGTAACTAGTCACCACCGAAGCCTCTCACCAGTCATGGAAGTTTTTTAACGAAGCAAGTACTCGCACTATTGCTCCAACGATGTAGTTAAGTATCTACTTATTTAAAAAAAAATATACGAAGCCAAGATACTAGATTTTTTTCCACTTAGACATAATGGACGTGTTCATAAAATGTTTTTATCGCCATTTGTTGATATCACGTAGCGTGTTTCTTTGAGAAAACGTTTTTTAATGGAAAACTTTAATGTAAATTTATTAGGTCATTACACTATTCAGCGTAATGCATTATTTCTGTACTATGATAAAGTGTGGAGCAGTTTGTGCATGCGAGGAGAAAAAATAGGACATTTTCTTATAAAATTTATATATTTTTAATGTAAATTTTTGTGGGTGTTTTTATATTTAAATTAGACATAAGACGCAAATATATCAATTCTAGTTTGAATGCTTTAACAATATTGGGAGGAACTTTAGTATAATCAATAATTTTTAAATAAGCTTTATTAAAGGCTAGCCCTTGACTGTTACCTCACTTGATGGTATGTGATGGTACAGTCTAACAAGCACTCTAACATTTTTTACGCTGGTAAATGCCTTTACGCATCCTGATCAGATCTATGGACGCCGCCTATGGACACTTGCAGCACCAGGGAAATGCCGATGCGTTGCCGGCAGAGAAAATGGGAATTAAAATGCCCCTTGAACAGTTCCAAGTTATAGTCTTTAGGGGACACCGCTGCTGGAAGATGGTTCCACATTTTGCATATGCGTGGAAAAAACAATCAAATAGATGCCTCCTTCAGCGAAATAACCGTCACACAGAAGGAGGCAACTGCCCCTGTACACCTTTGCTAGCGCACTAACCTGGTAAAAAGTAATTTAACCCATACGCTTTCTACCTAGCATAGTACCGGAAAGCATCAAGCAAAAATATCTTCTTCTTCGTCTTAAAGTGCCTCTTGTAACTGTATCGACCTCACTCATCAATACTTAATATANGTAGATGTTTCTTAGCCAGAATTTCTTTCTGCAGCCAATACTTCTTTTGCTCGTATCTATCGTACTTGAACACATGCCCCAGATATGTGACTGTTTGCACCAGATGGCGTAAAGCATTGGTACCCTATGAGCATGACGCAATATAGTCTATGGATTATCTGTAGTCTGTAGTCGTAAAAAGCCTCTAGCGAGTTGTCAACCGCGAAGCGGTGGTGACGGGTGCAGAATAAGCCCGCTTCGGGAATTTTGTAGGATTTTGTCGGGAATCCTACGCGTTAATTTGTTTGTGGGGCCAGTGAAACACTATCGTCGCATTTTGTAGGTTCATATCGTAGCCCTTTAGTGAAAGGTGGCGGGTCATAACGCGGCTAGGTTAACTCGCCCACGCGTTGGCCGCAATAGCCATGCCTTCCTGTAGTTTTGGAGTGGACCAGAGAACCGGCGCCGCTTTCAGCAGCTTTCGATGCCTTGGCAGGTTACACACTCTTCACATTTCAATAATACACATACAAAGACACATTCTACATGATCAGTCATCTGCCAGGGCTCGTCGTCGTCGAGGAGATCGGCGCTTGATGACCAGGTAGGTCTAAAATTCACTAATTCTGTTTGACCCCTCTGGAATCTCTCGTATAAATTCTCCTCCCGCCGTCTACAGTGATCGAGGCTACCTTCCTTCTTACCTATCCTTGGTAGCCTCTCATGATAGAGTTACGGCCAGCGTGAACAGCGACTTTTCGTATCATAACGGGTTGCAAAATTTTCAAATTTTGTTTCATTCGCTGTAAAACTTTCACATTTGACTTATCCACCCAGCTAATACCCAACAGCCGTAGCAATGTCCACATCTCAAAATTATCAATCCACTACAAAACATCAACAAAACATATATAATTGCCACGTACCCGTTTAAACACTTTAAATATAGTACATACTTTATCCAAGACGGCTAAATTTAAATCGTAACAAGGTCATATACTATATTTAAAAACATATCAACAATATAAAACACGTGTTAAAGTGCGTAGAAAAGTGGCACATAAAACTATTTTAGATGATTTCTATGACATTTATTCATCTTAGACTTTACGTTTCTATTTTCAATCCATATTTACATGTTATTGTGGTACGGAAGTGGAATACGGTGGTGAATTTATGGTCTAAAAACCCTACTTCCTATGAGTGAGGAGGCCTGTGTCCAGCAGTGGGACATTAATGGGCTGCTACTATTATTTTACCTCTATGTGCTTCTACTATCCCTTAAATACTAATAAACAGGATGTCTCAACCCGGGCAATTAGAAATTCGAGCATATCTTTCTATTTAAGTCACAATGTGTATTATCAATTTCGCGTCTCGGTAACTGTCGTAACAAAATATGCATAGAACAATAGAAAAAACAAAAAATAAATCAGTTACAAAGCGACCGTTGCGTGTATCGCGTCGAAGGTTATTAAGTTTTTTTTGTGGTATTTTATAAACTGTGAGTATTTATTAGTGTATTTGATTATGTAAGCGATATGAATAACAATGAAAATCCTTGAAGTAAGTTTTAATTTTTAAGATATGAGCCTATAAATATAAGACTGACGTTTTTAACTATCTCAAAGTTTAATGCAACATGACGCTACATCAAAGTCTTAATTTAATAAATAAATAATAACATTGTATAGTTTAAATATTAGCAAACATAAAAATCATAACATTTGTTAAACTTTCGTGAACATTTAATTCACAAGAGCAACTTTGGCGTCATGCGATCTGCGGGGCAACCAATGCAAAATCGTCAGTGCGGGGTGGGGCAGGTGACGGTTATTTCCGTTAAAAAGCGCGGAAAAATTACAGGGGCCAATGATAAACACGTCCGGAAAATCTAACGACTATTTAAAGAACAACACAATGCAATTTCTTTGAAAATAAATATACAATACACCGTATAAGTCTCGGTTTGTATTCCTGGGCTTACAGACGTAGACAAAATAGTAGTAAAATTTAGGAATCGAACCCGAGAGAACGTTTATCGAATCGTATATTTGCCCCATTCCATCATGAACTTCATCATAAATGGCACTTGGTTGCTAGGACTAGATATCATTTCAGAAAAAGAAAATTTTGTACCAAGACGAACCCAAGTCGGCAAGTGTTGTATTACAGATGGTATAGCAAGATTAAAAATATTAATCACAGAATCAAAAATATTCATTGAACTACTCTATTATTGAATTGAAAAATATAAGCGTACGCCTTGAATGTTTCATTAATTGACTGTAAATTGTTTTTTTTAATTAATATTGCAGATTGTGTATTGTTTCCGAATTAATCAACCAATTTATATGCTTAAAACGCTTAATTATTTTGAAAATTGATTTATAATTTATATTTTAATGAAGTAGTTCTTTGCTACGTTACTTAATTATGCCAGCATTTACTTTCACTTTGGGTTCCACATATTATTTTCGAAATCCTATTTGTATCGCTGTAGTAATGTAATATTCTCTAGTTTGTTTAAATCAGGATTAGTTGGTGGTAGTTACCACAGAAACCACATGACGTAAATTACCTTTAACCAATTTAGCTCGAATCATAGGCTGTATAATCACTTACGATCCGCTAAAATCATAGTCAAGCACTAATTCGTCAGCAATTAAAACAATCCAATATTTGTTTTACTAGCCAAGGTTCCTAGATCATTCCCAAGCCAAGGATGAATAAAATTATATAGTCTAAATGCCATATGCTTTTCATTTAACCCTACATTTGTCAAATAAATCTCTAATGACATCATGACAAAATGATATCTGTAATTTTGTATTTTGAAACAAAATCAATCTTGACAACTTAAATTAATACTTCAACATGAAATCCTTTTTGAAGACACTGACAATGGGCAAATTGAAAACAATTATAAAGGAATTGAAATATCACAAAGACCATGTAAATTCTTCAATGAATTATTCTCTGGGTATTATTACAAAGGAATATTCCTGCCAAATTTCAAGTCTCTACATTTTATGGTTCCAGAGATATCATGAGTCAATAGTCAATACCCCCGCAACCCCCCTTGCGAATGGGATTTCGTAAAATCCGATCTTAGCTGACCTCTACTTGGCATAAGGAAATTCCTGCCAAATTTCAAGTCTCTACGCCTTATGGTTCCAGAGATATAGTGATGAGTCAATAGATACCTGGATGTGGCGCTGAAGAAGTATATTTGGGGTTTCAAGGAGTTTCGCTTCAACGTCTAGATACAATAAGTCGTCGTCGTCGCTTCAACCGATGGACGTCCACTGCTGGACATAGGTCTCACGTAATGACGTCCACAAGGCCCGATCATGCGCCGCCTGGCTCCAGCGGCTACCGGCGATCCTCTTTATATTATAGATCCTCCTTGTGGAGGGCCTGCCTACACTTCGCCGTCCGGTGCGGGGTCGCCACTCCAGCACCTTCGGCTCCTAACGTCAATCTGTCCTTCGGACTATGTGCCCCGCCCATTGCCATTTCAGGTTCGCAATTTGTAGGACTATGTCGGCGACTCTGGTTCTACTACGGATCTCTTCATTTTTGATTTGATCACGTAGAGAAACTCCGAGCATAGCCCTCTCCATCGCATGCTGAGTGACTCTGAGCTTCCGAATGAGGCCCATAGTCAGCGACCACGTCTCAGAACCGTAGGTCATCGCTGACAATACGCACTGTTCGAAGAATTTGGTCTTCAGGCACTAAGAGATATCGGACGAAAATATCTGGCGTAGCTTCCCGGACGCCCAGCCGAGTTGGATTCGGCGGTTGACCTCCTTCTCGAAATTGGACCTACCTAGCTGAACTATATGTCCCAGGTATGTGTACTCGTCAATAATTTCGAGAGCTGAGTTCTCAACGATGACTGGGTGAGGCGGTACATGGACATTAGACATGATTTTCGTCTTATCCATGTTCATTTTCAGGCCCACCTGTTGAGAAACTCGAGGCCATCGAGCATTGTATTGAGATCTTCGAGAGTCTCTGCCATAATGACTAAGTCATCGGTAAACCGTAGATGAGTGATATACTCGCCGTTGATGTTGATGACCAGTCCGTTCCACTCCAAAAGCTTACAAAGGTCTTCCAGCGCCGCAGTGAAGAGCTTCGGGGACATAACATCTCCCTGTCGCACTCCACGTTGCAGTTGGATAGACGCTGTGCTTTGGTCCTGTATAGGGACTGACATGGTATACATACAATAAGTACTTGGTATCCATCAGTGACCAAATTTTAAAGAATCATCACATATCCTTTGTTTTTACGGAGACCTTTCGGAATGTTTATGTTATGTACAAATGTTTTGGTAATAAAATAAATATTATATGATAATGAGCACTTACCAAATACAATTACGAAAGTCATCTTCACAGTCTTTATCTTCGCCTTCGGTATTATCCCGCGACTGCTCGCTCTACGGCTGTCCAAGTCATCACTGCCTGCAAAATAACTTTTTATAGAAATTCTTCTTTAAGTGCCATCTTTTACTTCTTTAACTGAAGGTCAGCTATCATAAGGGCAATTTGAACTTGTGACACAGAAACACGGAGTAAGGATTCCGTGCTTAGACCACGGCCGAAGATTTTTTAGTCACAAGCTCCACCTTCTCCTTGGTTTTCTTTTCGTTTGTATCTTACCCAGTATTATGAGTTCAAGCAATTGGTACTCTTTATTCCGCATTATATGACCAATATACTGAAGCTTTCGTATCTTTATAGTATTTAAGACCTCCCGTTTCACATTGACTATCTGCAAGATTTTTACAAATTCTATCCGACCACGATATCTTCGAAATTCTTCTATATAAGCACATTTGGGGTAATTAGATATAGGCATAAAACTTCACGTTATTATAACTTCTATCAGTAAAACACGTGAAATGTTTGTTATTATATGCGACCGCAAAAATGTCAGAAAAGATAATTATAAATATATAATATAACTAACTTTGCCTCGCAGCAGCTCTCTTGCTGATGACACGACGACTTTTCTGTTGTATTTTTACAAGAATGACACCATAACATGCAGATATCGTAAGCGCTGGCGCAACAAATAAGGACAGGAATACGCTCGTCATCCAAATTTGCCATTGAAGCTGGTTCATACTGGACCAGCATTGAGGAGTTCCTGTGTAAATGAAAAAAATATGTGTAAATTATACTCGGTGTATACAACTTCTATCCGAATACTAGCTTGATGGTAATTTGGGGACTTAAAGTACAGCAGCATCTATTTCTTATGTAACTTATTTGGCAGCAGAACTCATAGTCAATGTCCCCTCGGTTTATTTTATTTTATTAATCTGGAAACAAACAGCGTACAATTTATACCTTTTTTTACATTTCATTTTACGCTTAAAATACTTACGGCCGTGAGCGGTTATAAATATTATAAATGCAATGTTATAAAACTGCCTCATTGGTCTAGTGGTTAGCATGTTTGACTACAGACATGAGATCCTGGGGTCAAGTTCCGAGTCGGGCCAATTCAAAAATCAATATTGAGTTTTCTGTTAAATCTTAACATTTGCCAGAAGTTGGAAAGTTGGCAGTGTGATCCACCCCCGTGCCTTGGAGAGCACGTTAAGCCGTCAGTCCTGCGGCTGATCTCTCTCCGGTCGTGTCTGTTTCCCGTCACATCGGACTATGAGTGTGAAGGAATAGAAAGTGCACTTGTGTACTATGCCTGCCAATCCGCAGTGGAGCAGCGTGGTGGTTCTATACTCTAAAAACCCTCGCTCCTCAGAGTGAGGAGGCCCGTGCCCAGCAGTGGGACGTTAAAGGGCTGCTACTTCCCAACTTCGGGCAAATATTGATAAAATCTTAATAGAAAACTCAATATTGATTTTTGAATTGATCCGACCCGGGACTCGAACCCAGGACCTCATGTCTGTAGTCGAACATTCTAACCACTAGACCAATGAGCACTTTAACTATAATGGTTGTCAATTTTTTTCTGTAATGTGACAAAATATATTTATTTATTTATTTATTTATTTATTTATTCCAAATACTTACACTACCCTTACAGGAATCCTAATTCGATAGTGTAAATGCCAATTAAACATAACTATGGATTATAACATACAACCCACATTGCTGTACTTGTGAATTCACTCAGGGTGCAGCAAAATATATCAATGCGGTCAGCTACGAGGTTGAGGGTGCGCAGGGCGCGCGTCAGCGGCGCCTCCCCTAGCAGCTTAGTGCGTCCGATCGGCACCGCTATCAGTGAGGGCCGGCGCCTCCTCCACACATACCCGTCTGGAGCCCACAAACTTACCTGGCCTAATAAGTCTGCGTTACACGCTACACCTCTTACGACTTTGAAAATATAAGTAATGAGTGTGAGCTCCCTCCTAACTCTCAATTCGTTGTACCCTACCATGCCCAGAACGAATAGTGTTGGGTACATCAATGGATAATAGGGGTATACTCCATACATTTTCATATACAAGTACCTACAAAATTTGTTCTGGACTCGCTCCAACATGAGACTATACTTAGCTTCATGTGGAGCCCAGATGACTGCGTTTCCTTCTAGGTGGCTCCTGACCAGCGCATTGTATAAGGCGGTTATGGCCTTTATGTTTGTGAATTCGCGGATTAAACGGAGCACGAACCCTAGATTTCTATAAGCCTTTTTACAACATTTAATTATATGATTATGAAACGTTAGCTCAGAGTTGAATATAACGCCCAAGTCCTTGACTTCTGTCATCCGTAATACGGGATTCGCTTCAATCAGGTATTTACCCAAAACCGGGGTGTGTACTCGAGAAAAAGTGATTACTCCACATTTCTGGTTATTAAAAAGTAGGCGGTTAGATTTGCTCCAAGCTACCACCTTATCAATATCCGACTGTAGCTTCCTACAATCACTATTGTCTTTTATAGGAAGAGAAAGCTTAAGGTCATCCGCAAACAACAAGCATTTGGCCTCCTTGACCACCCCTGGCAGGTCGTTTATCATTAGAATAAACTGCAAGGGTCCCAAATTGCTACCTTGGCTTACCCCGGATCTCGTGTAGTATGGTTCCGACATATATCCTTTATAATCAACATATTGCTTCCTGTCTCTCATATAACTCGCAAACAAGTTGAGTAAGTGTTGGGTAAAGCCAACTGATGCTAACTTTTTTAGCAATACGTCGTGGTCTACTGAATCGAAAGCTTTTCGAAAGTCGAAGTATGCTGCATCAATTTGCCCCCCCTTGTCAACTATTGGCAATATATTGGTTAAGTAGCTAAGGAGATTGGTCGTTGTACTTTTCCCTGGCATGAATCCATGTTGAGCGTCTGACAGTTGCGCTTTTACTTGAGTATAAATATTTTTGTGAATAGCTGATTCGAATATTTTGGCAGGAGATGAAAGCACTGCCACCGGTCTATAACC